>ML790440.1:59361-103981 GCA_009831015.1 Picea engelmannii
TCTTCTGCCCATCTGGTTCAGTATTCGGTCACATTAATGATATATCTATCTCCTAGCCTTCTTGTTGGTGGATTAATAGGTCCGACGAAATCTATTGTCCATTTGTCAAATATATGCAGAGTTACTTGTGGTCTTAGGGGCATCTCATCCCTCCTATTGGGTTTTCCAACCCTATGACAGACATCATAGTTCTGGAAATATTCTTTGGAATCTTTATGAAGTGTTGGCCACCATAATCCTATGCGCAATTCCTTATGTGTGGTAGCTTTGTCTACATAGTGTCCTCCAGCTATGCCTTCATGAGCCTCTACTAATATCATGGGCCACTCATGTTCCAATACACACCTTCTCAAAATGTTTTATGCACCCATATTGTATAAATGACCTGCAATTAGTTGATAGTTTGACGCTCCGACTACCATACTTTTCTTCTATGCAGTACTAAAATCATGTGGCACAACCCTTGTACTTAAGAATTCAATGACATCAACGAAATATTAATCATCTACATGTACTGAAAATAATTGAGCATCAGGGAAGTTGTGTTCCAAGTTAGTTGGTTCTTCTCCATTGGTTACCCTTGAAAAGTGATCATGTCTTGCATTTATCTTCCCTAGTTTGACTATTACTTAAAAATCAAATTCTTGGAATAATAACAACCATCTACAGATCCTCTCCCCCAACACTGGATTGTTGACTAGATATTTGAGGGAAGATTGATATGTGAACATTTTAAAATGTTTACCCAATAAATAATGCATGAATTTATGAAGTGCATATACCATGGCTAGGCCTTCTCTTTATGTGGTGTCGTAATTTTTCTAAGATTCTAACAACTTCCTGCTTGCAAAGGCTATAGGAAGGTCTAAGTCCCATGCTCCCGGTTGTGCCAGAATTTCTCCAAGTGCTATTGTTGATGCATCTACATGCACATGAAATGTATTTTCCCAATATGGAAACATTAATATAGGTGTTGTCACCATTTTTTCCTTTAGAGTATCCAATCCTTGTTGACAATCCTCATTCCAATGAAATTCGGTGTCCTTTTTTAACAACTTTTCTATTGGTGCAGTAATCTGCGCATACCCATTTATAAACTTCCTGTAGTAGCATGTATGTCCCAGTGTGGCTCTTAACTAGCGCACTGACTTTGGTGGTGGTAAGTTCACAATGACTGCAATATTAGCAGGGTCAACCAGTAAGCCTTGTTTGCACACTATAGGTCCCAACAATATCCCAAAAGGTGTACCAAAAATGCATTTCTTGATGTTTAATGATATCTTATATGGTCTTCATCTTTCCAACATTAGTCTTAAAACTTCTACATGATCTTTAAAAACACTATACATAGTCCAGTCATCCAGATATACTTCTAGAAATTGATTTATGAACTCCTTAAAATCAGTGATGACCACCCTTGAAAAGATAGTTGGTGCATTATTCAATCCAAAGGGAATGACTATATATTGGTAGGATCCCCATTATATAGAAAAAAATAGTCTTATACCTATCCTCTGAAGTTGTTTTGATCTGATGGTAACCTGAGAATCCATATGTGAATGAATATGCTTCCTAGCCTCCCACATTCTTCAAGACCTCATTTGTAACAGGGGTAGGGAAATAATCATGTAAGAAAACATCATTGAGTTTTATCAAATATACACAAATCCTTATCCCCCATTGTTTCTTTTCCTGGACTACCATGGGATTTATCCAGTCAGATTCATCTCCTGGTTCTATGATGCCAACTTCTAGCATTTGGTCAATTTATTCTTTCACTTGCTTCTTATACACTGGATTCAACCTGTAAGGTCTATGTCTGATAGGTATAGCCTCTAGTTTGAGGGGTATCTTCATCTCACCTAGCTCACCTTGTATTCATTTCATCTCTGTAAAGGTTGTTGGAAACAAGTCATTGTGTTCGTGTAGTAACTCTGTTATCCTTTCTAATTTTTGCTCATCCTGTAGTCTCTAATGCTTGTCATTTTAGGATTGTCTTTCATCCCAATGTTCACTTTCTTGAATTTGATTGGTGCAACAATTGTCTTTGACTCTAGATATGGACCATCCACCTCTATCTCTCCTTAAATATCTTTGATCTAAATGTTTTGTGGATCATCTTCATTTGCTGCTTCATCTTCGACATGATAACATGACAGTAACTCTTTGATTGTATGTCTATTCTGTTGTTGATATTATATTATATTTTTGACCTCTGTTTCATCAAAAAATATCACTGCCTTTATCATCTTCAGAGTTGAATCAATGTTGGGGTTCTCATACTTGAATGAGAAGGTTACTACAAAATTATTTTGTAATCTTGTCCATTATGTAGTGCCTCTACGCATCTCCTGGTCTATGTACCAGTTCTATAGGATCCCTTCCAATGTATGAATGAAGTGATGAGGCCACTCCTCTAGTGGTGTCATCCTCCATTGTGTTCTTCATTTCTATAGGTTATCAACTAGTGTTCCTATGATCCAGGTGGATATCGGTGGCCACCCACCTTTTCCAACTAGCTCAAAACGGTTTTCTGACAATTTTGGCAATTTACTATTTTTAGCAGTTTTAACTTCCGGGGCCATTTTGAGGGCCTAAATGAAATTTTTTCGGGATCGAGCTTCTCAATTATATTTGATACCTTTCTAAATGAAGTTTTTTCAGGATCAATCTTTCCAAAATGCATCTCCTCGACGATACCTTTCTAACAGGCTATCATACGCCTAAAACAGAGATCATATGCAAAAGTTACGACCCCGGGAAGTAGATGTACTAAATTACCCAGATGGGCCCCACATGACTTTTGGCACTTCATCTCATAGGGTTAGGTTTTTGGATGTCTAGGGTTTTTGGCATTCGTTTTTATTGTAAAAAATGCCTTCGGAGCCTCATTGTAATCATCTTCTTGCGAATGAGCACAGTCGTCACATCTCTTCTCAGAGATAAGCCACCACCATTCTAGCAAGCTTGTTTCTGCTGCATTTTACAGTTTCAGCTTATTTCCTTATTGAATAGAAAACTAGTTTTAATGTATCTCTGTTATTTTTTGTTAATAACATGTTAATAATCTGTAGTCATTTTGTTATGCTCATAAAATCTTGATCAATGGTATCATAGTGGTTTTCTCCTTGTCGTCTTAATGCATGTCCCCAATGAGGTCGGAGTACAAAGAGTTGGGTCTCAAGCTTGTTTCTCTTAAGCAAAAAAGATATCACATGCCCAAGCGATCTCTCATGGCAGGAGAAAATAAATATGACGGGACGGGAGATCCTTTCAAACTGTTGATTGAGGAATCCCTCACGCAACAAAGGAACGATATCAAGGATAGTTTCACGCAAATCCTTTGGTGGCTACCAACAGGAATGCATATTCTTCAAGCAGAGGCGCCACCCCCTTCAAGGTACAAATAAACTTCGATATTCCTATATTTGAAGGTCAGGTAGACGCAGATGTTGTAGACAAGTGGTTGAATCTACTAGAAGGGTATTTTTCTGTCCATAACTTTTCGAATAGAGAAAAGATTACTTTTGCACTCCTCAAAGTCATTCCCCATGTAAAAGATTGGTGGGAAACTTTTTGTGAGCAAAAGGAAACAGAGGAACCCTCGTTATTTACAGTCGAAAATCAAAAAACCTATGCGATTAATCCGAAAGAAATCTCTTATCAAAACAATGGTCGCAAAATACTTAGAATGGAAATACTACATTGTCGGAAGTTATGACGACTTGTATACCAAATGGACCACACTGCGGAAAGAAAGAGACCAATCAGTGCCAGATTTCACAAATATCTTTCATACCTTGTGCACCAAGCTGGGTATCAAATATTCAGAGTGAAATCTGGTGCTCAAGTGTCGTGGCTCTCTGGATAGATACATCCAGACCGAAATGGAATTTTTGGACATCTAATCCTTGGGTGCAGCCTACCGATATGTTGTCAAAATCGAGCAGAAGCTCAAACAAAAGATGTGGCAATTTGGGTCTGGGAACCCCTCACAACAAAATCTAGAAAAGGGTCACCCCAACACACAGAACAAAGGACAGATAAAAGATGGACAGTATCAGGACAACCAGTCCAAGACACAAGCAAAGAAGGACACTGGAAAGACAAAGAAAGATATCAGGAAGTGGTGTGACTTCCATAAGAGCCCTTGGCATAACATTGTTGATTGTCGCTCAAAGTAGTCTCTAGTGGCCAAAGTGAAAGCCTCTGAATCATATGTGGGTTCAGACTCTGAGCTAGAACCAGAAAGGGGAAGATGGATCATTGACATGGAACCTAGTGCCACCATTGCTACCACCAAGCTCCAGTCTGGTGAACCAGATGAGCCAGAAGAAGTAGAACACCTCTTCCATTCACAGATGTGGGTAAAAGGCACCCAGCTATAGTTCATCATGGATAGAGGTAACCAGAAGAACCTCATCTCAGAAGAGGTTGTCAAGCGGTTGGCCCTACCAACAACACGACACCCACAACCCTACACCATTGGATGGCTCTGCCAAGGAAGCGATCTCCGCATCAGCCAATAGTGTCGACTATCATACGACATCAATCCCTTCAAAGATGAGGTATTGTGTGATGTTTCTCCTCTCGAAGTTTGTGATGTTATTTTGGGCCAACCTTATTTATGGAAACGTCATGTTGTATATGAATCTAGGCCTCATAGTGCTATTATTACTTTGAACAGGCAATCCCACCTAGTGCTATTTCCTTGATCTCTACTAAGCAATGAAGGAAGGTTATCTCTCAGACAGGGAAGTTTGTCTTCTTCATGATTCACTCTCAGAATAAGTGAAAGATCATAGCCACATCCAGGGTCTCTGCGACCGACCTCTCCACACAGTAGAAGCAAGTAGATAAGGTCATGGAAGAATACTCAGATATATTATCCTCACCTACTAGGGTACCTCTGCACTGCCAGGTCAAGCACCCCATAGATCTGACCCCCAACACACCGCTGCCCAATGGGACATTCTATCACCGCTCTATGTTAGAGAATGAGGAGATCAGGCAACAGATCCAAGAACTGGTCCACAAGAGGCACATCCATCCCATCTCATCACCTTGCAGGAGCCCAATCATGCTGGTACAAAAGAAAGATGGAACCTGATGACTTTGCATTGATTATCGGGATCTGAATAAAATCACAGTCAAAAACCAGTAACCGATTCCCTGAATTGATGACCTCCTTGATCAACTCACAGGGACCAAATAATTCAGTAATATTGATCTAAAGTTTGTCTACCACCGGGTCCTGATAGAACAAACAGATGTATGGAAAACCGCCTTCAAGTCAAAGGAAGGCATTTTTGAATGGTTGGTCATGCCCTTTGGTTTAACAAATCCTCCAGCCACTTTCATGAGGATGATGGACGATATCCTATGACTATTCACCAATACTTTTGTAGTGGTGTATCTAGATGAAATTCTCACTTATAGCAAGACTTGGGCCAAACACTTGCAGCATATTCAGCAAGTTCTACACACCCTGTAGCATCACAAGCTATATGCCAACTTGGAAAAATGCTCCTTTGGCATGGACAGGGTCCATTATCTGGGCTACATAATTGATCAGCATGGCATACATGTGGATCCAGCCAAGATCCAAGTCATCTGTGACTGGCTAGCCCCAACCACACTCACTGAGCTTCGGAGATTCTTGGGCCTTGCCAATTTCTACCGCAGGTTCGTGTTGGGATTCTCCCATATTACATGGACCCTCAGCCAAATAACTAGAGGTGGTGGTAAGGAGAAATTTGTGTGGGGTCGGTCCCAACAACAAGCGTTCGATGATTTGAAGAAGCGCTTTTTCTCATCCCCAGTACTTTCACTACCATACCTGCAGCAGCCCTTTGATATTGAGACAGATGCTTCAGACTATGCAGTGGGCATCGTTCTCACTTAGCACAGCCACCCCATGGCCTATAATAGTGACACACTATCAGATGTTGTCCATAAGTACCCTACTTATGACAAAGAAATGTGCTCCATTGTGAAAGCATGCCACCAATGGAGACATTACTTTCTTGGGAAGGAGACAGTCATCCACACTGATCATAAGCCACTACAGTTCATGCAGACACAAGGAAAATTGCAGAATGATCGCCATCGAAAGTGGTACAAATACTTGCAGCAATTCCAACTCAACATCAAGTATAAAACAGGAAGCACCAATCATTTCATTGATTGCCTCAGTAGACCGCCAGTCACAGAACTCACCACGATGCTAGACTCATGCGGCCATGAGACCTCTGGATGGTCCCAACTCTATGAGATAGACCCAGACTTTGCCACCACCTACCAAATGTTGGGACCAAACACAGTTGTCGATGATTTCCATCTTCAGGATGGGTTGTTGTCTCGTCTGGTCCATATATGTGTTCCATCAAGTGAGCGAGAGAAGATGATCTAGGAATCCCACTATAGTCGGTTGGAAGAACACTTCAGCGTCAAAAAGACAATGGTGATGCTACAGAAACATTTCTACTGGTCAAAACTTCGACAGGAGGTCAGCAAGTATATCAGGTCATGCACTTCCTGCGCTATTGCCAAACCGAACACTAAGAAATAGGGCTTGTACACCCCTCCTCCTACTCCTAATAGGCCATGGGAATCCATCTCAATATACTACATGTCGGGCCTCCCATCCACCAAGCGGAGAAATTATTGTGTTTTTTTTGTTGTTGATCGCTTCTCTAAGATGGCGATTATGGTTTCCTACAAGAAGAACATCACAGCAGAGGCCACTACCAAGCTCTTCTTCCAAGCTCTTCTTTGAATGAGTCTGGGTACATTTTGGAATCCCAAAAACCATTGTCTCAGATCAGGATAGTCGATTTCTCAGCACATTCTAGTCGAGCCTCTGGTCACTGTTGGACACCAAGCTCACCAAATCCATGGCCCTCCACCTTCAGACAGATGGCCAAACCGAGGTCGTAAATCGAATGATTGTGAATATCCTTCAAATGTATAATTCAAAGAACCCTCACACATGGGATAAGAGCCTTCCTTATGTCCAACATAGCTACAATTGAGCCCTGCACAGCTCAACTGGCCACATCCCCTTTCAGGTGGGGTTGGGATTCCAACCATTGGGTCCCATAGATGTTGCACTTCCCCTTGCGGTCACCTCGACCGACTCATATTCTGCTCCAACTGAAGATGACAAAGCCACCTGTTTCATTGAACAGATCCATCACATCTGCTAACATTTTATGGATATCCTACAGAATTCCAATGACAAGTATAAGCAGCACCATGATCAACATCGGGTGCCACATAAGTTTCGGGTGGGCGATAAAGTTTTGTTGCACTTATAGAAAGAACGTCTTACAAGACCCCATCAGAAGCTTCGCCCACTACATTATGGGTCGTACACCATCACCAAGTCCATGGGGAATAATGATTTTGATCTCAACATTCCTCATTTCTTTGGCCTGCACCCAGTCTTCAATGTGGATCTCCTTCACCCTGATTTCCCACCATTATTGGACACCTCAGATGTAGCAGAGAAGCTGAAACCAACAGATCTCAACGGTGACTACATACAAAAGGAATCCAACGATCAGATTGTGGACACACAGATCAAGGGCACTTGACTGCAAAGTATCCATCTTTATCGAGTCGTCAAAGTAGGGCAGCTCCTGCACCAAGGCAAGTCGCTCACCCGGGGCCAAATTCAGCAGAAATTTCCTCATCTGATGGGGGAACTCAATGAAATGGAGACCATTTATTCCTAAGGAGGGAGGATTGATATAGGTGGATATCAGTGGCCACCCACCTTTTCCAACTGGCTCAAAACAGTTTTCTGACAATTTTGGGAATTTACTATTTTTAGCAGTTTTAAATTACGAGGCCATTTTGAGGGCCTAAATGAAGGTTTTTTGGGATCGAGCTTATTAATGATATCCTATACCTTTCTAAATGCATTTTTTTTTATATATCTTCCCAAAATGAATCTCCTCAACAATACCTTTCCAACGGGCTATCATACGCCTAAAACAGAGATCGTATGCAAAAGTTACGACCCTAGGAAGTCAATGTACTAACTTACCCAAATGGGGCCCACATGACTTTTGGCGCTTCATCTCCTAGGGTTAGGATTTTGGATGTCTAGGGTTTTTGGAATTCTTGTTTAATGTAAAAAATGCCTTCAGAGCCTCATTGTAATCATCTTCTTGTGAATGAGCGCAGTCGTCACATCTCTTCTCAGAGATAAGCCGCCATGATTCCAGCAAGCTTGTTTCCGTTGCATTTTACAGTTTCAGTTTATTTCCTTATTGAATAGAAAACCATTTTTACTATATCTCTATTTTTTTTGTTAAGCACCTGATAATAATATGTAGTCATTTCATTCTTCTCAATAAAATTGGATCATCCTTTCCCATCATACTTCTGCACTTTAGTTCTCCCCTGTTCTGCACCAAATCTAATGCTCAGTAGTTGTTTACACTGATACCAGTCCTGAATTGTCTCTTTGTGTGCATCCCACCATATTCCAGGTGTTTCCTTGAGTGAAATATCTAGGGCTAAAAACCTCTTATTTTCCAACACTTCCTCCTCATATTTTGTCAATAATTCCTCTAATTCGTTCAACCCGTGAAAACTGGGAGGTTCTCTTATCTATGTACCAACCCACCTTATTGTGCAGTCTCTTCTTACGCACCTCATTGTGGAGACTTCATGTAGTCATTATTGCCAATTCTCCAACCCCGTGTCTGAGTCCAAAGCACACAATGTAATGATTCTCTAGCTAAGTACCCCATCTGCAGTTGGGTTGACATAATATTCTTCTCGCACAGTGGTTTTGTATAATTGATTTATTTCTTTGAAATCCAAACAAGTCACCTCTACAAACCTTTCTCCTTCTGAAGGATCCAATGGTACAATAACTCTATATTTGCCTGATTCAAAAGTCATTTTACTTGTCTTTAGGTTGATCACAACCTGGTTATCAAATTCTCAATCCAATTCAAGTAATTTTGGGTAAGGTGTTGTTCCATTTACTATCTCTATCACTTCAAAATATTCCACAGTGCACACTACATCCAAATTTGTTGTCACACCTTTAAGCATTCCAATAGGTAACACTTTGTCTTGATTCGCTAGTTTCAACTGGATGGGTTAATAGCCTAATTTGGGTTCTCCCATACACTGCCATGTCTTCTTAGGCAAGACTTTTACTTTAGATCCTAAATCCAATATTATATCTCCCTTGTTGAAGTCCCTAATGTTGGCATTTAGCCTGAATTCTCTTCTTGTCCTTCTTATTGAATGGAGACGATTGATTGTTTTATGTCTAACTTCCCTTGTACCTATGTGTTACATCTTTCTAGCAGATTTTGTTAGACCTTAATAGATGATGGATCATTCAATAACTTAACATAGGATTGCAGAAAAGTCTTTATGGTACTTACTTTCTCTAAAGGTTGTCCTTTATTGGTATAATCTATTGAATATGGCATCTCATACATTGGTGGGTTTTGAGTGTGTTGCACAACTGATGTAGATGCAACGTTATGCTTGAGAAGATCTTGTTTGGCCTCCTTAAATGTTTCCTTTTATTTTCGTGTGTCAAACTACTTATGTGGCTCAGTATTCTTCTTGAACCATTGGTGTTGAGTTGGATCTTGTTTTGTTGCATCAACTCCTATCTTGACTCATCTTTAGGTGACTATACTGATTTTTTTCCCATCATCCCTGCCTTCTACAGAAATCCACTGGACATTCTGGTTGTTCTGGTTCCTTTTCTCTTGAATCTTTCCCAGGAGTGTCGAGCAGTATTTTGTGTCATGGTCTGTTGCACGACAATACATACATGTCGCAAGTGGAAGTGGACAATCTCTTGCCTAATGTCCTGGTTGTTTGAATTTGTGGCACACTAATGGTACTCTACCTCATCTAAATCCTCCTTTGCCTCATCCTCCACCTCTATCTCCTCGTAATGCATTGTGCTGAGGTACCTAGTTATACTGCGTGGGGTTATATTGTGGTTGCACATTGTTGTACTACAGTTGCGTGGGGTTGAATGGTGGTGGAATCTGGTTGAACTCAGGTGTGTATTTCCCTGTCATCATCTCTTCTTTCATCCTATAAGTGTTTGAATTTTTTTCTCTCATTAGTTCCAACGTTCTACATTCCTTATCATCATGACCCATTGATTTGAAAAAATTGCAATATGAAATTTTTGGTACTATCTTATACTTTTGCATCATTGGACAATGATATGGATCATTCCCATGTGTCTTACAAATCTCGCACCATGGTCCTCCTGTTGGAAAGGGGTCTGGAACCCCTGATTCCAAGTATTCTGCAAAATTTGGACATTCATTCTTATGATGTCCATTTGTCCTACATAGCGTACACCAAACAACTTCTCTTTTCTCTTTTCCCTTATTCTGGTTCAGTTGAAAGGTCATATTCTTTAGATCCTCCTTTAGCTCCTTTATTGGTGGATCTGTCTATTGATATTGGTTTTCCTCCAGTTGGAGGGTTGCTTGCAGAGCCTCTGCCTAAGTTTGGAACGTATGTTGTCTCAAAGGATACTTCAAGTGTGGTAACAGTGAGTTCACAAATAATTTCCTATGTTTCATATCAGTAATTAAATACTTCAACTTACCTTTTAGACGTTTGAAGCTCTGATCAATATCCCAAATAGACTCAGTTGGTTTCTGTCTGATTTTAATCATTTCATTCATGTACTGGTCTTCTGAGCTTGGCTTCTGAAACTTGTTTACCAATATTTTTTTCACGTCTGTGATAGTCTTTGGTACTCCTTGTGGATTGTTTATATCCAAGCTCATGTACCATTCCAATGTGTGGTCTCTTAGTGTGATAGAAAAATTTTCAATATTTGTTTCCTCATTTGTGATCTGCTTTACTTCCCAGATCTTCTCACAGATGAATAAATTATTTTCAGGGTCCTTTGATGCCTCTCCCCGAAATTCTGGTAATCTGATTGAGGGATCTTGTCCTACCATTTTGAACTATGTTGAACTACTTCCTATGTGAGTTGTAGATAATTGAATGTTACTTCATGAACTTGGTCTCCCAGTTGATTATCCTTGATTGGACCCCTTTACTATTTCTCCTCTTCCACTAAAATTCGGTTGTCTAAATGTTGGTGTTCTTTCAGGTGTATTAGTCGCACATGGGGTTGTAGGTTCCACATTGATGGTGATCTGGACTGTAGTTTTGCCTTTTGTTCCTGACCTTGGACCTCTTGTTTTCCTTTTGTATGTTGTGCGCAGGATTTTCTCAATCTTCTCCATAGCCCAGAGATCCTCTAACTCTTCTTCATTGCTCGCCAATCCCTCTCTGTCGACTATGGCCCTCTTCTTGTTATCCATCTTATATTGGTAAGGTCTTCCACTGCACGTCTTTCTAGGTTTTTCCATTATCTAATTTATTTGGTCCTCTTCCATCGTGATTGGGTCCATGGCCTCCTTATTCTTCCCTTCATCCATTTCCTTGTCCTTATCTCAACCTTCTATCAGTGCTTCCACCCTTCCCATATGCGTGCAAGGAATTTTAGTTGTTTGATTCCATGGTCATCGCACCTTTTTCATACAATACAAACTTGATTGAAGTATACATTGATCTAATGTACCTACCTCTAGGTCCCTTAAGAAATTCCTACTCTGCATCAGTGTAGGACTTCGTAGTATCTACTACAAATTTGGTGATAAACCCTGCAACAATATTGTCTAACCAGAAATATATTGTGTGTGTGAATTTGTTATTAACTTGTTGTAACTACATGATCTCCACATGATTCCACTCTAGCTATTTGATCTAGTTCGTAGGGTGGTTTTCCTTCAACCTCAATAACCACTCCTACCACAGATGTAGGAAATCACAGAAAAATATCTCATGCAACTCGCTAAACACATATTTGTCAATATATTTGTGCGGTGTCAACTTAGGGTTTATGTTTTCCTTCTACACAAACTTGATTTCCTTTTTTCTCAACCATCTTTCAATCTCTGCCTTCATTGGATTCCATGGCCTAAACATCCCCTTCTATGTTTTCATGCTCCACTCTTTTCTTCCACAGATCATGTCCACTCAATCATGTGTAGTTCCAGCCGACAACAGAACCATTTGTTGGATTTCTTCGACTGACCCAAGTTCTAATCTCAAATAGGTTTCCAACAAAACCCTCAAAACTATCATCCCACCTAGTAAACCAGAAGGAAACGCTACGCATAGAGTGCAAAACGAAGTCTCACCCAATATAGCTTAATGGGGGACTGCAATACTCAGGAGTTTGCAGTCTAGGAATGAGTGGGGATTGGGTTTAGATATGTATCCTCATACATCATCATCATTCATCTACTTATATGATTCATTCATCTTGAAACCTATGCATGCATGTTGTTATAACTAGTTTTAACCATTTATTCTTGAGCTAATTATTAACATATTAGTAAACGAATTCATTAACAACACATAAAACATAATATTTTATTGTGGTTCACCCCCTCCTGCGACTACATTCACAAAGATATGGCTTCTTTGCTCGTTTATTCAGTCTGCTGCAAAATCTACACTGCGCGCATTACATCTTCAGGATTACAATAAAAAATGAGGGTAAGTACCCTCTGGGAGGCTGACTAGATCACACCAGGATTCTCAGCCTGTGACCTAACCCTCAAAAACTAGTTTATTCGACGCTACCACAAAAACCATAACAAAACTCACTACAATCAATAGCTTCTAAATCCCCAACCTAGACTCCTAGGTTTTTATTTACACTACTCTATTGGCTTATAGTCGTTACATTATTTGTCAAAAACCATAACCCTAGCATATTTAGGCATGTCTGCATGTGTGTCGTGTTTATTTTCCTTGTTTTTTTCCATGCCTCTTTCCTGCCTCCTAAGGCACGCAATCCAAAAATAGACCTTCTCTTTTAAAATTAGGTCTGCACCCAAAAAATACACTTCTCCCAAAATAGGCCTGCACCAACATCTTATATTGAGTAAGATATGTTATGATTATTTATTAAGTTATCTTAGAATGATTTATAGTTATTTATTTCAAACTGATGAAAGAAAACCGGTCATGTTTAACATGTGATGTGTGGTAATGTTTGATGAAATTATTTTCTAGCCTCTATTATATTCCATGCGTACATTTTTTTAAAAACTTTCTCTCAAATGATATATAATGGTCTGGCAAAGTGATGGTATTATTGCTCATCTAAACTTGACATAGTTGTTATTTGCATATCGGGGCACGAAGGTTATCCCAAATCCTGGTCTTCTCCCATATAGATCATTTTTTCGTTATTATTACTTATCTTTCAATACGTTATAAAAAAATAGGATAAAAGAACCGAAAAGAGAACTTCTTTATTAGGACGAAATATTTGAAAGGTACATATATATATCACTGTTAATGCCCATCGAAACTTACCAGATCATTGATCTAGAGAATTGTACTACTATTAAACGCCGAAGAGTCTAATTGGGCCTCATTGATGGGTACAATTCCTACTATTGAGTCAAGAGGAATTATGACCCCTCAACATAATTGGTGTTAAAACGAGGGCTTGACGAATGCATGGCTAGCCGCAACATTTTTTTGAACATAAACTAATATCAAATATCCTATAGATTCAAAACAGCCCACATGCATGGCTAGTCCTGTTAAGGATAGCCCTAATACTGAAGGTACCCCAACCACAAGTGAGTCACCTCAAGCGGGAGATGGTTCACACCTTAACCAAGAAATACCCTACGCAATCCCCCATGATGAAGTCAACAGATTTAGAAGGATTACTAGGGTTTTCACTCGATATATTGGAGCATTACCATTAGCTTTGTTTCTTCCCCACAGAAAGTAAATTGCTAGATCGGTAGTTGACACTCCATACCATACCTTTTTTCATATTTGAAGATATAGTAAATTTATCCCTTACTAAAATTGACTAACCCCTCAATTTCATTCTTGAGACTCCTCTTGTAACCCCACCTGCAAGTACTTACTCCGACATTGAGGATTCAGATTCTGGAGGAGCAAGTTCCAATTCAGAAAACTCGGACATCGAGTCTAATAACATGGGAGACAACAATGAGGAAATCCCAGAAGTTAATGACCAACCGGTAAACAACCATCCATGCCTAGCCAGGGATTCCCTTTCCTTAATAGGTAGGTTACATCATTTTCCTAGGCACCAAGAAAAACTTCTTCCAAAATTTGACCCTGAAACCTATGTCTTACTAGAAGATCATATCAAAAAATTCATACTAGAGATTGGGTTAATGAATCTCCAACATGAAGACAGAGTATGCAGGTTGTTCCCCTACACCTTTGACAACTTGGATTCAACATGGTATTTCAATATCCTCTTTGGTTCTATTAACAGTTGGATGAAGTTCCATAAAGATTTCCTTGATAAATTTATCGAAGAAACGGCTATCAGGGCCCTAATGGATCAGCTTTTTTCCGCCACCATGGGGCCCAAGGAGAAATTCAAGGGATTAAACTAACGTTTCACAAATGTCCTCAACAAGTTTCAAAAAGATGCCAAGCCCGCTCAAGAAATACAAATTGAAGTGTATGCTAATGCATTACCAACATCTATTTCCATGTTCGTAAAGAGGGATGCTAAACCAAATCACGCTGAAAACTTTGCGGAGTCCAAAATTATTGAATTTAAAATGAAAGGTTGCAAATACAGTAGATCTCTTTATCAAAGAAGGAAACATCACACACACCCAGATGAGGAATTTTGTTGAGAAGACCTCCTAGTAAATAAGTTGAACAACAAGTTGAAAAGGACAATACAGACATGGAGAGATTACAAAAGATTATTAATAAGTTGTCCAACGAAATTGTAGAAATGAAGAGAAATGCATGTGAAGGAACATCAAACCCTAGGCCTTACAAACCCTTCTTCGGGAAAAATCCACCATTTAAGGCTTTAGAACCTCCTGCTGCTAACTTGAACATTGACTTGGTAGAGGTGGCCTCAGATTCATACTGCATCTACCATCAAGTACATCATTCAGAAAAGGATTGTCCTCAATGGGTAAATTCCATGAATATGTTGGCAAATAAGTTCTTGGATGGTTGCATTGCAACCAAACAACCTAATGATTATCCTCTGAGCACCATGAAGAATGAGAAAAGGGAACCTCCTGAACAAACAACCATGGTTCTATGGGATTTCAGTCATGCCTCATCTCTTGACACTCTCACTAGAGATGGGGAATTCCTAGAAGTATTGGTAGCCCAAACTAGAAGCAAGTCCCCTACCATACAAAATCATTATGTCATTGTGAAATCTCCTAAGAAATATATAAAACCATCTTCCTCGCTCAATAAACCCCACCACTCCATTTTGGACCAAAGTTCTCAGCTCGTGAAATAACAAAGATAGACTATAACGTGGTAGAAGACCTAAATAATTTGAAGGCTAATATTTCGGTGATGGACTTGTGTAGGATTCCTCAACAAAAGTATTTATTGTTACAATCCATGCATGAGGATATCACACTCATGTTAAACCCAAGCCCAAATCCCAGTGAAGGTAAAAGAAGTTCGGGGAATATCTGGAAACCTGATGTGAATGCAACGAAAGTCGATAAGAAACCTCGGACGTTTATCCCACCTTTCCTGTTAGCATTTAAAATTTATAACAGGGACTTGCAAAATTGTTTGGTTGGCTCAGGTGCTTCTTCAAATGTTATGCCTTTATCGATATGCAATAAACTAAATGCTACCCCTACCAAGAGTGACACACATATTATTCAATTAGATAGAAGTGAGGTCAAGGTGATTGGGGAATTAAAGGATGTTATTATTATTAAGCATTTGATTAGATATCTTGAGGATGTAGGAGGGAAAACTCGAGAAACCTCCCTCGTATGGATGGTATTGTATTATTATTCTCATTGTAAGAATTAGAGTTGTAGAGAAAGAGAATAGGAGAACAGAGCAGAAGACAGATGGTAGAAGTTGTATAAGAAAATAGTTGTTTCTATAAAGACCATGTACAGAAGCACTTGAATTAATATATGAAGGCTTTGATTCAATTTCATGGTGTTGTGATAATTACTGTTTACATCTATTGAATGGTATGTTTATAGTTTTCTTATATGCTATGTTATGCATTTGTTTCAATGCTTAGGTATATCTGTGACGTCAAGTTGAATGTATGAAGTCCGTGAGAGAGAGAGTATGAGTTTCAATTGTTTCTCGTCCTAATAATTTATGCAAGGAGTGCAGCAAAGGTCCACAAGGAGTGCATTGACAAGATTCTGAGTTTTACCTCAGAAAAGCTCAGGAAAGATATTGTTGTTCTCATACCGGCAGAAGTGAAAGTATAGCACCGACCCATGCAAGGTGTGTGCAGGCCTGTTGAAGTCTCATATTTTCCCAACTAAGGAAGTGGTTGAAGAATTCATGTTGCTAGGAGTGCATAGGAGAGGGAGACATTAGATAGTCAGCGATTATCGTGAAATCTGCAAGGAGTGCGCGCAAGAATTCCCTTAGAAAATTTGAGTTTGCAGCAAGAACCAAGCTCAGGAGGGATAGAGGATTCGAATATTTCGAAGGAAATACAAAGGTCGAAGTCACCTCGCAGAAGGAAATCTCAGGAGGAAGGATGCCAAATTAGTTGGCAAGAGTTATCAAGAACTTGAATGGATGGTTGAAATTCTCGGTGGGAGAAATACTGATTTTCCGTGGATCGTTGGATCTAGTAGACCAACGGAGAGGATAAGGCTAAGTGTCTTTCAACACTCACAAGCTCAGGAGGGATAGTAGTCGTCATATCTGGATCGAAGAGGGTCGTTGACCTGACACTTTGGAATTTTGGCATTTTGGGAGTTAGAAGTGTGGAGAAAGTTTTTTTCGGGAATCACGAGTCACGAAATCCCGATAAGAGAAGGAAGAATCTAGAACGTTGGATCACAGGAACCCATGACCATTGATCTGGCATAAGGGGTCGTCGTGATTTTGGATTTTGGGAGAAGGGGAGAGGACCACTTCACAAATCCCCAATATGCGAAATCCTGACGTGATCTAGACCGTCAGATCGTGGGAAGAATCTGGACCGTCAATCTATGGAAAATGAATATCGTGGTTTCAGCTATCAGGAAAAGGGAGATAAGTCGCATCACAAATCCCCGATACGAAAAATCTCGATGCGATAGAAGGTTGGGCCTCAGGTCACAACCGAGGGTCACATCAGGAGAATTTAAGGGAGGATTTAGAGACTTGTTATCCCATTTCAGAGTTTCGGGATCTGAAGGAGTCAGGGAACTCAACAATAGGAATTGTGAAGTTGCGAAACCCGACACGCCCTTTTGGGGTTAAGACTATGGTCACGCCAGTGGTCACGAGGAGTGGAGGTTGATGCCTAGCGCCTTATCGTTTCAGCATGGCTTCTAAGAAGGACCTGTGGTTATATGTTTTGGGAGATTCCAGCTGAGAATCAAGGATCCATTTTGGCTCAAGGGAGTTGAATATCCATAGGTCGAGAGGTCAGAAGATCCCTATTGAGGTAGGGGTGTTGCATCAGCTGGTATCAAAGCTTAGCTAACAAATTTTGTTTTATGTAGAGGGAAGATAGAGGACAGTTGTAATCGAAATTTGTGTGGACATATTGAAGCAATGCTACCAAGAAGACGTCAAGAAAGACCGATGCCCGATCCAGTTGTGGAAAGGGAAATGAGAGAACTTCATGCTCGATTGGATGCTATGGAGATGACATAGAAACAGACAGTTAATACTGGAGATGTCAGTGAATATAAAAATGAGAATGAAGAAAAACACGAAGAAGAATAAGTTGCAGTCAAAGATGCTGCAGAGGAACGTCTATTCAGAGCTATATCAAGAATAGGGGCCAGAGAAAAATTGGACATCCCGATGTATGAAAGCAACTTAGATGTTGAGGAGTTGCTTGATTAGTTTAGAGCTCTGGACAAATATTTCGATTAATAGGGCATCGAAGAAGATAAGAAAGTAAAACATGTTGTCACTACACTGAAAGGGCATGCAGCACTGTGGTGGGATGAACTGCAGGCTGACAGGCATTGCAAAAGAAAAGAATCAAAAGCTGGGATAGGATGTTCGCCAAGATAAAAGCCAAATTTATACCCAGATATTACCAAATTAATATGTTCCGAAGAATGCAGAATTTAAGACAGAAAGGGATGATAGTGAAAGAGTACACTGAAGAGTTTTACCAATTAAACATTAGAGTTGGTCATCATGAGAGTGATGATGAAAAGGTCGCCAGATATATGAATGTTCTAAGATATGACATTCAGGATGAGATGAGCATGGTGATGATTAGAAATGTGGAAGATGCTTATCAGGTTTCTCTGAAGGCTGAAGATAAATTGGCCTGAAAGCAAGGTCAAGGGGGAAGAGGTAGAAGTCAGAGTAGAGGAAAATAAGTTGCCCAAGACAGAGTATAGAAGCCCAAGGATGAAGAAAAGAAACCTCATAACCACCCATAAAGGGGAGGAAGTTCACAGGGAAGACAATATGCCGATAGGAACACTTTTTCGTGAGCAAGAGGAAGAGGAAGAGGAAGAGGCAGAGGAGGTGAAATAAAGTGTTTTCCTATGGAAATATTGGACACAAAACTTTTGAATGTCCTGATATAAAAAGAGATGGAGGAGGTGAATCTCACATTTCAGAAGTGCAGAGGTGAAATGTTGAGGCAGAAGATGTAGAAGGTGGAAGATACTTAATGATGAGGAAAATTCTCTTGAATCTAGAGAAGGATATGGAGAATCAAGTCCAGAGGAACAATTTGTTTAGAACTTCTTGCAAGGCCAAGAATAGGGTATGCAAGTTGATAGTGGACAGTGGAAGCACAGATAATCTAGTATCCTCAGAAATGGTGGAGAAGCTGGAATTGGAGACAGTTGCACATCCAATCCCATACAAAGTCTTGTGGTTGCAAAAGGGACATCAGGTAACAGTCACTAAACAATGTTTAGTTGAATTTAAGATAGGGGGTTACAGAGATGAGATCTTATGTGATTTTATTCCCATGGATGTCTGTCATCTTTTGTTGGGGAGACCGTGGAAATATGATAGAAATTTTATTCATGATGGAAGAAAAAATACCTATAACTTGGAGAAGAATGCTAGGACGCATATGTTGTTGCCAATTGCAGAAAAGAAGGAGAAAGAAGAGACAAGCAATAATATACTTCTCATGAGTGGGAAGGAACTTCTGGATGAAGCCAAGAAGGGTGAATAAATGCAGTTTGTTGTGGTAAGAAAACCTAGAGTCATATTGACCAGTACATCAATAGATGATCTACCTGAGGAAATTTAGGAACTGCTAGAGAATTTTGTTGATATAGTGGTAGATGATTTATATTTTTCCTTTCCTCCCATTAGAAGTATAATCCATGACATTGATCTTATACCAAGGGAAATTCTTCCAAACAAAGAAGTATACAGACTGGTGCCACAAGAGAATGAAGAAGTCAAAAAGCAAGTCCAGGATTTGATGGACAAAGGGTAGATCAAAGAAAGCTTGAGTCCATGCGTTGTACCAACAATATTAAGTCCAAAGAAATATGGTGGATGGATAATGTGTAAAGACTCAAGGGTTATAAACAAAATCACCATTAGGTATACATTTCCTTTACCCGGGATGGATGACTTGATGGATTGCTTGAGTGGGGAAAAGTTTTTTTCAAAAATTGATTTGAAAAGTGGATATCATCAGATTAGGATGAGGGAAGGTGATGAATGGAAGACAACATTCAATACAAATGAAGGGCTATAAGAATAGCTTGTCATGCCATTTGGTTTGACGAATGCGCCAAGTACTTTCATGAGATTGATGAACGAAGTATTGAAAGATTTCATTGGAAAATGTGTAACCGTGTATCTTGATGATATATTGATCTTCAGTAAGACTGAGGAGGAACATTTGAGAAATTTAGCTTTAGTGATGAGGAGGTTACAACAAGAGAAGTTGTTGATAAATCTGAAGAAGTCGTCTTTCATGAAGACAAAACTCATTTATTTGGGATTTGTAATCTCTTCGAATGAGTTGAAGATGGATCCTGAGAAGATAAAAGCAATCAAAGAATGGCCATCACCGAGGAATATCTTTGAAGTCAGAAGCTTCCATGGACTAGCCAGTTTTTACAAGAAGTTCATCAAAAAATTTAGTGAAATTTATGCACCAATGATGGACACAGTCAAGAAAAGACGTAAATCTTTTCATTAGACAGGGGCAACGGAGAAAAGTTTTAAGTTGTTGAAAGAGAAGATAATTGAACAACCAGTTCTAGTTTTGCCAGAATTCAGTAAAACATTTCAAGTCAGATGTGACGCAAGTGGATTTTCGGTTGGAGCAGTCTTAAGTCAAGATAATAGACCAATTGCATACTTCAGTGAGAAGTTGAATGAGGCCAAAATGAAATATTCCACATATGATAAAGATTTTTATGCAATCATATAGGCACTGAAGAAATGGAGACATTACTTGGTTCCGAAAGAGTTTGTTTTGTATAGAGACAACCATGCTTTACAATTCATAACCAAACAGGAAAAATTGAACCAGAAACATGAAAAATGGGTTGAATTTATGCAGAAATTTAATTTTGTTACAAAGCACATTTTTGGAACTGCTAACAAGGTTGTTGACACATTGAGCGGGAAATGTTTGATTCTGCAGGAGTTTCGAGTGAAGACCTTAGGTTTTGATAACCTTAAGGACATTTACAGAGATGATTCAGATTTCAAGGACACCTATGAAGCATGTGAGAATCGTGTTCTGAGAGATAGGAGCCAATGGATTAAATACTTGATTCAGGATGGACTGTTATTTAAAGGAAATCAAGTGTGTATCCCGAAGAGTTCTATGAGAGAAAACCTTTTAAAGAAAAAACATAGTGGGGGATTGGTTGGACACTTCGGCCGTGATAAGAAATTCGCACAACTGAACAGTTTGTATTATTGGTCAGGGATGAGGACGGATGTCAAGAAATTTGTCAACAAATGTAGAATTTTCCAGCACACAAAGGGGAAAAGATAGAATATAGGGTTGTATCAACCATTTCCAATACCAGAGAGGTTGTGGAATGTAGTAAGCATGGATTTTGTGTTAGTACTGCCAAGGACACAGAGAGGTTGTGATTCCATATTCGTGGTAGTCGACACATTCTCAAAAATGGCACATTTCATTCCATGTCAGAAAACCATTGATGCAACACACATTACAAAACTATTTTTCAAAGAAGTTGTTCGACTTCATGGCTTACCCAAGAGTATTGTTTCATATAGGGATACCAAATTCGTTGGTCATTTCTAGAGGGCACTATGGACGAAGCTGGGGACATAATTATATTTTATCTCAACATATCACCCTCATACGGATGGATAGACTGAGGTAGTAAATCGAAGTTTAGGGGTCTTATTGAGGATTTTAATAGCTGAACATCATAGTCAGTGGGATCAAATTATGCCACAAGAAAAATTTTCATATAATGACTCACATAATAGGAGCACAGGACAAATCCCATTCCAGATAATATATCGAATGCAGCCAAGAGAAGTATCTGAGTTGAGAGACTTAGAACATAATGAGTTCAGAAGTGTTGGATTAGAGTATTTTGTAGCAGAGATGAAAGAGATCCACAGTAAGATCAGAGAGCGATTGAAGAATTCCAACCAGGAATATAAGTGCAGAACAGATCAACACAAAAGAGATCTTCAGTTCGAAGTGGGAGACTTAGTCTTAGTGCATCTAAGAAAATAAAGGTTCCCAAGGGGGACGTATAATAAGTTGAAAATGAAAAAGATAGGACCGTCTAAGATTTTGAGGAAATTTGAGGCAAATGCTTATGAGATAGAATTTCCAGATGGTGTGGGAATATCACCCATATTCAACGTAGAAGATATGTATCCTTACAGAACATATGAAGCAAGTGGAGAGGAGAATCAAAAAGAAGTTTAGTGGGTCAAACAGATGCCTGTAGCTGAAAATCCGTAGATGGAAAACGTCATTGATCATAGAGTTAGCAAGAAAACCCGGAGAAAGACATATCTTAAGTATTTGGTAAAGTGGAAAGCACACCCGATTGAGGATACCAGTTGGGAAAGTGAATGAAATATCCAGAAACATGGACAGACAATGTAGGAGTTCATGTATTTTTCATCCAGAAAAGAATGGTGCAGGAGCATCGCAAGCACGCACAAGTGGAGGATAGTTGGATATGCACCAGTGCGCATTTTTGAGGATATTTGAAATTTAAAAGATGAAACATTTATGTAATGGCTAGGGGGAAGTAATTGTTCTTATATGTTTTGGAGATTGTAACGCATATCTTGAGCGGTTGCTCTCATCTGTCAATTGTATCAATTTAATGTAATCAATGTAAAGTAGTTGTAGGATTTAATTCGATTAGATAGCTTGAGGATGTAGGAGGGAAAACTCGAGAAATATCCCTCGTATGGATGGTATTGTATTATTATTCACATTGTAAGGATTAGAGTTGTAGAGCAAGAGAATAGGAGAACCAAGCAGAAGATAGATGGTAGAAGTTGTATAAGAAGATAGTTGTTTCTATAGAGGCCATGTACAAAAGCACTTGAATTAATATATGAAGGTTTTGATTCAATTTCATGGTGTTGTGATGATTATTGTTTACATCTATTGAATGGTATGTTTACAATTTTCTTATATGCTATGTTATGCATTTGTTTCAATGCTTAGGTATATCTGTGACTTCATGTTGAATGTATGAAGTCCTTGAGGGGAAGAGTATGAGTTTCAATTGTTTCTCATCCTGATAATTTCTGCAAGGAGTGCGTTGACAAGATTCTGAGTTTTACCTCAGAAAATATCAGGAGAGATATTTTTTTTCTCATACCAGTAGAAGTGAAAGTATAGCACTGAACCATGCGAGGTGTGCGTAGGCCAGTTGAAGTCTCATATTTTCCCAACCAAGGAAGTGGTTGAAGGATTTATGTCGCTAAGAGTGCGCAGGAGAGGGAGACATTAGATAATCAACGATTATCGTGAAATATGCAAGGAGTGCACGCAAGAATTCCCTTGGAATCTTTGATTTTGTAGCAAGAACCAAGATCAAGAGGGAAAGAGGCTTCAAAGAGTTCAAAGGAAAGACGAAGGTCGAATTCACCTCACATAAGGAAATCTCAAGAGGAAGGACGCCAAATTAGTTGGCAAGAGTTATCAAGAACCTGAACGGACGGTTGAAATTCTCGGCAGGAGAAACACCAATTTTTCGTGGACGCTTAGATCTAGTAGACCAAAGGAGAGGATAAGGCTGAGTGTCTTTCAACACTCATAATATCAGGAGGGGTAGTAGTCATCAAATCTGGATCAATGAGGTTCATTGATCTGACACTTTGGAATTTTCAGCATTTCAGGATTCAGGAGTGTGGAGCAAGTTGTTTTCAGGAATCGCGAGTCGCCAAATCCCGATAAGAGAATGAATAATATAGAGCATTGGATCATAGGAACCTAGGACCGTTGATCTAGCATAAGTGGTCATCATGATTTCAGATTTTGGGAGAAGGGGAGAGGTCCACTTCACAAATCCCCGATACGTGAAATCCCGACGTGATCTGGACCGTCAAATCGTCGAAAGAATCTGGACCATTGATCTGCGGCAAAGAGATATCGTGGTTTCAACTATCGGGCAAAGGGAGATAAGTCGCATCACCAATCCAAGATACGTGAAATCCCAATGTGATAGAAGGTTGGACCTCGGGTCACATCAGGAGAATTTAAGGGAGGAGTTAGAGACCCATTAGCCCATTTTGAGGTTCCAGGATCTGAAGGATTCAGGGAACTCAACAACAGAAATCACGAAGTCGCGAAACCCGACGCGCCATTTTGGGGATAATTATATGGTCATGTTAGTGGTCACGAGGAGTGGAAGTTGATGCCTAGCACCTGATTGCGTGGGCGTGGCTTCTAAGAAGGATTGTGGTTATATGTTTTGGGAGATTCCAGTTGAGAATCAAGGAGCCATTTCGGCTCAAGGGAGTTGAATATCCATAGGCCGGGAGTTTAGCAGATCCCTATTGAGGTAGGGGTGTTGCATCAAGTGGTATCAGATTTTAGCTAACAACTTTTGTTTTATGTAGAGGGAAGACAGAGGACAGTTGTAATCAAATTCTCTGTGGACAGATTGAAGCAATGTCGCCAACAAGACGTCAAGAAATACCAATGCTCGATCCAACCGTGGAAAGGGAAATGAGAGAAATTCGTGTTCAATTGGATGCTATGGAGATGAAAAAGAAATGGACAGTTGATACTGGAGATGTCAGTGAATCCGAAATTGAGAATGAAGCAAGTCCCGAAGAAGAAGAAGTTGCAATCGAAGATGTTGTAGAGGAACGTCTATTCAGAGTTGTTACAAGAATAGGGGCCACAGCAAAAATGGAAATCTTGATGTATGAAGGCAACTTAGACGTTGAGGAGCTGCTAGATTGGTTTAGAGCTCTGGATAAATATTTCAATTATGAGGACATCGAAGAAGATAAGAAACTAAAACATGTTGTCACTACACTGAAAGGGAATGCAACACTGTGGTGGGATGAACTGCAGGCTGACAGGCATTGAAAAGGAAAGAAAAGAATCAAAAGTTGGGATAGGATGGTCGCCAAGATGAAAGTCAAATTCATACCTAGATATTACCAAATTAATCTCTTCCGAAGAATCTAGAATTTAATACATAAAGGGATGACAGTGAAGGACTACACTAAAGAGTTTTACCGATTAAACATTAGAGGTAGTCATCGTCAGACTGATGATGAAAAGGTCTCCAGATATATGAACAGTCTGATATATGACATTCAGGATGAGATGAGAATGGTGACGATGAGAAATGTGGAATATGCTTATCAGGTTGCTCTGAAGGATGAAGAGAAATTGACCTGAAAGAAAGTTCAAGGGGGCAGAGGTAGAAGTCAGAGTAGAGGCAAAGAAGTTGCCCAAGACAGAGTACAGAAGCCCAAGGATGAAGAAAAGAAACCTCATAACCACCCATAAAGGGGAGTAAGTTCACAGTGAAGACAATATGTCGATAGGAACACTTTTCTGCGAGCAAGAGGAAGAGGCAGAGGATGTGAAATAAAGTGTTTTGTTTGTGGAAATATCGGACACAAATGTTTTGAATGTCCTGATAGAAAAACATATGGAGGAGGCAAAGCTCACATTTCATAAGCGCAGAGGTGAAATGTTGAGACAGAAGATATAGAAGGTGGAAGATCCTTAATGATGAGGAAATTATCTTAAAGCCAGAGAAGGAGATGGAGAATCCAGACCAAAGGAACAATTTGTTTAGAACTACTTGCAAAGCAAAGGATAGGTTATGCAAGGTGATAGTGGACAGTGGAAGCACATATAATCTAGTATCCACAGAAATGGTGGAGAAGTTGGAATTGGAGACAATTGCACATCCAAGCCCATACAAAGTCTCGTGGTTGCAAAAGGGACATCAGGTAACTGTCACTAAACAATGTTTAGTTGAATTTAAGATAGGGGGTTACAAATATGAGATCTTATGTGATGTTATTCTCATGGATGTATGTCATATTTTGTTGAGGAGACTGTGGCAATATGACAGAAATGTTATTCATGACAGAATAAAAAATACCTATACCTTGGAGAAGAACGGTATGACACATATGTTGTTTCCAATTGAAGACAAGAGGGTGAAAAGCAGAGACAAGCAATAATATACTTCTCATGAATGTGAAGGAACTTTTGAATGAAGCCAAGAAGGGTGAATAAATGCAGTTTGTTGTGGTAAGAAAACCTAGAGTCATCTTGACCAGTACTTCAATAGATGATCTACCTGAGGAAATTTAGGAACTGCTAGAGAATTTCGCTGATATATTGGTGGATGATTTACCATGTTCATTTCCTCCCATTAGAAGTACAATCCATCACATTGATCTTATACCAAGGGCGAGTTTACCAAACAAAGCAGTATACAGACTTACGCCGCAAGAGAATGAAGAAGTCAAAAAGCAAGTCCAGGATATGATGGAAAAAGGGTTGATCAGAGAAATCTTGAGTCCATGCATTGTACCAACAGTGTTAAGTCCAAATAAATATGGTGGATGGAGAATGTGTACAGACTCGAGGGCTATAAACAAAATCACCATCAGGTATAGAATTCCTTTACCCAAGATGGATGACTTGATGGATTTCTTGAGTGGGGCAAAGTTTTTTTCAAAAATTGATTTGAAAAGTGGATATCATCATATTAGGATGAGGGAAGGTAATGAATGGAAGACATCATTCAAGATGAATGAAGGGTTGTATGAATGGATTGTCATTCCATTTTCTTTGACAAATGCACTAAGTACTTTCATGAGATTGATGAATGAAGTCTTGAAATTTTTCATTGCAAAATTTGTAATCGTGTATCTTGATGATATACTGATCTTCAGTGAGACTGAGGAGGAAAATTTGAGACATTTAGCTTTAGTGATGAGGAGGTTACAACAAGAGAATTTGTTGATAAATCTGAAGAAGTATTCTTTCATTAAGAGAGAACTCATTTATTTGGGTTTTGTAATCTCTTTGAATGAGTTGAAGATGGATCCTGTGAAGGTAAAAGCGATCAAAGAATGGCCATTGTCAAGGAATATATTTGAAGTCAGAAGCTTCCATGGACTAGCCAGTTTTTACAGGAAGTTCATCAAAACATTTATTGGAATTTCTACACCAATGATGGGCACAATCAAGAAAAGCCATAAATGTTTTCATTGGATAGAGGAAGCAGAGAAAACTTTTAAGTTGTTGAAAGAGAAGATAACTGAACAACCAGTTCTTGTTTTGCCAGACTTTAGTAAAACATTTGAAGTGAGATGTGACGCAAGTGGATTTTCGGTTGGTGCAGTCTTAAGTCAAGACAATAGACCAATTTCATACTTCAGTGAGAAGTTGAATGAGGCCAAAATGAAATATTCCACGTATGATAAAGATTTTTATGAAATCATACAAGCACTGAAGAAATTGAGGCATTACTTGGTTACGAAAGAGTCTGTTTTGTATTACGACAAACATGCTTTACAATTCATAACCAAACATGAAAAATTGGACCAGAAACATGCAAAATGGGTTGAATTTATGCAGAACTTTACTTTTGTTATAAAGAACATTTATGGAACTGCTAACAAGGTTGTTGACGCATTGAGCAGGAAATGTTTGATTCTGCAGGAGTTTCGAGTGAAGACCTTAGGTTTTGATAACCTTAAGGACATGTACAAAGATATTCAGATTTTAAGGATGCTTATGAAGCATGTGAGAATCTTGTTCTGAGAGATAGGAGCCAATGGATTGAATACTTGATTCAGGGCGGACTGTTATTTAAAGGAAATCAGTTGTGTATCACGAAGAGTTCTTTGAGAGAAAACCTTTTAAAGGAAAAACATAGTGGGGGATTGGTTGGACACTTCGGCCATGATAAGACATTCACGCAACTAACCAGTTTGTATTATTGGCCAGGGATGAGGACAGATGTCAATAAATTTGTCAACAAATGTAGAAGTTTCCATCACACAAAGGGGAAAAGACAGAATACAGGGTTGTATCAACAATTTCCAATACCAGAGAGGTCATGGGATGCAGTAAGCATGGATTTTGTGTTAGGACTACCAAGGACATAGAGAGGTTGTGATTCCATATTCGTGGTGGTCGACAAATTCTCAAAAATGGCACATTTTATTCCATGTCAGAAAACCAATGATGCAACACACATTGCAAATATGTTTTTTAAAGAAGTTGTTTGACTTCATGGTTTACCCAAGAGTATTGTTTAAGACAGGGATACCAAATTTGTTGGTCATTTCTAGAGGACACTGTGGAAGAAGCTAGGGACATAATTATCTTTTAGCTCAGCATATCACCCTCAGATGGATGGACAAACTGAGGTAGTAAATCGAAGTTCAGGGGACTTATTGAGGAGTTTAGTAGCCGAACATCATAGTCAGTGGGATCAGATTATGCCACAAGTAGAATTTGCATATAATGACTCACCTAACATGAGCACATGACAAAGCCCATTCCAGATAATATAGGAAATTCATCCAAGAGGAGTATATGAGTTGAGAGACTTAGAATAGAATGAGTTTAGAAGTAATGAAGCAGAGGATTTTGTAGCAGAGATGCAAGAGCTCCACAATAAGATCAGAGAGTGATTGTAGAATTCCAACCAGGAATATAAGTGCAGAATAGATCAACATAGAATAGATCTTCAGTTCGAAGTGGGTGACTTAGTCTTAGTGCATTTAAGAAAATAAAGGTTCCCAAGGGGGACGTATAATAAGTTGAAAATGAAAAATATAGGACCGTGTAATATTTTGAGGAAATTTGAGGCAAATTCTTATGAGATAGAATTGTCAGATGGTGTGGGAATATCACCCATATTCAACATAGTAGATTTGTATCCTTACAGAACAGATGAAGCAAGCAAAGAAGAGAATCAAAAAGAAGTTCAGTGGGTCAAACAGATGCCTGTAGCTGAAAAGTCACAGATGGAAAAGGTCATTGATTAGAGAGTTATCAAGAAAACCCAGAGAAAGACATATATTGAGTATTTGGTAAAGTGGAAAGGACACCCAATTGAGGATTCCAGTTGGGAAAGTGAATCAAATATCCAAAAACATGGATAGACGATGCATGAGCTCATGAACAAGAGTTCATGTATTTTTCAGCCAAAGGAGTATGATGCAGGAGAATCACAAGCACGCGCAAGTGGAGGATAGTTGGATATGCACCAACACGCATTTTTTAGAAAATTTGAAATTTAATATATGAAACATTTATGTAATGGTTGGGGTAAAGTAATTGTTCTTAAATGTTTTCAAGATTTTAATGTAGATCTTGTGCGATTTCTCTCATCTATCGATTGCAGCCATTTAATGTAATCAATGTAAAGTAGTTGTAGGCTTTAATTTGATTAGATAGCTTGAGGATGTAGTAGGGAAAAAACGAAAAATATCCCTCGTATGGATGGTATTGTATTATTATTCCCATTATAAGAATTAGAGTTGTAGAGAAAGAGAATAGGAGAACAGAGAAGAAGATATATGTTAGAAGTTGTATAAGCAGATAGTTGTTGCTATAGAGACCATGTACAGAAGCACTTGAATTAATATATGAAGGATTTGATTCAGTTTCATGGTGTTGTGATGATTATTGTTTACATCTATTGAATGGTATGTTTACAATTTTCTTATATTCTCTGTTATGCATTTGTTTCAATGCATCAGGTGGTATCAAAGCTTAGCTAACAACTTTTGTTTTCTATAGAGGGAAGACATAGGACAGTTGTAATCAAATTCTGCGTGGACAGATTGAAGAAATTCCGCCAACAAAACATATGGATGTAGGAGGGAAAACTCGATAAATCTCCCTCGTATGGATGGTATTGTATTATTATTATCATTGTAAGAATTAGAGTTGTAGAATAAGAGAATAGGAGAACAGAGCAGAAGATAGATGGTAGAAGTTGTATAAGAAAATAGTTGTTTCTATAGAGACCATGTACAGAAGCACTTGAATTAATATATGAAGGCTTTGATTCAATTTCATGGTGTTGTGATGATTATTGTTTACATCTATTGAATGGTATGTTTACAGCTTGCTTATATTCTCTGTTATGCATTTGTTTCAATGCTTAGGTATATCTACGACGTCAAGTTGAATGTATGAAGTCTATGAGAGGGAGATTATGAGTTTCAATTGTTTCTCATCCTGAGAATTTCTGCAAGGAGTGCAGTGAAGGTCAGCAAGGAGTGTGTTGACAAGATTCTGAGTTTTACCTCAGAAACACTCATGAGAGATATTGTTGTTCTCATACCGACAGAAGTGCAAGTATAGAACTAACCCATGCAAGGTGTGCGTAGGTTGGTTGAAGTCTCAGATTTTCCCAACCAAGGAAGTGGTTGAAGGATTTATGTTTCTAGGAGTGCGCAGGAGAGGGAGACATCAAATAATCAGCGATTATCGTTAAATCCACAAGGAGTGCACGCAAGAATTCCCTTAGAATGTTTCAATTTGCAGCAAGAACCAAGCTCAGGAGGGATAGAGGCTTCGAAGATTTCAAAGGAAAGACGAAGGTTGAAGTCACCTCTTAGAAGGAAAGCTCAGGAGGAAGGACGCCAAATTAGTTGGAAAGAGTTATCAAGAACCTGAACGGACGGTTGAAATTCTCGGTGGGAAAAACATCGATTTTCCGTGGACCATTGGATCTAGTAGACCAGCGGAGAGGATAAGGCTAAGTGTCTTTCAACACTCACAAGCTCAGGAGGGATAATAGTCGTCATATCTGGATCAACGAGGGTCGTTTATCTGACACTTTGGAATTTCGTCATTACAGGAGTCAGGAGTGTGGAGCAAGTTGTTTTCGAGAATCGCGAGTTGCGAAATCTCGATAAGAGAAGGAATAATCTAGAGCTTTGGATCACGGTAACCCAGGACCATTGATCTGGCAGAAGAGGTCATCGTGATTTCAGATTTTGAGAGAAGGGGAGAGGACCACTTCACAAATCCCCGATATGAAAAATCCTGACGCGATTTGGACCGTCAGATCATGGGAAGAATATTGACCGTCGATCTGTGGAAAAGGAATATCGTGGTTTCAGCTATCGAGCGAAGGGAGTTAAGTCGCATCACAAATCCCCGATACATAAAATCCTGATGCGATAGAAGGTTGGGCCCCAGGTCACAACCGAGGGTCACATCAGGAGAATTTAAGGGACGAGTTAGAGACTCGTTATCCCATTTCGGGGTTTCGGGATCTGAAGGAGTCAGGGAACTCAACAATAGGAATCATGAAGTCACGAAAACCGACGCGCACTTTTGGGGTTAATTATGTGGTCACGCTAGTGGTCACGAGGAGTGGAGGTTGACGCCTAGCACCTGATCGTGTGGGCATGGCTTCTAAGAATGACCTGTGGTTATATGTTTTGGAAGATTCCAGCTAAGAATCAAGGATCCATTTCAGCTAAAGGGAGTTGAATATCCATAGGCCGAGAGGTCATAAGATCCCTATTGAGGAAGGGGTGCTAAATTAGATGGTATCAGAGCTTAGCTAACAACTTTTGTTTTCTGTAGAGGGAAGACAGAGGACAATTGTAATTGAATTCTACGTGGACATATTGAAGCAATTCCACCAAGAAGACATCAAGAAAGACCGATGCTCGATCCAGACATGGAAAGGGAAATGAGAGAACTTCGTGCTCGATTGGATGCTATGGAGATGACACAGAAATGGAAAGCTGATACTGGAGATGTCAGTGAATCCGAAAATCAAAATGAAGCAAGACCCGAAGAAGAAGAAGTTGCAGTCGAAGATGTTGCAAAGGAACATCTATTCAGATCTGTTGCAAGAATAGGGGCCAGAGAAAAATTGGACATCCTGATGTATCAAGGCAACTTAGATGTTGAGGAGCTGCTAGATTGGTTTAGAGCTCCGGAAAAATATTTCGATTATGAGGACATCGAAGAAGATAAGAAATTACAACATGTTGTCACTACACTGAAAGGGCATGCAGCACTGTGGTGGGATGAACTGCAAGTTGACAGACGTTGCAAAGGCAAGCAAAGAATCAAAATATGGGATAGCATATTCACCAAGATGAAAGCCAAATTCATACCCAGAGATTACCAAATTAATATGTTCTGAAGAATGCAGAATTTAGGATAGAAAAGGATGACAGTGAAGGAGTACACTGAAGAGTTTTACCTATTAAACATTAAAGTTGGTCATCGTGAGAGTAATGATGAAAAGGTCGCCAAATATATGAATGTTTTGAGATATGACATTCAGGATGAGATGAGCATGGTGATGATTAGAAATGTGGAAGATGCTTATCAGTTTTCTCTGAAGGATGAAGAGAGATTGGCCCGAAAGAAAGGTCAAGGGGGTAGAGGTAGAAGTCAGAGTAGAGGCAAAGAAGTTTCCCAAGACAGAGTACAGAAGCCCAAGGATGAAGTAAAGAAACCTCATAACCACCCATAAAGGGGAGGAATTTCACAAGGAAGACAATATGCTGATAGGAACACTTTTCCGAGAGAAAGAGGTAGAGGAGGTGAAATAAAGTGTTTTTTCTATGGAAATATAGGACACAAATCTTTTGAATGTCCTAATATAAAAAGAGATGGAGGAGGTGAAGCTCACATTTCAGAACTGCAGAGGTGAAATGTTGAGGCAAAAGATGCAGAAGGTGGAAGATCCTTAATGATGAGGAAAATTATCTTGAATCCAGAGAAGGATATGCATAATCTAGTCCAAAGGAACATTTTGTTTAGAACTTCTTGCAAGGCCAAGCATAGGGTATGCAAGGTGATAGTGGATAGTGGATAGTGGAATCACAGATAATATAGTATCCTCAGAAATGGTGGAGAAGTTGGAATTGGAGACAGTTGCACATCCAATCCCATACAAAGTCTCGTGGTTGCAAAAGGGACATTAGGTAACAGTCACTAAACAATGTTTAGTTGAATTTAAGATAGGGGGTTACAAATATGAGATATTATGTGATTGTATTCCCATGGATGTCTATCATCTTATGTTGGGGAGACCATGGCAATATGACAGAAATGTTATTCATGACGGAAGAAAAAATACCTATACCTTGGAGAAGAATGGTAGGATGCATATGTTGCTGCCAATTGAAGACAAGACAGAGAAAGTAGAGACAAGCAATACTATACTTCTCATGAGTGGGAAGGAACTTTTGGATGAAGCCAAGAAGGGTGAAGAAATGTTGTTTATTGTGGTAAGAAAACCTAGAGTCATCTTGACCAATAATTCAATAGATGATCTACCTGAGGAAATTCAAGGACTGCTAGAGAATTTTGTTGATATAGTGGTGGATGATTTACCTTGTTCCTTTCCACCCATTAGAAATATAATCCATCACATTGATCTTATACCAGGGGTGAGTCTACCAAACAAAGAAGGATACAGAATGACGCCACAAGAGAATGAAGAAGTGAAAAAGCAAGTCCAGGATTTGATGGACAAAGGGTTTATTAGAGAAAGGTTGAGTCCATGCGTTGTACCAACAATGCTAAGTAAAAATAAATATGGTGGATGGAGAATGTGTACAGACTCAAGGGTTATAAACAAAATCACCATCATTTATATATTTCCTTTACCGAGGATGGATGACTTGATGGATTTCTTGAGTGGGGCAAAGTTTTTTTCAAAAATTGATTTGAAAAGAGGATATCATTAGATTAGGATGAGGGAAGGTGATGAATAGAAGACAACATTCAAGATGAATGAAGGGTTGTATGAATGTCTAGACATGCCATTTGGTTTGATGAATGAGCCAAGTACTTTCATGAGATTGATGAACGAAGTCTTGAAAAATTTCATTGGAAAATTTGTAATCATGTATCTTGATGATCTATTGATCTTCAGTAAGACTGAGGAGGAACATTTGAGACATTTATCTTTAGTGATGAGGAGGTTACAACAAGAGAAGTTGTTGATAAATCTGAAGAAGTCCTCTTTCATGAAGACAAAACTCATTTATTTGGGATTTGTAATCTTTTCGAATGAGTTGAAGATGGATCCTGAGAAGGTAAAAGCAATCAAAGAATGGCCATCACCAAGGAATATCTTTGAAGTCAGAAGCTTCCATGGACTAGCCAGTTTTTACAGGAAGTTCATCAGAAATTTTAGTGAAATTTATGCACCAATGATGGACACATTCAATAAAAGACATAAATCTTTTCATTGGACAGAGGAAGCGGAGAAAAGTTTTAAGTTGTTGAAAGAGAAGATAATTGAACAGGCAGTTCTGGTTTTGCCAGAATTCAATAAAAAATTTCATTAAGTGAGATGTGACGCAAGTGGATTTGTGGTTGGAGCAGTCTTAAGTCAAGACAATAGACCAATTTCATACTTCAATGAGAAGCAGAATTAGGCCAAAATGAAATATTCCACGTATGATAAAGAGTTTTATGAAATCATACAGGCACTGAAGAAATGGAGACATTACTTGGTTCCGAAAGAGTTCGTTTTGTATAGCAACGACCATTCTTTACAATTCATAACCAAACAGGAAAAATTGAACCAGAAACATGAAAAATGGGTTGAATTTATGAATAACTTTAATTTATTTATGAAGCACATGTTTGGAATTGCTAACAAGGTTGTTGACGCATTGAGCAGGAAATGCTTGATTCTGCAAGAGTTTTGAGTGAAGACCTTAGGTTTTGATAACCTTAAGGACATGTGTAGAGATGATTCATATTTCAAGGACACTTATGAAGCATGTGAGAATCTTGTTCTGAGAGATAGGAGCCAATGGATTGAATACTTGATTCAGGACGGGCTGTTATTTAAAGGAAATCAGGTGTGTATCCTGAAGAGTTCTATGAGAGAAGACCTTTTAAAGGAAAAACATAGTGGGGGATTGGCTGGACACTTCATCCATGATAAGACATTCACACAACTGAACATCTTGTATTATTGGCCAGGAATGAGGACAGATGTCAAGAAATTTGTCAACAAATGTAGAATTTTCCAGCACGCAAAGGGGGAAAGACAGAATACAAGGTTGTATCAACCATTGCCAATACCAGAGAGGTTGTGGGATGTAGTAAGCATCGATTTTATGTTAGTACTACCAAGGAAACAGAGAGGTTGTGATTCCATATTTGCGGTAGTCGACAGATTCTCAAAAATGGCACATTTCATTCCATGTGAGAAAACTAGTGATGCAACACACATTGCAAATCTGTTTTTCAAAGAAGTTTTTCGACTTCATGGTTTACCCAAGAGTATTTTTTCAGAAAGGGATACCAAATTCATTGGTCATTTCTAGAGGACACTATGGAAGAAGATAGGGACAGAATTATCTTTTATCTCAACATATCACCCTCAGACGAATGGACAGACTGAGGTAGTAAATCGAAGTTTACGGGACTTATTGAGGAGTTTAGTAGTTGAACATAATAGTCAGTGGGATAAGATTCTTCCACAAGCAAAATTTTCATATAATGACTCACCTAACAAGAGCACAGGACAAATCCCATTCCAGATAATATACAAAATGCAGCCAAGAGAAGTATCTAAGTTGAGAAACTTAGAACAGAATGAGTTCGGAAGTGTTGGAGCAAAGGATTTTGCAGCAGAGATGAAAGAGAACCACAGTAAGATCAGAGAGTTATTGCAGAATTCCAACTAGGAATATAAGCGCAGAACAAATCAACACAAAAGACATCTTCAGTTCGAAGTAGGAGACTTAGTCTTAGCGCATCTAGGAAAATAAAGGTTCCCAAGGGGGATGTATAATAAGTTGAAAATGAAAAAGATAGGACCGTGTAATATTTTGAGGAAATTTGAGGCAAATGCTTATGATATAGAATTTCCATATGGTGTGGGAATATCACCCATATTCAACGTAGAAGATCTATATCCTTACAGAACAGATGAAGCAGGTGGAGAAGAGAATCAAAAAGAATTTTAGTGGGTCAAACAGATACCTGTAGCTGAAAAGTCGCAGATGGAAAACGTCATTGATCATAGAGTTATCAAGAAAACCTGGAGAAAGACATATCTTGAGTATTTGGTAAAGTGGAAAGGACACCTGATTGAGGATACCAGTTGGGAAAGTGAATCAAATATCCAAAAACATGGACAGACGGTGCAGGAGTTCATGTATTTTTCAGCCAAAGGAGAATGATGCAGGAGCATCGCAAGCACGTGCAAGTGGAGGACAGTTGGATATGCACCAGTGTGCATTTTTGAGGACATTTGAAATTTAAAATATGAAACATTTATGTAATGGCTGGGGGGAATTAATTGTTCTTATATGTTTTGGAGATTGTAACGCGGATCTTGAGCGGTTGCTCTCATATATCTATTGTAGCCATGTATTCTAATCAATGTAAAGTAGTTGTAGGATTTAATTTGATTAGATAGCTTGAGGGTGTAGGAGGGAAAACTCGAGAAATCTCCCTCGTATGGATGGTATTGTATTATTATTCTCATTCTAAGAATTAGAGTTGTAGAGAAAGAGAATAGGAGAACCAAGCAGAAGATAGATGGTAGAAGTTGTATAAGCAGATAGTTGTTGCTACAGAGGCCATGTACAGAAGCACTTGAATTAATATATGAAGGCTTTGATTCAATTTCATGGTGTTGTGATGATTATTGTTTACATCTATTGAATGGTATGTTTACATTTTTCGTATATGCTCTGTTATGCATTTGTTTCAATGCTTAGGTATATTTGTGACTTCATGTTGAATGTATGAAGTCCGTGAGAGGGAGAGTATGAGTTTCAATTGTTTCTCATCTTGAGAATTTCTGCAAGGAGTACAATGAAGGTCCGCAAGGAGTGTCTTGACAAGATTATGAGTTTTACCTCAGAAAAGATCAGTAGAGATATTTTTGTTCTCATACCAGTAGAAGTGAAAGTATAGCATTGACCCATGCAAGGTGTGTGTAGGCCTGTTGAAGTCTCATATTTTCCCAACCAAGGAAGTGGTTGAACGATGTTTTGTCGCTAGGAGTGCGTAGGAGAGGGAGAAATCAGATAATCAACGATTATCATGAAATCAGCAAGGAGTGCACGCAAGAATTCCCTTAGAATATTTGAGTTTGTAGCAAGAACCAAGCTCAAGAGGGACAGAGGCTTCAAAGAGTCCAAAGGAAAGACGAAGGTTGAAGTCACCTCACAGAAGGAAATATCAAGAGGAATGACGCCAAATTAGTTGGCAAGAGTTATCAAGAACCTAAATGGACGGTTGAAATTCTATGCGGGAGAAACACCAATTTTATGTGGACCGTTGGATCTAGTAGACCAGCGGAGAGGATAAGGCTGAGTGTCTTTCAACACTCACAAGCTCAGGAGGGATAGTAGCCGTCATATCCAGATCAACAAGGGTCATTAATCTGACGCTTTGGAATTTTAGAATTTCGGGATTTAGGAGTGTGGAACAAGTTGTTTTCGGGAATCACCAGTCGCCAAATCCTGATAAGAGAAGGAATAGTCTAGAGAATTGGATCAGGGGAACTCAGGACCATTGATATGGCATAAGTGGTCATCGTGATTTCAGATTTCGAGAGAAGGGGAGAGGTCCACTTCAAAAATCCCCGATACACGAAATCCCGACGCGATCTGGACCGTCAGATCATCGAAAGAATCTAGACCGTCGATCTACGGCAAAGGAATATAGCGGTTTCGGTTATCGGGCGAAGCAAGATAAGTCACATCAAAAATCCCTGATATGAAAAATCCCAATGCGATAGAAGGTTGGGCCTCGGGTCATAGCTGAGGGTCACATCAGGATAATTTAAGGGAGGCGTTAGAGACCCGTTAGCCCATTTTGGGGTTTCGGGATCTGAAGGAGTCAGGGACCTCAACAACAGGAATCGTGAAGTCACGAAACACGACGTGCCCTTTTGGGGTTAATTCCATAGTACAACTAGGCACCACAGTATAATACACCGTGCAGAGACAATCAAGGTAATAAAGGAGGAGGCCATGGAGGAAGAGGATTTGGAGGAGGTAGAGGAAAATTAGTTTTCCACAACTATCAGAAACCTATAAACTATGTGGGATATTGTCCACAACCACCTACGACATGTATGTATTTTCACGCAACAGACCATGAGACTAAAGATTGTCCGACACTTATGATAAAGATCCAGGACAAGAGGAACCAGAACAATCATAATTTCCAATGGATAGTTGTGGAAAACAGAGAAGAGGATGGGAAGAAGACGAATATAGTTACTAGAAGTGGATCCAAGACTGGAGTAGATGCCACAAAGAAGGATCGGGACCAATACCAGTGGGTCAAAAATACTACAACACCCCAACAAAATTTTGTTGTGTGCAAAGAGAAGGAGACATTTAAGGAAGCTAGACAAGATATTTTGAAGGAGAATATTGCATATACTTCAAGTACAAATCCAGGAGATGATGTACTAGTGTATGACATGCCTCATTTATTTGATCAGACCAGCAGAGAACATCCATTAGAACTAGTAAGTAATCTGAGAAAAATTTCGGGGTATTGTGTGAAGTTTTTGAATGACAAAAACTCTTTACAAGTATTACATAGTCTATTAGAGAAGTGCAATTATGGAGAAGAAATGAAACTAGAACATAATAGATTCAATCGAGTTCGTAAGAAGAGAAGAACAAGTAGGGAATTCAGGTTGAATGCAAACATTGGATATTTCAATATGGTTGATATCATACTAGATTTAGGGTCTGAAGTGAATGTTCTGCCTAAGAAGACATGGGAAGCTATCGGGAAACCAACATTAGGATTTTCACTTATTCAGTTGAAGCTATCAAATCAACATAGAGTGGTACCAATTGGTAGATTGAATTCCATACCAGTAGATCTAGATGGAGTGTGCAAAATTGAATACTTTGAGGTGATTGACATAGTAGATAACACTTCACCATATCCAGCATTGTTGGGACTAGATTGGGGTTTTGACAACCAAGCTATTATCAACTTGAAGACTAGAAAAATGATTTTTGAATTAGGAGAATACAAAGTTATTGTGTCATCATATCCTTCAAAAGGAGGAAGGTATGTGGAACCTGCGACAAAAACTTTTATTACAGAAGACATAAACCAGTTGTATAGAACTACCACGCAAGAAGAAGATTATGTGAACCAAACAAAAGATGGCATATTGAGTTGGAGGAGTATTAATTCTTGTGATTCGGACTCTGAAACAAGAACATATAATTGGTAGCAGTGATTACATGAGTTGTCCACCAGAAGATGTGCAAGTATGACCCGCGCACTAATATGGGTTGGTACAGAGGTAAGGGAACCACCCACTTTTTATGGTGAGAATGATTTAGAGGAATTTTTAACAAAACTTGAGTTGGAAGTTTTTGAAATTCAGAGGTTACCATTTTTGGATATTTCTTTGAAAGTTACACCTGCACGATGGTAGGGTACCCATAAAGAGAAAATTCAAAATTGGTATCAATGCAAGAGGTTACTACGCATCAGATTTGGCACAGAACAGGAGGATAGATATGTGGAGAAGTACGATGGAATGGAACAACCCAGAGAACATGTAGAAATATGTATGACTCAATGGAGATTGGTACCACCAGAAGAGTGGCCACATCACTTTATTTACACATTGGAAGGAATCCCAAGGAATTAGTACACATAATCGGAACAATGCAGAGAAACTGCAAGTTGGGAAGAGATGCAGCAAAATTTTGTGATTACATTTACATTTGAGAATGAGAATCCAAAAATAGATATAGCACTGAAGTTGGTAAGACATAGGATTTTTGAATAACCAGAAGTGAAGATTATGACGGCTTATCAGGACCAGAAGAGACAGACAGTCAGACAGTTGCTACATTGTTATCGTGTCACAGAAGAAGAATATCCAACAGAAGAAAACGCGTGCAACATCAAGATCATAGAAGTTGAAGGAGAAAGAGAAGTCGAAGTTCCAAAGCTAGATTCAGAATATTATGTTGCACCATTGAAGATCAAGAAGGTAAATATTGGAACATCAGAGAACCCAAAGATTGCAAGTATTGGAGACTATTGGGATAATTAGACAGTATAAATAATAAAAGAATTTTTGCACAAGTACAGTGACCTATTTCCAACGACGTTCTCGGAGATGAATGGAGTAGCAGGAGAACTTCGAGAGATGAAGATCCCTTTGAAACCATATGCTACACCAATAAGACAGATGCCTTATAGGTTGAATCCAATGTATAAGAAAAAGGTGAAGGCAAAAATTGATAAGATGTTAGAGGTTGGTGTCATAGAACCTGTGGAAGAATCTAAATGGATTATCCCAATGGTAGTGCAGGAGAAGAAACAAGGGGGTATAAGGATCTGTGTAGATTTAACAAAGTTGAATGATGCTTATCTGCATGATCCTTTTCCTACCCCATTTACAGATGAATTTTTGGGGAATGTAGGAGGTCAAGAAGCATATTCATTCATTGATGTATTTTCAGGATATCATCAAATCAGGATAGCACCAAAATATATACATAAGACTACATTCACAACAGAATGGGGATCATAACGGTATACAGTGATTTTATTTGGATTGAAGAACGCACCTACAGTTTTTTCAAGGGGTTTAGTAGCTGCCTTTAAGGACTTTATTCATAAGTTTTTGGAAGTTTATTTGAATGATTGGACAGTGTTTATCTTATTGAAGGATCATGTTGAAGTGTTAATATTGATGTTAGATGACGCAACCTGCACCTCACCGAGCAAGCCGCCCCACCAGGACCTTCTTCGCACATGGGCCCGAAGAGTCTAAGTACTCTTCCACTCCTCTCGAGAGTCTTCGTCACCCACAGGAATATCCTCGGCGATCTCCCCTTCGCAAATCGGGAAATCAGCGTTCGCGCTATCGCGAACCCTGTGTGCACGTTCTCATGCAAATCAAATCCCCGAACCCCGAATGTCGATGGTCAACGATCAACGCTCCCGCACGTCGGGGGTTTCCCTATCGGGATATCGGAGTATGCGATGTCACGAATCCTTGACACCACGAAGTCCCGAACCCCGAAATCTGATATCACATGCATACTTGGCTCTTCTGCCTTCGAACTCCGGCATATCGCCACCTGTACTCCACTAGAGTCTTCAGGTCCCACACTGCCACTTCACTTCGGGATTTCGCGGATCGCGAATCCACGATACAAGTTTTCTTCGTGGTCGAAAACCCCGAAACGCCGAACGCCGAAACCCCGAAGTCCGACTTCTCGGGATCACGCGTCACCTGTCCTTGCCCTGATCAACGGCTCCCATTGAATCGGGAAATCGCCACTCGCGATTTTCACGGGGTATGAACTCTCACCTCACTAACCCCCGAACTTACGATGCCACCTATCAACACCTCTTGGTGAGGCCTAACGCCTTGACACATGTCTCCCCCTCGTTCTATCAGGAAATCGCGATTCAGGAATTCGCTTCTCCTGATGCACAAGGTCACAGTCCTTGCAAAACCCCGAACCCTGACTCCTCAGGATCTTGCGCCACGTGTCCCCGTTCGGATCGATGGCTCCCGTCGAATCAGGATATCGCAACTCGCAACTTCACGAGGTGTAAAACTCTTACCTCGCCAACCCCCGAACGCCGAACCACCGAAGCCCGATGGACCTTTATCCTTCCTCGCCTGTGCTTACGGGTTATCTCCCGCGCAACTCCTCCACGATCTGATGGTCCTCGGGATTTCGCAAAACTTCACTGGAATTACAAGTCATCGATTCTCTTCCTCTTGAGAATCCTCCGACTTCCAAGCTTTCCCTTGGTTCAAATTCTCTCCCAGGCCTATTCCTACGATGCTTGCAAGGAACTATCCCTCCTGAGATTTGTCTCTCTCTGACTCCTTCAGAGACTTCTCATGCACTTCCTGTGCTCGACTTCCAACAGCTCTCAAAGCGTTGAAGTTGTCTAGACCTGTGCAATCCTACTAACAGCAGTCCAGTCCTCCTTCTCTCAGACTCGTCTCTGAGATTTCAATTCGACCTGCACTCACCTGCACAGTTCGAATAACCCAACACCACTCTGGTCGATGAGAATAAAAGTTTAGCTATAGAGCCTCCTCAACGCACTCTATGCGGAGGAATTCAACTGCACTCTATGCAGGAATCTCCCGGCTCAAACAGAGAAAACAATTGGAACTTATTTCCTCATTCCCTCAGGTTTCGAACCTGATATGCAATCACATACGCAGCATATAGAAGATAAGCATATAAAGAAGCAAGTATGAAACAGAATAATATCAACAACACACAGAGGCCAAACACATCCATGGGATTGAAATTACAGTCTTCCTTCTATTAATTCAATCTGTACATAGGTGTTCTTCACAAGTTCTATGTTCTGCTCTCTCTTGCTCCTCCCTCTAATGCTGAATAATAATCTCAATTATACAAGGAGGGTGCCTATATTCGTTTTCCCTCCTGGAAGTAAAAACTGTCTAATCTACAGCTAATTTCTATCTAACAGCATTAAAACCATTAAATGCCTTCCTATCCATAATACAATGCAAGTGCGCTCAGCTTTGAATGCCTTTAGTTAAACGGTGGCGCAACAATACCAAGGTAGAATTCAAAATTTGAGGTTTGTTGGCTTGTCCAACTGTTCTTGTCTTTCCACGCACTGGCTCGCTTGATGAAGTCGTAGATGCTCCTGCATCATTATATAGGTGTAGACAGTGTCAAATTTCATTGAATATTAAGAAATGAATTTTCATCGCACCTTTTGGTATTTTGTTAGGGCACGTGGTGTGTAAAAAGGGTCTGCTAGTTGATCCTGCTAAAATTGTTTTCATAGTTAATTTATGACCACATAAGTTAGCGCGCCAGTTAAAAAGTACACTTGGTCATACAGGATACTACAATAAGTTTATAAGGTGATATGCACAGATCACTGCGTTGATGGATAAATTAATGAAGAAAGACATCAATTATTAGTGGAATGATGAGTGCCAGCAGATTTTGGATATCTTGAAGGGGGAGATGGTGAAAGCACCGATTTTAGTGTTTCTAGACTGTTCAAAGGAATTTCATGTGCATGTAGATGCACCTACAATAGCGCTTGGAGCAGTACTAACACAACTAAGAAAAGGTGATATAGATCACCCTATAGCATTTGCAAGCAAGAAACTGTCAAATTCATAACAGAACTACAATACAACATAAAGAGAAGGATTGGCTATGGTATATGCATTGCAGAAGTTCAGACATTACTTGTTAGGACAACAGTTTAAGATGTTTATAGATCACTCTACTCTTAGATATTTGGTCAATAAGCCAGTGTTGGGGGGAAGAATATGTGGATGGTTACTTTTGTTTCAGGAGTTTGACTTTGAATTTGCGGTGAAGCCTGGAAGATTGAATGGAGGACCATATCATTTGTCAAGGATAACTAATGGAGAGGAACCAAGAAACTTAGAGGATAATTTCTCAGATGCACAACTATTTTCAGTACAAATTTTTGATGAATATTTTACTGACATTATTGAATTTTTGAGTACAGGATTTGTACCAAAGGAATTTAATACTGCACAGAAGAAAATTTTGGTGGTTAGAGCTGCAGACTACCAACTGATTCCAGGTCACTTGTACAAACTTGGTCCATACAACATTTTGAGGAGATGTGTTATGGAGCATGAAAGGAATATCATTTTAGCAGAAGCACATTAAGGAATAGACAGAAGACATTATGCAGAGAAAGCTACTGCACAAAAGATATTGCATGCAGGCTTATGGTGGCCAAAATTTCACAAGGATGCAAAGGAGTATTGTCAGAATTGTGATGTTTTTCAAAGGGTTGGAAAGCCATCAAAGAGGGATGATATGCCATTAAGAACTCAAGTAAATTTGAAAGTGTTTGACAAGTGGGAAATAGATTTTGTAGGACCAATCAATCCACCACCCAGAAGATCAGGAAATATTTGACCAGATGGGATGAAACAACACCAGTAAAGGATTGCAGCACAGAAACTGCAACACACTTCTTATTTGAGAAAGTGGTGACAAGGTTTGAATGACCTAGAGTTCTAATGAGTGATCGGGGTACCCATTTTATCAATAGTACTATCCAAGATATGACTGAAGCATTCAAGATACATCATCAAAAGATCACTCCTTACCATCCGCAAGTTAATGGAACAGTGGAAACATTTAACAAGATATTGGAGAATGCCTTAACCAATATTTGTAATGTGAACAGGGATGACTGGGAATTGAAGATACAGACAGTGTTATGGGCCTATAGAACTACATGTAAGAAGATTATAGGGCAGACACCTTTTAGATTGGTGTATGAACAAGAAGCAATAGTACCTTTGGAGTATTTGATACCTAGTCTGTGCATTGCAACAATTTAAAACATGAAAAAAAGAGGCGTAGCTCAAGAAATATTGGCACAACTCATGGAATTAGAAGAAGACAGAATTGTAGTTGGTTTCCATCAAGAGGTACAAAAATAAAAGGATAAGGCTTGCGATGACAGACACGTCAAGAAGAAGAAATTTAAGGAAGGATATCTGGTTCTCCTTTATGGCATTAAATACTTACAACACCCATGAAATTTTAGGATGCATTAGCTAGGACCATATGAGATAAAGTTTGTCACAGATGGAGGTGTTGTGCAACTACAAGATTTAGTAGGAAAGGAGATGCAAGGTTTGGTGAATGGTAGTCGACTAAAATTGTATAGGGATAGTTGACCTACTAACCTTCATTATATGTCACGCACAAAAGTAGGATTGTACATAATGTTTATAGTAGGAGTTAAAAGATAAAAAAATAAAAGGAAAAAAGATAGTATAAAAAGAAAAAGAAGGAAGAAAAAACTAGATAAAGAAGAAAAGAAGATGGATAAGTGGTCGACATATAGTTGAAGGATACAACATGCAGCAGAATTTGGGTGGTGATATGATAGAACTTGAAGACATTGTGCGATAGGAAAATATGAGCACAATACGTCGAGATGGAAAGTGGTCGGAAAAAGAAAAAGACGGTAAACGAAAAAGTGGGATACGACAAAGAGTTTATGACAAGCCTTATAAAAGAAGGAAACTTACAAGGTAAGCCTCATTGTGACTTGGAGCAGATGAGAAGTAAGGAAAGAAAG
>ML790440.1:120635-170838 GCA_009831015.1 Picea engelmannii
ATGTAGAACTCTTGTTTTTCCTTGCATAGAGACCCTAGGATGGATAATTGATCATACAGACATTGGGAAATGTGGAAGAGGAATGTGTTGGTGTATTCCTTCCGGTAGAGGTGAAAAAGTATTACAAACTCAGAGACTTGGAAGAAAGACAAATACAGATTTTGTGGATAAGTTCTATGAGAGACATAACACCAGACCACTAATTGGTACAAAAACAAAAGGCTCAGGAAATCATACATGTACTTAATGGCATTGATATGTCGATTGTATGGAGAAAAGGATAGTTCAAGATTTTCAGAAGCCTAGATGCCCCTGGCATATACAATCATGATATCTTGAAGTATTTTCAACTAGGGCGCCATTATTTCAAAGAAACTGAGAATCACTATTCAACACGCTCAGTAAAAAAAAAAAAAAGGTGATACACCATATTTGCTTATGGCATCTTTGTTGTTGGACGTAATCTGTGCAAGAAATTTTTTTCGGGTTTGAATCTAAGCTGGCATATTGTTGAGTTACTCGTAAATGTGTATTTTAGCATCCTATGTGAAAATAAGTATAAGAAATTTTTCGCTATGATATGCGATGAGTTCATAGCTAGGATATATTTTATTATTTTTAGACAAATTGTCCAATACTTTCAGTAGCAGCAAAGAAAATAATATCCAAAGTAGTTCATTGATATCTGGAAGACAAGAACGCTTATATCAGGGTTTTTGGAGCTATTGGTGCTCCACATTTACACCTTGCTTGTGTCCCAGACCATTTGGTGTTAGGGGAAATATGCTACCAAACCATTTTACAAGATTTCAATGCCTCTCTGGTGAAGGACAAGAAGAGGGCTTTTATACCCTACGGTTTCTATATTTGATATTATATAGTCAAAGAAACCGTGCATGCCAAGAAATAAGGTCTGAGACATTTGGAATACAGGTTCCCTACATGTCAGTTTCATAGACATGATCCCGAAGGGCTAGTATCCCAGCATGCAAGGAAAGTGGTGTGACATTGGCCTTACTCCTGTGACAGTTATGAAGATTATCTCTTCACTAAAAATGCTCAAGACTGCGAAGAGGTTCTTCAAAGAAAAGAAAACCCATAAATTACCAAATTTAAGGCTATGTCGGTGCAAGAAAAATTCGCAACTATAGAGCACACAAAAGAGGCAGCTATCAGAGCACGAGATGAAGTTAGAGTAGCGGAAGCAGCAGAGTCAACAAGAAGAGGAACAACGCTCCTAGCCGAGGAAGAAAGTGTTATGCAAACGATGAGACATACCCCTTTTCTTGAAGCTTTAGAACCTCCAAGGATTGTCCTAGTTGAGACAAATATTCATGCAACCGAACTAAATAATACTGAAGAAATTTCACTAGAGAGGATCATCACTCAGGATGACCCAAGTTCGCTACAAACCCAAGTGGAGAAACCTACAATAGCTAGAACGCCACAAATATCATCAAGGACACCAACCAGAACATATATACCCCCGGTCCTTATCGATTTAATAACCATATATGATGATGATGAAGGTTCGACAACATCTTACATAGCCCCGGTACCTATCACTTATGAGGAAGCACTGGGATAAATGATTGCCCCGACATTAGGAGGACCATTATAGAATCCAGAAAGAAGGGACATAGCAATTGAAATCAACCAGGGTAGTGGGACTTTTCCAAAAATGGAAACTCAACATTTAGATGAGGCAAGGTCACCTCGAAATGATGGGGATACTAGTGATGAACAACCTAATACAAAAAATACATTCGGAGAAGAAGGGGTATATGAACAACAAGAAAGCAATGTACCATCAATAGAAAATACAGTGGCTATAGGATTTCCATCTAATTCCCCACCTCAGACAGTAACACCACCACTTGGAATTGACCAATAGAGAGACTCATCACCAAAAATCACAGGGGACATTCCCTCTGAAGAATTGAGAGAGACAACCATCAATACAGAACAGTCACCTATAACTTCCACATAAGAGCAGACATTAACAAAATAAGGTAGCAGTCAAGTATCGTCCATGGAAAAAGGGAAAGAACTTGTTATGGAACATTTCTATACGTCAAGGAGCTTGGGAAATACCCTATCTTGGGGAGATCAACAAATTCTTGAACTCGTTGACGAGGTCACTGATGTGCAAGATATCTCTTATGACAAGAAAAGAAAGGTGGTGATGAAAAGAACTGTCAAAAGAAAGAGGTTCACTTTAGATAGTACTATGTTTGTAACCACGAAAGAAACTTTATTTGATACAGAAAATACCAAGGTGGGGGAGTTGCTTGGAGTTGGGATGTGTATAACTGATGCCACCCTAGACAGAGTGAAAAGGATGAACGGAAAGATACTTCCATGGGAGAGGAGCTATAGAATCGTCGGCATCAAGAGGAGTATTATCAGGGCACTACTCAGGATATAATACTTCTTAAAGGTGATTTCATGGAGGTGTATAGTCGATTCAAATCAGAAAGAGATATTTTCACGGCTCGGATAGAAGATTACCAGGAAGACATTCTTGTGGGACCGGTGACCTACAAAGACATGCGACGATGGTATGAAAAGGAATATTAATCCTTGGAGCGGATTGAGTATATCAAAGAAGTGAAGATAGGTCAAGACATAGAAGAACATGGTATTCAGGTACTCACATATTATAGTATCACCAGAATACACAGGGCAATGGAACACTAGACGCAAATGGTACAAGAACCTCATCGAAAAATGCAAGAAAGATGGGAAGAATGTGTGAAGATCTGGGAGAAAATAAATAATGGAATGAGATATATTCATCTACTAGAGTTCGTCTAACATGAAGACTTCATATACTTGTGTGACATAGTCAGGAAACACACTGAACTGGACCAGGCGTATGAAGCATAAATTTCATAGATTTTGACCCTTGTCCCAAGACAAATGAAGAAGTTCATGAAGCCCCCAATCAAAGCATCAACATTTTTGTAGTGGTTAAGTGTCAGGATGGATAAATACAAGAAACGTGTGGTGGAGATGAAAGATATCCTTAGCGCACCAATGGACCAGCAAAGGTTTCCTTATGCCAACACATCCAAGGAACTCATTTTCCAGTGGTCAGAATATGAGACGAATAATCCGTTGTAGTAGAGCATCATGACAACTAGAGATAACAGGGGAAGGAAATGTGGATTAAGTCTAATTTGCTTTTGTTTACTTGATAAGACTCAACATAGTAGTTATTTTTAGATAATTTACTTTTATAAATAAAGGCATCGACCATGTATTAAGGGCGATGGTTTTTTCATAGAAAAGGAAGATTTTATTTTGTAAGATAACTATTTCTCGGACAAATATTATTGAATTCAGAAGTTTTGCGTAGAACCATAAGTTTTTTTTTTTTATCTAAAGCGTGAATGTAATTGAACCTGTGGATTGTTTCCATTTCCAACTTGATATTTGTTGTTGTATTGAGTAAGATCTATTATGATTATTTCTTAAGTTATCTTAAAATTCTTTACAATTCTTTATTTCAAAATGATGAAAGAAAATCGATAATGTTTAAAATGTGATGTGTGGTAATGTGTGATGAAATTATTTTCTAGACTCTATTATATTGCATGCGTACTTTCTTTTTTTTTAATTCTCTCAAAGGATATCTAATGGTCTGGCAAAGTGATGGTATTATTTCTAATCTGAACTTGACATATATTTTGTATGCATATCGGGGCACAAATGTTATCCCAAATCCCGGTCTTCTCCCATATAGATCATTTTTCCGTTACTATTACTTGTCTTTCAATACGTTATAAAAAACAGGATAAAAGAACCCAAAAGAGAATTTCTTTATTAGGAGGAAATATTTGAAAGGTATATATCAATGTTAAATCCCATCTAAACTTGTTGGATCATTGATCTCGAGAATTGTACTACTATTAAATGTTGAAGAGTCTAATTGTGCCTCATTGGTAGGTATAATTCCTATTGTTGAGTCAATGGGAATTTCGACCACTCAATAGTATGATAACCCTTCAAAGAGACCCCTTAGTAGCAACCCTTTTCCCAAGGGTGACCCACTTACTAGGAAAACATGTCAACCACCAAGGTGAAATGAGGCAAAAGGAGTAATTTACAAGCAAATGTTTTCAAAATCAAGGACCCTTTGCAACATTTTCAAATGCTTCAATTATTAAAATGACACTTACCATGAGACCAGACTCATTACCTCATCGAGAAATACATGTTGTCGTCAGTGGGCCAAGATGGTGTGGTGGACGCCATTGTTTTCGATCAGTGGTGATGTGTGGTAAGAAGAGGGGCATTGTCCGCTCATCTGGCTCTCAACACTCCATGTATAAAACATGCGGGCCTCGAGACATCATCTCCTTAGTTACCCCTAGAAATGGGGGTAATAGGAAGATTTGGAACTTCAAAAAACCACTTTATCAAATCTTTGATACCACTAATGGTATCGGTACACCACAATAGGTTTTTTCCCCACCACGGTGGTCTACCACCCTGCCACCGGGACCTGCCATTGTGCCACTATGGTAGTCCATGTCACCCTAACATGGCCTCCATGTCATAATGACTTCACTGTATGAACAAATTACCCAAAATTTTCCAATATTCACAAAAATGCATAATTTCAAGAAATGTTATTCAATCGCTCAAGCACCCTCTGGCTCATCCTATGCACAATAACAATATTTCAAACTAGAAGTTGGCCCATATGACCCAAGTGTTGGAAACATGCACTCAGATACTATTATGTAACATACCATGTTACCAACAAACCCACAAATTTGCTCAAATTACATTATGTGATGTACCCATTGCTCGGTCACCTCAAGATTTCACTTTCTTAACAAATTTCCAATTTTGGATACCTTTCCTTAAATCAAGAAGCATGATATAAGCACATGCAATTATAAATAAAATACTAAATTATAAAATAAATTAATAACATGCCATGCATAAAATTAACAACAAACATGCATGATATAAACACATCTCAAAGATAATTAATACGCATCATGATATAAATTATAGAGAAAACACATAGAGAAATTAGCATTAAATAACCATTCACTAATTGGATTTAGACGTCAGACATTCCACCCAACCATAGACATAATTGTTCTATATCTCAGTAGCAATTCACCCCTGAGTTGAGGCTATGAATCCAAAAGGATGGGTCCTAGGCCGACTCTAACACACATAGACAACTATCAAGCTCTCACAGTTTTCTCAACCACACAACAATCCTAGTTTACCATCTCTATTTCCCCCTTAGTTTTCACCACCCAAAGAAATGAACACATTTATCTACAACGAAATCCCTCAGGCTATTCCACTTCCTTTCCAGGGCTCCAGGGCTACTAGTCACGAAATATCAATGCCAGAAACTCCAAGGATTCTCAGGTGTGGTTAGTTCTTTCACGATCGCCATCATTCTCATTCACACATGCATCATTTCCTTATTGGAATAATCAATTGTTACCTAAAGCCAACATGTAATGGCTCTTTTCCTTCTGTAATTCATTTTCCATGCCCAGACCAAGACCAAGAATTAGAAAGAATGAATGAGGAACAATGAATGGAAAACCAATTGAGGAACCCCTAAATGACCAAAAACATGGTTTATATAATTACATGCAATAATGCACCACATGGATTCCCCAAGAAACTCACATAACCACTTTTCCCAACTAAATCCAAGATGAGTGAATAAAATATAATAAAAGGACTTATCCCCTTGACTCCCCCCTCTCTCATGGAATCATATCCCCCCTATCTATCATTCTCTGTCTTGCAGCCAATGATGTATGTTATAATTAAAATATTCAAAGTATTACATTTCCTAGGATCTCTGACCTTTTCAATTTTACAGGCACTCCGAACTTTCATCAAATAAACAAAAATACATCATTAATCTGGGGGCTCAAAATTGGTGTATTACAAATTGCTTGTGTGTGATGAAGTAACTAGGCAACAATACATTGTTCCATGGGATAGGTTTTTAGAGATGAAAGCTCAAAATGTCACAACCTTTCAAGATAGGGAAGGGGAATACATTAACCCTACATAAGTTATCAGAAGGAAAGGAAATGAATATAGAGATGGAGTAAGCAAGCAAAAAAAGAGAAAAGTAAGAAAATAAACGGGGCAAAAGAATATGCTAAGGAAGTTGTTGATACTATAATAGAGATAGGGGAGTCTTCTCATTCAAACCCTCACTTTCTTGGACAAGAGGGCTCAAAAGAGGTTAGAAAACTAAGAGAAAAAAATGAAGGACAAGAACAAAATTACAAGTGGAAAAATAAATCAGGTCCTCTACCCTCATCCCCACTCCAGGTATTGATGATACTCAAGAAATCGCCAATGTGAGGATTGCTAAGGTAGAGACCAATACACATGACATCTTATCTCAACTAAAGGAAGCACAACAAGATATTAGGAAGTGGAAGGCCCCAACATAACTGAATAGGGGGCCACCATTCCCTTACAAGAGAATGAACAATTTATGGCCTCTAAGAGAAATATCAGATCCTAAAAAATGCAAAACATGGATACCATTAAGCACATAGAAGAGGTAAATATAACTCTTAAGGAAAAATTGGAGAGACATGGGGAAGGCAAATAAAATAGTATTGAGAAAATTGTTTCTTTGGAAAGCTCTCCTTTTAAAATAACAAAAATTGTAGATGAAATGTTTTTTTGCATGCCTTGTGTAAGGACTTGCATGTTATATCTCAGAGATAAATGGTATAAAGATTGTTTCCAAACAAATTTCCCATAAGATGGATACACAAAAGGACTTCATAGAAGTTTATCATAGATTCCATGGCAAAGAGAAAAACTTGTTATGTGATTTTTATTTACATAAGTATGACATACCTCAACCCATGAAGTGGTCTCCAAACCCATATGTGGGGGATGTTCAGCTGAGAGCATTATATTTATGGTTGCAGAATGAAGAGAGCATGGATGTAGAAAAAAAATATATATATGGATGAAGAGATAGATCAGCTTGTGGGTGAGGGTTGAAGGCCATAGACCACGTTATATCATCAAAAACTATATCCCAATACTCAAAGGAAAAGAACAATAAGCAATGGAACAATATCAAAGAACTATAAGGGACCTTGGAGACAAATTATGTAGTGATGCCAGAGTAGGTAGAAGGAGTTAATTCCCACACTTAGGAGAGAAAACCCACATTCCCTGCAATGTCTAATAGTTATCATGTACACATCACACCTATATGTGGACAAGATGAGGAGGATGGGCCTAAATTGGATTGGATTAAGGTTATGATTTCCACTTCTCCTTCTCCCTACTCCATAATGGAGATCCATTGAAGAAACAAATGAGGAAGGAGAAAGGAGAAGATGAACTACAGTAGAGAGAGGGGCATGCTATCACGACATTAATTCCATCACACACATGTTCACTTATGACTCCTAGGATGTATGTAGAGAAAACAAATCAACATATGAATAGTGAGTAGGGAAGCACTCATTTTGGGGGATCACAAAGATAGTGTCCTCGATTTCCCATTCCAAATTTTCATGTAATGTTGTAGTGATGAATTTTTTAAGTTGTAGAGAGAAATAGTTGTAGCAACTACTATGTGATGCAATTTTTTGAATATTTGAATAAATAAAGGCAACAGTTCAGTTGTAACAACATTTTAGCCAAGGTTGAACTCCCTTGGGTAAGGCCCACTCAAGGGGAGAGGTAGAAACTTGCATTATTACCAATAAAAAAAAATCATGAGTTATTTATAGACTGATTAACAATTGTTTTTCAATATACTGTTTTTATCAGTAATCTTGTTTACTTTGAAATTTTTAGTAGATAGACTCTAGGTTAGTTCATTTCTTTAATTTACGATAATCAATATTGTGAGGTGTGACCTTTACACTCTTCACGGGTATCATGTTTATTGGTGTTGTTATCTCTACATTGTGTGTGGCGGGGGGGGGAAGTAGCCATTGATTTCCATTTTTTGTATCATCCACTCTACTAGGATTTGGCATTACTCCACTTGACTTCTAGCAAATAATAAGAAGATGTTAATTCATATCTTTAATTTACAATAATCAATATTGTGAGGTGTRATCTTTACACTCTTCATGGTAATCATGTTTATTGATGTTGTTATCTCTATATTTTGATGTGGGGGGCGARGGGGGGGATAGCCATTGATTTCCCTTTTTTGTATCATCCCCCTTMTTATACACTATATTGGGATTTCAAATTACTCCACTTGACTTCTAGCAAATGATAAGAAGAGGTGGGTATCAAAGCCAACATACTAGACTAATTAGAATGAATATCATATGATCTACCTGTGGTTGGTTATTTTCTTTAGTTGCAACTTCATTAATAGTTTAGACTGATGTAGTTTGCACACATAATGCACAACAACTTAGAAGCATTACACACCTAGATTGATTATTTAAGTGTGTTCTTGGGATTCTGAAACATTGGATTGTTGGTATAATTCATTGGCCCATCAATATTATTAATATAATTACGTATATATATTATAAATATAGGAGTATGTTAATAAATGGTCAAACTCAACCTTTCTTTGATCAAAATTCTTATCCAAATATGGTAGGAATCTTGTCAAAAGTTATAGTTCCACTTGATTGATAGGAACTTTGACTGTGGAACTTTGCCTTAGGGGTTTTGATCCATTATAAGAAAACCCAAATTGGTCATGATTCTATGATCCAAATGTTTCTTCAAACAAAATTCACACACTTGTAACTCCAATGATCCATCTTCCCGTAAAAACAAAATTTATGCTAGTTTACCAGTTCTCCTCCTTTCACATGGGATTTAGTTGACCATGACCACATATCCGATCAATAGATCCAAAATCCACAATTTGAGAAATACATATTGTTAGCACTAGAAGTCACCTCCGGATTGCATCGAAGGTAAGCCCAGTACCCATCAGAATTTTATGTCACAGGTTGATTTTTTTAAAGGGGTCAAATGGGCGCAGACTCGAGATAATATCGTTTTAACTCAGGAAACTGGACTAGTATGTGTAAGAAATGAGGTCTGGAATCAACTTCAGCAAGTAAGTCGGAGTTAGGGTGAGTAGGAGGAATACTTTGGTAAGAAAATGTAGAGACATGCCGTGAACATTAGGTATTCAGCAACCTAAGGAAGAAAAATTGAAAACACAAGATCTTATTGGGTTCCAATTTCAATGAAACTGAAAGAAATCATGAGGGTATTACAATCAACATCCATCATAACACAATCAAAACAATTCATGAGAATCAGTCATACATGAACTCTCTCAGTATCAAAGGAAAATAAGAAGGAGAAAGAAAGATGACTTCGATTAATCCAAAAATCTCATATCATAAGACATAACCAAAGAACCAGAGACTTCACTAAAACTTTACAATACGGGATCTTAACTCTACCATCGACCCTCACAAAATATTAAAACTGAGTATTTATACTCAAAGCAACTTGCTCCCTTCATAGGCGCGCTTTGTTCATGGCATTCAAGGCTTGGCGTCTACATCTTCTTCTGTCAGGCTGCACTTGCATTCTTTTGTCAGACGCAAGATCAGATCGGTATGGGCTTCATAAGAAAATCCATGACAGGGAACTTTCGGCTGACAATCTGCCCTCCACAGCCAGATTTTCCATGCTTTTCATTTATGTGGTGAAACGAGGTTTCAACCACCTTCCCCATTTTCATTAACTACTTTCATTGGGATTAGGATGAGGCCTGACACCCATGATTGTTCCAAATGAGCTCATAATTCCTTTGAGGCAATTCTGGTGTCTTGAGGCCACGTTGATCCTTCTCTGTGACCAACTTGGGCGCTTCAATATTTTGTGTGGTTCCATTCCCTTGCCCCACATGACCACAAGATGTGACCTCGAGCTTATCCACATGAAATCTCGGGATTTCACATTTCGGGAGTTTCTACTCCCCTTGATCTCCAATACTTCAATGCTCGAAATCGTGAAACGGCCCATCGAGATCCATGTCCGGGTTTACTGTAAAACCAACGGCTGCGATCATTTCTTCGAACACTTTGGTCGCCCTCTGCTTGGATGGGCGTTTATTCTTCTTTTGGCCCCACTTTCTATATGACCCTGGACTGTGATTGTGGGCCTTACTCTCATGTGCATCACAATTTCGCGTTTCACGAGTTCACGTCGTGCTCTATGCTGAAATCTCCAAGTTGTGAAAGCGTGATCCTCGGATCGGATGACACGCGTCCCTCTGAAAAGGATGGCCCAGATCATATCAGTGTTTCAGGACTTAGGGCCATCGACACTTCTCACCTCATCTTTCCCGAAAATATTTCTTCCACGGTTCGAATCCTATGCCATGTGCCCTTCTAAAATGGATGGCCAAGATCATTTCGGGACTTTGCGTGTCGCAACTCTTCAAGACTCGCCCTCCTACTTCCCCGACTCGCGAAATCATGAAAAGATGATCTAACAGTCCAGATCTCTCCTTTGATCAATAGCTGCGATCTTTTCGCGATTTCGCATTTCGCGATTTCTGATGACTCTGCTCCTTGACCACTCCATCTCGCGAAACCATGAAATGTTAATCTTGCACCACGATTAAACTTTGCTCGTCCCTTGATCTTGAGCCTTTTCCCTGGCACTAAACTTCGAGCAACTTTTGGATCCCGAATACCCGCAAACCATCGACCTGATTTGTCTGATGGATCCAACGGCTAAAGCTAAGCCTGTTCTTGATGGATTTTCATCGACTAGGTATGTGCACGCCTTTGCAAAATCGCGCCCCGACTTTGGATGAAAAACATTTGTGGGTTTTTTAAGCCCACTTCTTTCGCATTTGGTCACTCAATGACCAACTTCAAAGGAAAACAATCCCCTTGCAAAAATATGTGATAACATTAGGATCCATGGGGGATAGAGTCCTCCCCATGAGGCTCTAAGATCTCCTTTTGCAGCTCCAGTCGTCTTTTTTTGGGCTATGGAGTCAAGCTCAAAAACACCCTACTGAAGAATATAAAGCCGACAAGTAAAAACAAAAATAAACACACATGTTCCAAGGAGCTTATTTATGTACAGTCCTAAACTAATAAATTTTTACACAGTGCTAGGTGAAATCAAATTTCCACCATATCCATTCAAGTAACTTCTTAACTGGAAGCTCCTTCACTATGTCCGTGATTGATAACAGAGAACGCAACCGTGACAACAGAATGATTACATTCCCTAGCTTTCCTCCTAATGATGAGGTCGGGATAAATCTGGGCGGTTTCAAAACATGAAGGAAATACAACTCCATGTATTCCTCCACAGGCTCATAGGACAAGAGGAAAACTCCAGAAAATTTATTACAGACGGTCTGCTCTGCTACACAGCTTCTCACACATGGCTGAATATCTCTGGTAAGCATAGGTGGGTGAACAGTCGACGCAGGCTGACTGGTCCCAGGCAATGGTTGCTCGCGGACAGGATCTGGACAAGAGATAAACTGCCCCTTCTGATGCTCATCTTCTTCTCCATATCTCTCCCAAGGATCATATTCATAATCACCATAAATGGGAACCTTGGGAAATCTCTGCTCTTCCTCATACTGCTCAGTATCTTCTGCAGGTCTAGGATGGCTAATTTCCTCGTAATATTTTTATTTAGCGAACATAGAATAAGGCTCTGCGGATTGTTATTCAAAATCCTGCATATCCATCTCAATAAATGATTTGTAGTTGTCATATACAGACTAACTTCTCCTCTGGTCAGCAAACTGTGATGTGGGGCTCTGTTGCTCTTCATCCGAATAATCATCAAAGCTAGGGACAACAGGCACCTCTGGAGCATAAATCAAGGCCTCTACAGTTATGAAATCTTCATTATCATCCTCAATAGAGCTACCAAGGACATTCGCCTCAAGGACTGGAAAATCCTTTGCGCTTTCTTCAGATTCCAACCTTTCTAGTTGGGCAGTGAGAGATTTTACCAGTTCCATAACTTCGCCCAAAACATCTTATTCCTCCTCCCAGCCTTCATCCTCATAGCTTTCATTAGAAATAGCCATATCTTGATCATGGTCGTCACATTCCTTACAACAATTATGACAGATTAACTCAGAGGAATAATACCTTTGACAATGCTTATTAAAAGATGCATGAAACTGCTCTAGGGAGGAGATGCTAGCATGAGGCAAGGATCGATACCACTCACGGGCATCCCCGTCCAATGAGAACATGAACATCTTCATTAATACATCCTCGTGATGTATCTCCCACTGATGCATGAGTTCATGAAACTCATGGAGATGTCAAGAAGGGTTGTCCTCTTTGCACTCTCTAAATATGGGAAAACAATCACCCCATTCATCCACAGTAGGGACAACATTGGGAAAACCAGGAACAACAGAAAAATTAAAGGGAGCAAACCTTCAAGCCAAGATTTTTTCTATTTTGAACCAGTGGAGTCGTTGATCGATTCTTTAACCATGGAGTCATCAAGTGAATGATATGCAGAATAAGTGTGCCTGGTCTTTGTTCACCATCAAAAACCAGATCTAATCGTTGTGTTCTCCCAGGGGCTATAGTTGTAGCCAGAGGCAACGGCACCAGAAATGTTATCACTAGAAGTCACCTCTGGATTGCGTCGAAGGTAATCCCAGTACCCATCATAATTTTGTGTCATGGGTTGATTTTTTTAAAGGGGTCAAATGGGCGCAGACTCGAGATAATATCATTTTAACTCAGGAAATTAGACTAGTGTGTGTGAGCAATGAGGTCTGGAATCAACTTTAGTCAGTAAGTCGGAGTTAAGGTGAGTAGGAGGAAGACTTTGGTAAGAAAATGTAGAGACATGTCGTGAACATCAGGTCTTCAGCAGCCTAAGAAATAAAAAATGAAAACACAAGGTCTTATCGGGTTCCAATTTCAATGAAATTGAAAGAAATCATCACGGTATTACAATCAACATCCATCATAACACAATCACAAAAATTCATAAGAATCAGTGATACATGAACTCTCTCAGTATTAGAGGCAAATAAGACAGAGAAAGAAAGATGACTTTGATTAATCCAGAAATATCAGATCACAATACATAACCAGAGAACTAAAGACTTCACTAAAACTTTACAATACGGGAGCTTAGCTCTACCATCGACCCTCACAAAATATTAAAACTGAGTATTTATACTCAAAGCAACTTGCTCCCTTCAGAGGCGTGCTCTGGTCATGGCATTCAAGGCTTGGCATCTGCATCTTCTTTTGTCATGTTGCACTTGCATTCTTTTGTTAGACGCGAGATCAGATCTGTATGGGCCTCACAAGAAAATCCATGTCAGGGAACTTTCGGCTGACAGACTACCCTCCACGGCCAGATTTTCCACGCTTTCCATTTATGTGGTGAAACGAGGTTTCAACCACCTTCCCCATTTTCATTAACTACTTTCATTGGGATCAGGACAAGACCTGACACCCATGACTTTTCCAAGTGAGCTCATAATACCTTTGAGGCAATTTTGGCGTCTCGAGGCCACGTCGATCCTTCTCTGTGACCAAATCGGGCGCTTCAATCTTTCGATCGACTCCATTCCCTTGCCCCACACGACCACAGGTTGTGACCTCGCGCTTATCCACATGAAATCTCGGGATTTTGCATTTCGGGATTTTATATTCCCCTTGATCTCCAATACTCTGATGCTCGAAATCGTGAAATGGCCCATTGGGATCCACGACTGGGTTTACTATAAAACTGACGGCTACGATCATTTCTTCGAACACTTTGGCTGCCCGCTACTTGGATGGGTGTGTATTCTTCTTTTGGCCCCACTTTCTATATGACCTGGGTTGTGATCGTGGGCCTTACTCTCAAGTGCGTCGCAATTTCGCGTTTCCCAAGTTCACATCGTGTTCCATGTTGAAATCTCTAAGTCGTGAAAGCGCGATCCCCGGATCGGATGACACATGTCCCTCTAAAAAGGACGGCCCAGATCGTATCGACATTTCGGGACTTAGGACCATCGGCACTTGTCACCTCATCTTTCCCGAAAAAATTTCCTCCATGGTTCGGATCCTATGCCACGTGCCCTTCTAAAATGGACGAGCAAGATCATTTCGATACTTCACATGTTGCGACTCTTCAAGACTCGCCCTCCTACTTCCCCGACTCGCGAAATCGCAAAAAGTTGATCTAATGGTCCAAATCGCATTTCGCAAGTTCTGATGACTCCGCTCCTTGACCGCTCCATCTTGCGAAACCACGAAATGCTAATCTTGTGCCACGATTAAAACTTTGCTCGTCCCTTGATCTCGAGCCTTTACCCTGGCACTAAACTTTGAGCAACTTTCGGATCCTGAATACCTGCGAACCGCCGATTTGATTTGTCTGATGGATCCAACGGTCGAGACTGAGCTCGTGCTTGATGGATTTTCGTCGACCGGGTATGTGCGCGCCTTTACACAATCGTGCCCCAACTTTGAATGAAAAACATTTGTGGATTTTTTAAACCCACTTCTTTCACATTTGATCACCCAATGACCAACTTCAAAAGAAAACAATCCCCTTACAAAAATATGTGATAACACATCTCTTTTAAACAAGCAATGCGACTCGAAGAATTCAATCTAGTCAACATAATCAATAGAGTCCATGTATTACTTGATTGTATATGCCACTAAAGTTCATCAAGACTCTACATACAATCCCATAATGAATAGCTCCCTTAGAACCAATTTTTTTATCAAATAGTTAGATCTTTAGATCTCAGGGAATTGGGGTATGTAAGACAATGCATCACATACAAGATCACTATAGCTTCAACATATTGTTAAACCCATAACACGCTTAGTTATTTCAATGCTTTTGAGACACATGCACAACCTTTTTATTAAAGTTATACATGATGTTATGTTTACCTTGAAAAAAAATTATATCAATTTATTTCGTTTTAAAATAAAAAAAATATTAATTATTTGCAAAAACGTCAAGTCTTGTTAATCTCAACCGATTCAATGGAATTCCTTTTGTTTTCGTAATATCATACCATAGCATTGGATAATATTTAGAAGTTTGAGATGTTGATTTTTATCTTGCCAACTTATTAACACTATTGCACAATTGTGCACTATTCTCATCATTCATTTTGTGTTGCATACTTGCACATTATTTTATGTGACGAAAATAAAATAAAATATAATGAAAATTACACATGAGATGTTACATTTATTTTGAAAATGTTTTTATGTCAATTTATTTTTTTTTGTTTATTAATAGTTTAAAGATGTCAAGGTTGTCTTTTCATTAAAAGTACACATGAGACGTTATGTCGGAAAATGTTTTTATATCAATTTATTTTGTTTTAAAAAATTATATTTTTTCATTAAAGCTATTAAAGTTATACAATAGATGTTATCTAATAGATGTTATCTTTATGTTGAAAATGTTTTTTATATCCATTTATTTTAATTTAAAATTAAATTTGTTTTTTCATTAAAATTATGAGTATGAATTTATTATGTTTTAAAATTAAGATTATTTTTTATAAAAGTTATAAATTATGTTTATATTAAAAATGGTTTAATATCATTTTTTTTTTCTTGTGATGATGTGTTTTTTTTGTATAGCACTCATCTATTTTCCATATGAGACAACAACTTGTTAAAGTGTTTATATATAAAATTTATCCTACTTATCTATTTCTTCAAAAGAGATAATGGTTTGTCAAAGCACAAGGTTGTAAATTTTATCCTGGGAGGAAACTTTATTTTTTCAAGTAATAACAAATCACAACATTAGAGAATATTTAAAAATTTAAGATGATGATTTATATATATATATATATATATATATATTATGTTTTATTAGAAAACCTTCAAATAATAATGAACCATTTGAAGAATATTTAAAAGTTCAAGATGATGATATTTATATATAGTTTATGCTTTGGAGGAGAATTCTTGACCACTTGGAGAATATTTCAAAGTTCAAGATGGTGTTTCTATATAAAATTTATGCTTTGGAGGATATTCTCCAGGCAATAATGGATCATTTATAGAAATACACAATAAGGGAAATGAAATTAGTGTTAAAATGGAAATAAAAAATGGTTCACACTTTGTTTGTCGTTGTAGTTATACCTCTTCATTGTAGAACATATTGATCAACATTAACTATCTTCAACCTCTCTTCTATGAAATTGCTATTATTAATATGACTAATTGTGTTTCTTAGTGGACGAACGCCGATATCATTGAATTATTATTTTTCTTGGTTCAAATGCAGAAACTTGCACCTACATTTTTGTAGTTGATATCTATATAGCACATATTATGGTTGAGTAATCATTCTCTCAATAATGCAAAAGGACTAAGAGAAATGTAATAGAGTAGTCATCCATTGAAGTTTATAGGGATCAGCATTTTTTAGTAATTAGTACATTTTACAAATATTTTTCATGTGTAACAATGTTTTATATAGTTAATAATATATCCTTGTTTTTTATATTTAGTTGTGTATTTCAATCTTTTTTTAATGGTATTTCCATCTAAAAAAATTAATTAATGATTTTTTTTATAAATATCGATTAACAACTCCAATTGTAAAAATCCAATATATATAAACATTAAGTATTTGTTAGCTTTTATTGTGATGAAATATTTATGTGTTGGAAATAAATGGGGTTTATGAAAAACGAATAATGAAAAATTCAAGTATGGTTTGGGTAATTGTTTTGAAACATTGTATTAAATGGTATCAGTGATTGTAGAAACACAATTCTTGTGCATGACCAAAGAAAATAATCTATGAAATACTAAAAAGATCTATATCATTTCAAATACAATAATTATGAGGCCATGAATGAAAAGTACTTTTAGATGATATGTAACTCATTTTAAAAACTTTGAATGATATAGATTAAATATGAAAATTAACTACAAATTTAGATGATATGTAACTCATTTTAAAAACTTTGAATGATATAGATTAAATATGAAAATTAACTACAAATTTTGGTTTTAGATGTGTTAATAAAATATTTATAATTATAAATCCATGAATAATGAATACTTGTAGATGATATTTAACCCATTTTGAAAACTTTGAATGATATTGATTAAATTTAATTGAAAATTAACTACAAAGTTTGATTTCAAATGTGTCAATTAAAAACTTATAATTATACAGCCATGAATGATGAGTATTTGTAAATGATATAAAACCTATTTTAAAAACTTTGAATAATATAGATTAAATGTGATTGCAAATTAACTCTGGTTTCAGATGTGACAATAAAATACTTATAATTATGAACCATGAATGACAAGTACGTATAGATTATATGAATCCAAATTTAAAAACACTGAATGATATAAGATTAAATGTAATTGAAAACTAAACTATAAAATTGGGATTTTTAAAGTGCAAATCCTGGTTCTGGGTGTGTCAATATCAAATTCTCTAAGTGCAAAATTAGATTCTAAAAATGTCAATATTAGATTCTGAAAGAAAAAATCACATTCTGAAAATGCTAGTACCGATTTTCAAAAGGGAAAAATATGGTTCTGAAAGTGCCATATCAGATTCCAAAAGTGCAAAATCTAGTTCTAAAAGTGTCAATATCGAATCCAAAAGCGTAGTTTTGGAATCTAATATTGGCACTTTTGGAAGTGTATTTTGCACTTTAGAAACTCAAATTTTGGACTACAAAAAGTTTGATTTTGGGCTATCTTCGAAAGGCCTTAGTCTATAATTATTCCAAATTTAATGAAATTGTGGTTATATATATATATATATATATATATATATATAATTGCATGGATCATCTTACCAACAAATAATAATCAAACCACCTAATAGGTGCTTGTGTTTCCGTTAACTGTTTTTAGCTACCAATATAAATATTCCCCTGAATTCATACAATTGCATTTTTACATGGACAATAACATTTGTAATCGGTACCTTACCAAGCTAGCTTTTTCAAACCATGGTTTTGACAAGTTTTATAATGTTCAAAACCATCAAATCCATTAGAATCGATATCACCAATCTCATCCCTAACTCTTTTGAAAATTTTCTCAATTATTCTCTAATTTATTATGTGTTAACATCACCTTTATTGGATATTTATTAATTTGTAATTTAATGAGTGTGATTTCACTGGGTAGTAGATATAGATACAAAATATTTCCCTTTTAATGAAACTAATACGCTTGATTTTGTACATATGTATTGTTTTTCCAATATTTTATTTTCCCCCTTTTAACCCAAGTACTATATTTCCTTTTTAAATATTCTCTTTTTTGTAATTATGTATTAATTCTATATTTTTCATCTACAAGAAAACATTGATTGTTCAATGCCTACTTGAGAAGCAGACTCCATGTAAGCACATGCATACAATCCACTTGCATTTTGACATGGATACAACTAAATCGATGTTAAGGCATCAATAAAATGACATCTTAAACATGGAAATATTGACCTTGGGTCAAAACATTGTGGCAATGGCAAATAGAGCAATAAAGGAAAATCACCAATCCCATAATTATGACATAATGCTTATAAATGTCAATATATTGACATAAGTGAGTTTTTTTCTTGTAGCTACAATCAACTCCAAGGTAAAAAATGACACTAAGGGTTTATATCAAAATTAATGTCATAATAAATGTGATTTTTTACCCCATATGTAGTAGTGAAAAATTTAACTTGTTTAGTACCCGGGTAAAGAGAATGTTGATAAAAAATCCAATGCTGACCACTATAGTGAAAATGGATGATAGAAGCCCTAGGATAGGGTGTCAGGGAGGTGAGATACGGTGGTTGGAACTCTATGTGAACACGTGGGGGGCACGTTGGGTGACAGATCATTCACCCCATAGACAATACAAGTGGGTAGCATGTTGGGTGGCGGGTCACAACATGAATCCAATAGATGTTTCAGATGAGGAGGCTAGTGCGAGACATGAAGAAGTATTAAGACCTGATAAGGCAACCCCATATGCCCGCTCCATCATCTAATCATGCATACAACTAGTAGAAAATATTATTATTTAATTGTGTGTTATGCTCATGTCTTAGTTATGAATCATGGACCGAAGTGGTATTTTTGTTTTAGTTGAATGATATTCTTGGGTGGCGCCGCTCCGACTCTGAGCTTTCTCATGATGATAAAGGAGAAGGTTTCACCCCCTCTACACAGAGGCGTTGCATCGAATCTCTGTGTGAAATTTTTTGTGCTCTAGGATCCCTTAATCCCTCAATCAAACTTTGTCTTCTTGTCAGCTGCAATGTTGCCCAACTATGGATATAGTCGTGGTTATCATCGAGGTAGAAATACCCCTCCTAGGCCCTCTACCTCCTACATCTCCAATTCAGATCCCAACAATCCGAGAGTGGTACCGGAAGCCAGAGTTGTTGCATAAGAATACAGGGAACAAGTACCTCATCAAATTCAGGAGGAGATGGAAAATGTGTAAGAGGAAATTTGTTTGGATCGACATAACATTCATGAGTGGGAAACTAATGCTAATAGTGGTGAATAGATTCCAAATCCAGGAAGCTCTATGGAAAGAGATACAAAGTATTGGAGGATCGTCGACCTGTATCGGTATATTAAAACCTTTGTGGAAAAGGTTCTTCACAAATGGGAGGAAATCCTCACGCAATTGGAAGAGGTTAAACAACAACTCCAAGAGATAAGGATCACTCTATGAGCTTGTGCCTAGGATCCTATTGCTCTGACTTATGGAAAACCCATGCCCCAACTCCAGGAGCACCTTGCGATGAAAGGTAGCCTCTCTTCAGCTTAACACTCTTAATGTCTAGAATTTTAAGTCTCTAGTGCAACCTGTATAGAAAATTTTATGGCTAACTACAAGAAGGATATTAGGCACTTGACTTGGATTTACAGTATCATATGTTTTTTTGTCATTCAAAAATTAGCTCAGACTCTATGGATTGATAGTCTCCTCCATTGTTGTTGGTTTGGTTTCCCTAGCGACATGCCAACAACAAAGTGGTTTTCGTGTAAATTCTCCTGACTCTGTTAATATATGAAGACTATTTTGTTGATTAAAAAAAGAAAATAAAAAAGAAAATGGATGATAGAATAAAACGTACTTGAAAGTGTGTGCAAGGTGGACGTGTAGGAAATCCCATCATATACTAGAAACAAAGGGTGCAAACTAGTTAGAAATTTTTAAAACGATAATAAATTTAACTATATCATCTATTTAACATATTGTGATTAAACCAATTAAAATTGATGTGTAATACTTAAGTGTGGTTATGTCAATAAAGAATACAACGTTGAAATCTAGAGGGACTGGTGATGTCTAAATTGCAAAGGTAGGTTGGACGTGAACAACTCCTGCCATGTACTTCAAACAACATGATCCAACCTAGTTAGAGTGATACAATACAATGAAAGTACTTTCTCAACGAAAAATAAAAATAAAAAATAAACTTGAATGTACTACCTGACTTTGGACCATGATAGTAGGAAACGTGAAGCCAAAGTGCCTAAGTACAAATCCTGCCATGTACTGCAAATTGAAAAATAAAATAAATAAACTAAAGAAGTACAAAGAAAACTATGAAATATAAAAACAAAAACGTTGTTGTATCTAATTCCAATGTGAAATGATCGAAGAAACTACCATATCAAATTATGCAATGTATGTGGGTTGGAGTGGTTCATGGAATACCCCTATCAACAACTACATACACATGTGTGATAGATTTGATTATTGCAAAAACATGAAAAATGAACAAAAACATAAGTAACATTTCACATTTTAACATTTGAAACAATAATGCAACATAAGAAGATCCAATAGAAACTGGAAAGCCTAAGGGTGTTATCGTGGTTCAAAGAAAAAAAAAAAAAAAGATTTATAAACTCTAAGTAGAGATGGAAAGTTAAGCTCTCATATAGAAAGTTAATGTCTCATGTGAGCAGTTGTAGAAACATGTGTGGAAGTAATTAAATGAACGTGAAAAAAAAAAATAACATAAAAGAATCAAACCATAACCATGCATGTGTTTTAGAGTTCATAAACTTTTCATAATGAATTTGTATTTTAGAGTTCATAAACTTAACCATAACCATGCATCCATGCATGTGTTTTAGAGTTCATAAAATTTTCATAATGAATTTGTATTTTAGAGTTCATAAACTTTTCATAATGAATTTATATAATCAATCCTAGGATAGGGTACTATGTGGGTTTTTTTAAATACATGTAATCAATGATTGTATACATTTTGCATTGGTTCATGATTGTGATGGATGAAAAGGCCTACACCAAATTTGTATTTTAGAGTTCATAAACTTTTCATAATGAATTTATATAATCAATCCTAGGATAGGGTACTATGTGGGTTTTTTTAAATACATGTAATCAATGAATGATTGTATACATTTTGCATTGGTTCATGATGGTGATGGATGAAAAGGCCTACACCAAACTTTCCATTAATAAGTGATGTGAAATAGCTTTTTATGTATATTTGTAAATTAAGGAAGTGGGAATAATTTGTGTTGGAATGAGCTATTTAATGACAAAATGGCCAAATAATTTGTTCCAATCCTCTTCATCGTGCTAGTTAAGCAAACCATTGGAATTATCCAACATGTCAAAAGTTTTATAATAAGTTTGGATACTTTTAATTTGGTTTTTCAAAAAAAATTGGTTTTTCCAAAACAGGGTGTATGAGGATATGATCCCAAACACATACAAAGCAAAATATACAAAGATTTGGAAAGTTAATCAATATGAGAAAGAGGAGAAAAAACAGCATTGAAAATTATGACACAAGGTAGAAGTTGACATGAATGTTATACATGAATCTAATTGAAATTTATGTATGAGTAAACATGTACATAAAAATAATCAACCACATTTTTCGGAGCAACCACAAGCTAGGATTTGGACAGTTGCGTCTATGGCAGAGGGCAGCATGAGCACTAGAGGAGGGGGAAAGGGGACCCCCTCATACAAACAGATAGTGGTAGATAAAGGGAAAGGGCCAAGGGGTGCGGGATCTGACCCTGGAACAGGTCAGGAAAGAAGCAAGGGAAAAATTGAAAGCAGGGAAGAGGAAGCAAGAGAAACTCAGAACGAGACGTAGGACACGACGAAGACCAATCGAACAGAAGGACGCAACCCATGAAAACCCAAATCAACAATGATACCCAAGGTGGTATTGGAGGATCCGCAGAGACAATTGTACAGGGATCAGATGAAGGCGCATGCACTAATCTGAAAATTGATGGGATTATGGCCCACCGAAAAAGTGTTGCACAACTGGATCAAATATCACTGGAAGCCAAATGGGGAAGTGGAGCTCCATCTGGACTCGAAAGGCTTCTTCACAGCAGTATTCATAAACCTGGAGGACAGAGATAGAGTATTTGAAGGAGGGCCATACTTCCATGCATCAGAAGGATTGTACATGTAGCCATGGAAGGAGAATTTCTCCCCAGAAAAAGATACCTTAAAAAGGTATCGGTCTGACTAAGACTCTACTCCCTACCCTTAGACTACTGGTTACGTTCCACTTTTGAAGCAATAGGGAATAAACTGGGGAAATACATAAAGACCGCAAAATCCACCCTGAAAGGGAGATACACATCTTACACAAGAATATGCATAGAGATGGATGTGTCGGGAGCACTCCCAAAAGCAATATGCCTCGAATTCAGGGATGAGGAATGGATCCAAAACATCGATTATGAACAGATCCCCTTCCGATGAAGAAGATGCCACGAACATGGCCAACTGATCAGGGAATGCCCTCTTAATAAAAAGCAGAAAACGGAAAATCCCAGACCACAGAAGGATGAGGATGGATTTGTTAAACCAAACCACAGAAACAGAGCCAACAAAAAGTAGAGCAAAGCCCGGGTAGGAAATAACTCAGGCGTCCAGATTAGCCCAGAAGGAAGGGATGAAACCAATCAAGGGGCAGAGGTAAAGAAGGATATGGAAAAATCCCAGGAAGTCAGAGAACAAACACCAAACGAGCCCACCAACCGACCTAACAACCAGAAGGAACAAGGAAGCGGCGCAACTCCGATGGAAGGATAAATCAGAGATGACAACACCCCCATGCAAGAAGCAGAGGGAGAGGTGGAAATGACACCAAGTGAAGTAGGCACAGAATGAAACTCGGAGACCTATTGGAAAGGGAAGGGATAGACCTAACGAACATACTAGAGCAATGGAAAAGGCAGGGAGTAGACAATGTACCAATGGAGCAACTTGACTGCATCCAGTACCTATTTCTCCTAAGGGAGGAAGCCAAAGCAAGAGGCCTAAAGCGTGCACATGGGGAGATTGGACACCTAGGAGTCAAAGTCGATGAGGTACAACCACAACTCTCACCCAAACAGACGCGGAGGAAAAAAGGAAGGAAATCCAATAGTGTAGCCCTACAGGAGCTTGGAGCGCTACTGATCAACTCGGGTAAGATCAAAAAACTCTTCCCCAACTCCCCCCCGCATGTTTAAATGAAAGTTATCACTTTGAATATAAGAGGCCTAAACAGCCCAAGAAAACAATGAATCCTTAGGAGTAGGCTAAAACAAGAACAACCATATCTCTGCTTTATTCAAGAGACCAAGTGTAATACAGAAAGAATGGAAACAATCAGTCAACAACAATGGTGCAAGTACAAGATGGTGGATATTGGCAGCCACCAAATGGCAGGAGGCATCCTCACCCTGTGGAACCCACAAGTGCTAAGCCTAATAACAACTGAAGCGACAAGGCATACCCTTACGGCCCACATGCAACTCATTGGGAACACAGAGGATATTTTATGCACTAATGTGTATGGACCCCGGGTGTCAGAGGATAGGAGAGGTATGCTAAGAGGCCTAGTGGATCTCAAAAACTGAGCCAACAACCTCCATTGGATCCTAGCTGGGGATTTCAACATCATCACGTCACTTGCAGAGCAAAAAGGAGGGACAAGAAGATTGGATAGAGATGCAGAGGAATTCTCAAAATTCATAGACACAGCGGAAATGGTAGATCTGAAAACCAAAAATGGTCAGTTCACCTGGAACAATAAGTGAATGAGCCAACATCAGGTAGCAACAAGACTCGACAGATTCCTAGTGTCAGAGGCAATCATTATGTAGGGGCTAACCTTAGACTGCAACATCCTTCCATGGGGTGGATTTGATCACTGGCCAGTGCAACTAGAAGCAAGCTTCCAGACCACACCAAAGAACAGACCCTTCAGATTCAAGAAATTCTGGATGGAACACTCGACATTCAAGGAAAATATCAAACAGTGGTGGAGTGAAGATAAACCAGAGAAAGGGACAAGGATGTTCAAACTCTACAAGAAACTAAAACATATCAAATATAGGCTCAAGGAGTGGAACAAGGAAACATTTGGGAATATAAACCAAGAGAAGAAAAACATAGAAGAAAAAATAAAAAATCTCCAGGAAACTTGCATTTTAGAGGGCTACAATGAGGAACGGAAAAAGGAGGAGATCCAGATGACCCGGGAATGGGATGAGAAGTGTCAGCAGGAAGAAAATCTCTGGCGACAAAAGTCCCGGATCAAGTGGCTAAAGGAGGGGGGAAGGAACACCAAGTTTTTTCACAAAACAACCATGGCCAAAAGAGCCCACAAGAAAATCTTGAAGATAAGAAACCCGAATGGAATAGAAAGAGAGTCCCATAAGGACATCGAAACAACTCTAGTAAACCACTTCCACGAGATAGCCTAGGAACCTAACCAAGATAGAACAGAGGCCATACAAAAGGTGATCCAGCATATCCCTCGCCTGGTAACAGAGGAACAAAAAAACAACCTGATCAAGCCCATTGCGGAGGAAGAAATAGACCAAGCACTCTAGGAAATGCCCAATGGAAAATCCCCAGGCCCGGATGGGTTCACAGCAGAGTTCTTCAAAGCTTGCTAGGAAGTCATCAAACAGGGCATCTATAGAGTAGTGGAAGACTCTAGAAGGTCAGCCTCCATCTTGAAAGCACTAAATGCTACTTTGATTACACTCATCCCCAAAGAAACTGAAGCCAAAACTCTCGATCAGTACAAACCAATAGCACTGTGCAATGTGGTGTATAAGATAATTTCCAAGGTTATAGCTAACAGATTGAAACCACTAGTACCCACACTGGTATCGCAAGAGCAGGGGGGTTTTGTAGAAGGAAGTCAAATCATGGACAATATTATCCACACCCATGAACTGATACACACCCTGAAGCTTCAGAAAAGAGGGGGAATGATAATACAATTGGACCTAGAGAAATCCTATGACAAAATCAGCTGGCACTATATGCTCAGGACCCTGGAAGCCTTCAGCTTCACCCAACACTGGATATGATGGATATTCAACCTAGTATCCACAACAAGCTTCTCGTTGCTGGTGAATGGAGCCCCTGCCAAACCTTGCTGGCCCACGAGAGGCATCAGACAGGGTGACCCGCTATCCCCCTTCTTATTCATCTTAATGATGGAAGGACTCAGTCGAAGCATAAAAAGCGCAACCGCAACAGGGGAAATAAAAGGTATCAAACCCTATGAGAATTGCCCAACTTCCACTCACCAACAGTTCGTGGATGATACCTTACTTCATGGCATGCCCACAGTCAAGGAAGCGGAAGCCTACAAACGAATCCTAGACGAGTTTGGGGAAGCCTCGGGGGTAAAGATAAACAATGAACCATCTCCTGGATGAATGTCCCTACACAGTAGAATTATGGGACGGGGCGACTGTAATTTTCCGTCAGTCTAATAGGATCAGAGGATGTATTTCCGCAAATTTAAACACTTGGAAGGAAAAATACAGTGACAACAAAGAGGTGAATCTTTGTTGGACACTCATCCCCAGCATGATCATTTGGTCAATCTGGAAGGAACGGAACCGGCACATCTTCAGGAACCAAAGTTGGACGGTTGAAAAGATCAAGAAAACAATAATATCCATGACAAGGGAAACGGTACAAAGTCACAACCCCCAAATAGGAGGAGCGCAACCCACGGATCGGGATCTCATAATTCTAGAGGCTTTCCATTTGGAAGGAGGACACAACCCCGAGCAGGTGAGATGGATGCCACAACTACGTTTAGGTGAGCGCAACTGGAAACCTCCACCAGAAGGCTCCCTCAAGCTAAATTTTGGCGAGGCGTCGAAGGGTAACCCAGGACGGACAGGTATGGGGGGAGTAATCAGGGACAGTCAAGGAAAAATTATTCGACTGTACACTGGAAATCTAGGGAACTCAACAAACAACATTGCGAAATTTGGAGCACTGGAGACAGGCCCGGAGATACTACACATGGAAGGAATGAAAAACGCAATAGTGGAAGGAGACTCCATGTTAGTCATCAACACAGTAAGCAAACTCCAAAACAACACCAAAGTGGGGAAAATACAGAGGCACTGGCGTCTAGAATACTATCTACAGAAAATTCAGGAGCATTTGTAGACAGGGATCACAATGGAGTTGTGCTAGGTCCGAAGGTCAACAAATGGACTCACGGATAGAATTTCCAACGAAGGGATCAACAAGGAAGGATCAAAGTTAGATGCCACATGGATTAACATCCCAAATGGCCAGTTCGAACAGACTACACCCAACTAGTGACAAAGGATTATGACGGCAGCCAAAGTACGGACGAACGCATCGAGGCTGGAGGCACAGATTTAAATGAAGGGAAAGTAGGATCCATGCCGAATCCGTTAGGCCACCTTTTAAACACGAGTTACAATGCAGATCACAATCACACCGCAAGAAGGGGTATGACACCACGGTCCTGTCAATAGAATGAAGTACAAGGGTTGGTCGTGGGAGAAAGGAAAGGGTAAACCACAGTCGACGAAGGACGAAGACCAAATGGATAGCCCGAGGGTAGGAATGGGTACACCCCATCCACGCACAGGCCCTGAGGGAGGAAATGATTGGAAAATAGCGTGCAAGGCAAAAGATTGGCGTCAGAATGACGACAGAGATCCCAAGCACACAAATTTAGAAATAGAGAGAAAGGACCGAAAGATATGTTTGTACGGGAGACATATGAGTACCTGGATAAGATCACTTCCAGGGAAACTCTATAAAAGAAGAATCATCAGGGATAGCGACAGACCAACGAGAAGAAATCACAGAGACCAGGAAGGGGAGAATAGTAGCAGAGAAAGAAACCGCGACAGAAGCCACGGCTTTCAAGCAAAGATGGTAAGAATGAAGAATACCCAGAGTAAGAGGGGGGGGGCAGGGGGAGGAACTCCCAACAAGCGCCTGGATGATCACTAGGATGGAACAGGCGGCTAGAGAGGCCAAAGGCACCTTCCTCGAGCAGGTAGATACAAAGGGTAAAGCAGTCATTGAAAGGTGGGAGCAGGAAGTCAACACCAAGCGCAAGGGCAAAGCCTGGGCGAAACTCATCCAAGAAGCAGATGGGATAAGGGACCTAGGGGCCACACAGCCCAGGAAAACCCTCTAACACAAAACGATGGAGAAAGTTTGGCGCACAAAAATGTTGATAAGCAAGCTGAAAGCAGACAAGAATGAGACCAGTAGGATGGAAAACCGAGGCCACAAGAAGGAAATTAGAGAAATCTTGAGCCGCCTCAGCAACTTGGAGGCCAGCGCAAGAAGCATAGCAGAGGACCAAAGGAACCAAAGTGAAAAAATAGAACGACTGGTTGGACAATTCCAAATCTACCTTTGTTATGTCCACCACATGGACATCACTCCGGCAGACCGACGCGAAACACCAGCCAGCATCAGAAGGACGTGCATGGTGGAGCAAAAGAAGGAGAACAAGGTAAGGAAGGAAGGAGATGAAAGCCATCCAATCCGCTTGGACTAGCGCAACATCAACTCAAACTCATTTTGTTTATCAGTATAGGAACAACCCATGTTGTATGTTTTCGTTTGTATGTATTTCTTGTGGTATAGATTTTCAAACGAACTTATGGAGACTGGGTCAGTTTCCCCGGGTGGCGGCCCATCCATCCCCTCGCTTATGTTAGATAGAGCAACAGTGGGACCCCTGATCTGGTTTCATGTTGGCAGACCAAGGGATACCCCTCAGTTCCTTTTTTGTACAATATTTTACTCAGTAATATAGAATCTCAACTCACTTACAAAAAAAAATACATGAATATTATACATACTAATGAAAAGGAATCTCTGAATTGGAACCACTTTTATGAAGAATATGATGACTCTTAATCTCAAATGAGTCAAAGTACAAGGAAAGAATGAGACTTTTTTTTCCAATAAAAATTGATTCAAAATTATATTCAATATAAATTTTTTTACATACTATCATCCATAGATATCCTCGCTACGCCAAAAAGTCATATGGCAGTAGATTTATCACAGGCATTCATCCAAATCTAAAATATTACATCGCCGAAATCTATATCAAAAACGCTAGAGAGAAATATAACAGTACTAATATGACACTTATATGGTAACTTATACTACTTCTTAGTCTCAAGTACAAGGAAAGGATGAGACCTATTTTATAACTTGTGAACCGAATTATAAATCGTGTCTCTCATTGATTGAGTTATACAAAGTTAGAATTAAATTATTATATAATATTCACGCCTATATACATTTTGAAAATCTTCCTATCAATTAATATGGAGGAACATATTAAAGGTGATGATGATATGGGAGGAAGATACTCATGGTGTTAAGAGACCTAGGAATATGGAATTTCCCCATAAATAAAGAAGGAGAAAGTTACCACAAAAGGGAACCACAAGGGAAAAAAAAAGTGCAGTCATGGTAGTTTTCTGCTATTCCTTTAGTGTTAAAGTTTTAGTTCCTCGAAAAATATATAAAGTGAAAAGTTGTTATTATAAAGATTTACAAGTTATGGAAAATAGAAAGGAGGTTTTTGAATAACTTTGTGATGAAAATTTATTTTATTTTTATATTTTATAATATATGATAATGGAAAAAGAGATCAATACAAAATTAAAATCTAAAATCTAAAAATTACTTATATTATTTTAAATGTAAATTAAAATCTAAAATCTAAAAATTACTTATATTATTTTAAATGTTGTAAATATTTTGAAACTATAAAAGATATTTACATATTGAAAAAATATGCAATTTATGTTATTGAAGAAAAAGTGGAAGAACAAGAAAACATTATCAAAGAATCGAGAGAACAATTTGTAACCAAAGATTCTAAATTCCTTAAACATATATGAATATTTTTCTCTCAAAACCTTTGTATATAGTGTCCACTACTTGTAAACTTATAGAAGAAGTTTCATCTTAAATCATTAAATCTGTAGTTGATAATAAAACATAATTAGCAAAGACAACACTTATGAAACACTTATGAATGTGAGAGACTCAAATTGTTTTAATAATTTAGATAATAAAAAAACATTGCTAGATGCATCTTGGAAGTTAGAGTGAGATACTCAAATTGTTATCAATCTCAGTACCCCTCATACATAATGATAATATATTAAAGATGGTGATAATGCTCTTGGAATGGAACATATTGATTCCTAACGGTTATCATGGAGTTCAAATATTGGTTCCCATAATGATTATATATACATACACTGAAGATGAAAACAATATATGAAAAATGACAATTGGAAATAAAGATAGGTTACAAAAACTTATCACCAATAAGGATAGTACTTCTTCATCATTTCTAGCCCCTTCTATGTCTTTGGTTACCCTCCTTTGATCCATTTAGCGCATATAATTCAGCCTTCTATGTATGTTAATTAATTCCAATCATTTCATACTTTTGAAAGTACTACCTTTTGCTTTGTAGAAGCCTTTCTTGCCTTTATTAATTGTTATCTAGTCCCATTCTATAATAATCATACTTCCTAGCTCTATATTCAAAAATATCAGATAATTTTCATTGGGCATGGGAAATGGAAGATACAATGGTACCAAGAGATGTAGCAAGGGAAAGACATGTTGGCTCTCCGGTGCTTCTAAAAGAACCAATTAAGTTTCTCGGTGTTTCAATGTCATTGTCAATGTTTGTGTTTACATCTCCACCTGGTGGTTGGGGTTAGGGTTGGGAATTTCTTCAATGAGTGATGGTAGGTTCAGTTTTTGTTCATGTATAGGCTCCATCATAATATAATTTATCGGCTCCAATTAAATAAGAATAATTTATTTTTATTTCCTTTCTTCATTCGTAGAATTTAAGAAGTGTAAACATAACACTTGGACAAATAAACCTACCTCAAATTCAAAGGAATGATGTAAAAAATATCTCTACCATCATTGGAAACAATGAATGTCGGCAATGACATCCTTCATTATCTTCCTCACAATCAAATTCATTGCTCCATTGCTCCAAAACACACCATATTCTTCTTCTCAAGAATGCACCTCATGGTTTTGAAACAATGAAAAGCCCATGGGCCTTTTTAATTCATAGAGAGTAGACCATGTATGCTTAGGAACACATGTGCATTATTAATGCATACATGTTACTAGAACACATATATGCATTCCTTTAAATCCAACTTGGTACACTACTTGCACATCTGTATGAGAGTTCAAAAGGTCCCGAGTTAATTTAAAATATCTTGTATGTGTTTTAAGAGTACATGCACATTCCTACAAGGGTGTGTTCCTAAATTTGTTTTCTATCCCCTAACTAGACTCTGAAATCTTCCTCGATCGGCTTTCTAAATCCATCTCGTTCGACACTCTAGTTCTCCACCCTGAACATTATATGATGGAGAATAGTTCATGCGATTTTGTTCTTTGCGAACGTGCATGGATTGGTCCTCTAACCATTGAATCAAAAGTGAATAGTCGATGTTATAACAAAGAATCATGTTAGTTAGGGGCCTTAGTGGAATTGGTTATGCTCGATCTGATACGTCCCATCAGTTACAAATAAATGAGTTGGGTGGATGGCCTTTATTATAATAGTAGGGGGTGGTGGATAAAAAACCAACCTTGGATTCTTGATTCTGCTAGGTTGCACATTACCACTTTTTCATACATAACTTCTTGGAGAACCAATTACTCATTTACACAAACATGACATCCATTTTCTAAATTAACCACTAAACTTCAAACATTGAAATTTATTGCCACTTGTCCTTACCTTTGTCCTTTTCACATATCATTATATTTTTCCTTCTCCATACAATTATTGTATTTTATTTTATTATCCTACTGTCTTTATCACTTTTTAAAAATGATAAAAACAATGTCTTTTTCATAAATAAAAGACCTTTTTATAGTTAGATCTTCCAATTATTTCAAAACATTTTTTTATACCATTTTCAAAACATAATGAATTTTAATTAATGAGTATTAAATATATTGCTCAAGTGATAACATTTTATTTAGTTAGAGAATAAATTTCAACTATTCAAAACCATTTCTTTAACAAAATGTACTTTCGTTTACAATTTTTACAACATAATGAATTTTAATTAATGAGTATTTATTATAATATTAAATATATATTGTTCAAGTGATAACTATTAAATTTTAATCAATGAACATTTTTTTTATCAATAAAAATAAAGTTTATATTAGAAAATATAATAGGTATGTTACAATATCTCTTACAAAAGTTGCCAGTAGGATCAAAACTTTCAGATCTTTTTGTAAAAAAAACCATATAGCTCTATTCAAAATACATTTAAAACCAAAAATTTGATTTGCATAAATAATCTGTAATAATTATTGTCAGATTTTACAAACCCAATTCAAAAAACAAAAAGTGTCCATTTACATTACCGTTATTATAATATTAAATATATATTGTTCAAGTGATAACCATTTTATTTAGTTAAAAGAAAATTTCCAACTGTTCACAACCATTTCTTTAAACAAAATGTACTTAAATTTACAATTTTCAGACTATAATGAATTTTAATTAATGAACATTTATTATAATATTAAATATATATTTTTCATTAAATATATAATGTTCAAGTGATAACCATTTTATTTAATTAGAGGATAAATTCTAAGTATTGAAAACCATTTCAATAAACAAAATGTACTTCTGTTAATGAGCACTCATTATTACATGAAGTATATATCGATTGAGTGATAGCCATTCTATTTAGTTAAGGGATGAATTTCATAAAGATAGTTGAAAGTAATTTGAAGCTGTGTGATTTTGTTGTGGAAATACAGATTAAACTCTGCCTCAGTATTAATGTGATTTTGTCTCTACTCCATGGTAACTTTTATATATAATTAATGAAAGGTTAAATTCTTATAACCAATGAAACTTTACCAACTTGACATCATAATAAGTCGAGGGTTTTGGACCATATTTGTCAGGTACAAAACGTGTACTTTTAAATCGATATTTATCATTATCCAACTGAACTCATTAATTTAAGCTCTAAATGCGACAAAGTAACCTCATGTGCCTAAGCTGAATACAGGGTAATAATGTAAGGATGACTGAAGTTAGCGAACGTGAGATGCTATTTTATTTTAATGAAACCACATGACACGTTAATTTATTGGAGGGAAATCTCAATCTCATGTAAAAGCTGATTTAATATTTTGATGGGTTTGTAGGGCACGCGATCGAGGGCACAATTCGATTCCAACTATAAATCTAAGCCTCACCGGATCACATGTCTAATTATCTCATAAAATAAGAATTCACTAAGTTTTGAAGAGCTTAGAACGGTAGGTTGGAATGTTTGTTGACGGAAAAAAATTGGCAGATATGACGAAATGGAGGTGTTTGAATGGCAGATATAACGAATTGGAGGTGCTTGACAAAACGCTGCCCTCCACGTTTATGTGGCCTTCGTCCCTGCCATGACTTCCTGGTTAGTTACCAAGCGAACAGTCAACGTGAGCACCAGATTTGGCGATTTGATAATCAATTTTTTAAATGATTTTAAGGCTGCCAAACAGTTGGAGGCATGGTCAGCTGAATTGCTCAAACTTATTCATATTTAAAGTGCGGAGCACGAATCCTGAGAGTGTGAGATCTGTGTGATTTAAATGCTTCTCCTTCTCTGCTGCTAAGTGTGCTACATTTGGTCCAGTTTGTAGCACCAGCGTCAATTTGAAGCAGTGGCGTTCGTTGCTTGTTCTGCAGGAAGTAACAAGCGCAGAGCTTCTAAAAACTTAATCGGCAGCTCGGGAGGTAAATTTTGCGTTTTCTCTTGCAAATCCAAGTTTTGCTGAACATTTAAGATAAATATTTTAAAATCTTTAACCTATGAAGCAATGCATTTTGCATTTTGGAAATTTGACAAGGATCTGATCTACAACTTAATTAGCTCCGCGTTGTGCTCTTTTTCCAGTTCTTTCAAGTTATAAAGATTCGCATTTAGCAAGAGAAATTCGGTAAAGATCGGAGCTGAGATGAAGTATTTGCAAATTTAAATGATATTTAAGCTAAATAATTTAAATATTTATAAAATTTAGTGACCAGTTGTATAACTAAGAATGAACACGAATATCTATTTACTGTAATATCCTGGACCTGTTGTTATAGGATGGAAGCTACCTCCTTCTTAGCCGATGTCATAGGTCGTCTTCATTGTAGGAAGTTACTAATATTAACTTTTTGAAGCAGAGCATCTTAAGAAAGGACTTCTAGATTTCAAAAATGTAAATTTACAGTTATATTACCAAGGCTATAGGAAATAATCTTCCAACAAAAAAGGCAAGAGTAGAAAATACAAGGTACTTACTTGTTGAGACACACGCACAGATTTGAAAATTTTAAGTCGTTTCAAATGTAATTTAGGTGCAGTGAAATATTCTGATCTTAACAGGTGGTGGTGGATAAACGCAGCGATCAATCAGGCATCTAAGCTAGCAGTGTTGGACGCACCTCGCTTGTGAATCATGGAGTCCGAAGAGAATAAGCCTCTAATTGCAGAGGATTTCAATAAAGATATGGTTGATCTGGTAAGAGGATCAGTTTTCGCAGTAAATCCCTTTGTTGATTCATGTTCATGATTCGATGTGGTGTAAATGCTGTAAAATTTCACGGCTCTGAAGAGAATTTGTTGGGATGCATTTCAGGAACGTGTGCCTTTGGACGAGGTGTTTGAACAGCTACGATGTTCAAGATCAGGACTTACATCTCAGGAAGGGGAGCTTCGTTTGCAAATTTTTGGTTTCAACAAGTTAGAGGAGAAACCCGTAAGTGTACCATCCATTCCCAATGTCAAACTGGAAGTTATCCTTTCTATGAGATTCGCTCCCCAGGCAAATGTCATCGTTCGCTTTCTCAAATACTGAATAGTATAGTCTTTAAAAAAATGCCTCCACTGAATCCAGAGTCAGTAAAACAGAACAGTCTATGTAAGTAAATAGCGTGACGTGTTGTTTCTTAGCATCCACAGTTTTAACGTATTGGTTAAGGAATACAAGATTTCAGTTTCATCCCATTTCTTTGCAATATTACTGGAATAAAATTTATTATAATGACTTCGGTACCTTGCCTAAGATAAAACTACTGACCTAGTTGCTGAAGCCTTGTCCTCGGAGCCTACAATTCTTCAGCGTAACCAAACATATCCACGTGTAAAAAGCTTCGGTTCAAGTTCTTGAACGGTCACCAAGTTATACATGAAATCTGTGGATTAAACCACGTGTGCAGATATCTGACGTGGACATTGCCCATTCGGGTGGGACCGGCCCTCGACACAGAAGTTAAATTGAACTCATGAATGGCTACTCCTGCTAGCCATTCATAATGATGAAAAAAAAATGAATTGGGAATGTACAGGAAATGCAAAAGATTTGTATATTCAAAAATTCACTATACAAAATAAAAAATAAGGTCAAGCTGATTGACACGCCCAAGTTCCAATCTCGCTCCTAATGGTGGGGATAGGCGACGAGACAGATGACGCATTAATGGTTGGAAATCATGCTGTGCTGTTTATTATGCAACGCATGTTACATGTTCCGATACATTTTTTTTCCAAACTCGTCTTAACGAGTCACAATCGAGGACCTTGGTTACTCGTGTTATAGCACCAGAAAATATTGAATCCAACATGACGATTGCCCTTTTAAACGATCCCGAAATCAATTTTCTAACCCAACGTCCCTTGTAGGGGGTTCTTTGTTTTATCTAGGCAGTGGCTGGTTAAGTAAAATTAGGGGCATAGGAGTTGCTCAAATCGGATCCCTTGCTAACCCAACGTCCCTTGTAGGGGGTTCTTTGTTTTATCTAGGCAGTGGCTGGTTAAGTAAAATTAGGGGCATAGGAGTTGCTCAAATCGGATCCCTTGCTAGAAAAAAAAAAAACGGGAAATTACAGAGTAATGTGCAAGCCTATTAAACTAGATTAGATAGAGGTCTATAAGGTCTCTCACCCATTTTCATATCTTTACAAGAAAACCTGGGTTCTTAGGGCCTGAAAAATCTGTTCCTTTTTTCCGTAGCTTCTCAGAATTTTTAGGAAAATTTCCCCTTTTTTTTATCTCAATGCCCCTGCCTCCTTCATAGACCTCCTTTACCCCAATAATGTAGCAGACCGCCCTTGTCTGCCTTGATCAATGCTTATCTATCATAGTATAATATCTGTTAAAAATCTGGAGGAATCGAAAGAAAAATCAGATAAATCGGTGTAAGTGAAGACAGTCAAGGAAATAAAAGTTTGCAGGGCGGGTGATGACAATTTCCAGTTTTTTTAAACCATTGTTGATATTATGGAGAAGGAAACTATCCAGTTTGCGCTGGATGCACGACGGAATGGAAATGCCAGGCACTGTCAGCTGCGCATCCAGGGCAGGCTGCCTAATCTTCTTCAGAGTTGGGAGGAAATTAGCCTAAGGTAGATGCAAATCTATCACAAGGCTCTGGACCGCCAAAGAGGATTTTGAACCTTTTGACAACATCGTTCGATGCTTTGGATTAATAATTTTAAATCTCTGCTTTCGCTATCAAGGAATGAAAATGAAGGAGAATTGATACAAATGTCAAAATAGAATATTCGTCCCAGCAGAGATATTCTATTTTGAATAATGATATGGCAAAGCTATTTACTACCTATATGTCTGCTAGTGAGAACTATTCAGTTAAAATTTGAAATTTCCTGTTTTGCTAAGAAAACTGATGAAGTTTGATGCTATACTGGTCAATTTCAGGAAAACAAATTCTTGAAGTTTCTAAGTTTTATGTGGAACCCGCTGTCATGGGTCATGGAAGCTGCAGCACTCATGGCTATTGCTCTTGCTAATGGAGGGGTAAGATTGGACAAGTTTGTGCAAACCATCCTTACATTCTGGTCGGTTCAGTTGTTTAATCTTGTTACTCACTCTGGACGACTCAATTAATTCCAGGGTGAACCTCCCGACTGGCAAGACTTTATTGGAATCATTTGTCTGTTGATTATAAACTCAACAATCAGCTTCCTAGAGGAGAACAATGCCGGTAACGCTGCAGCTTCTCTCATGGCGCGTTTAGCTCCTAAAACGAAGGTCCGGATTCTCCTCTTTAACAAACAAAGTTAGCCAAAAGAAGGAAGATTGCAAGCTAGAAAATGCAGCTTACACATTATCACGGCAACCCTAATTAGTACAATTTTGTTTTTGTTTAGGTTCTCAGAGATGGGCAATGGCAAGAACAGGATGCAGCAATTCTGGTTCCAGGGGATGTTATTAGCATTAAACTAGGAGATATTGTTCCTGCAGATGCTCGTTTGCTTGAAGGTGATCCTTTAAAAATTGATCAGGTATGAGAACGCGTACCACTTATCATGGTGAAACAAGCGTTATCTGTCATGCCGATTAAAGCAATAGTTCATCTTTCTAGAGTGAGAAATATATCCATGTAGGGATACCTGCCCCTGTATTAATAGAGTCGGGGATTTTATTTTCTTTCGTAATGCATTTCTGTTTTGTTAGAAAGAATTTGATCCGTTAGCCTTTTTCTGAAGTTGTATTTCTTGTATTTTTCACAGTCAGCCTTGACTGGTGAATCTCTTCCTGTCACAAAGAAGCCTGGAGACGAAGTATTTTCCGGTTCCACATGTAAGCAAGGAGAAATTGAGGCTGTTGTCATTGCTACTGGTGTTCATACATTCTTTGGTAAAGCTGCTCATCTTGTTGATTCGACAGAAGTTGTCGGGCATTTCCAGAAGGTAAAGGGATTATCTTCCTGAAAATCGTGGTGTCGAATTGGCGGGTTCCCATTCATGTAGATGTGCTAAATTTAATGAAATCTCACACCTTAAATTGTAGATCTTACCGTTGATGATATGATTCGAAAGTTTCCAAGTATTTGAGAATGAGATGCGATGAAAGGTGTTTTTCCAAGAGTTAATGCTTGATCTTGTCAAGCATTATAGTTCAAAAGTGTTTAAGCACTTTCTTAAAATTAAATTTGCAAATCTTGGTAAATTTTCATCGTTTTAATCTCTCTCTTTGCAGGTCCTTACAGCTATAGGAAACTTCTGTATTTGTTCCATAGCTATTGGCATTATTTTGGAGATTATTGTCATGTATCCTATTCAACACCGATCTTACAGGAAGGGAATCAACAATCTCCTGGTTTTGCTAATCGGTGGTATTCCCATTGCTATGCCGACTGTTCTTTCTGTCACTTTGGCCATTGGCTCTCATCGTCTCTCCCAGCAGGTATCAAATAGCAATAAAGTACTTATATTGAAGTATACAATTCAGCAAAGATATTATTAGGAGGCCTGAATTATACTGTCTATTAAAACAGGCAGTGAGTCATCTGGGTCTAGTGGTTATTGAGTGGCAGTTAGTACCCTTGGTCACAATTTCATTCTGCGTAGTCATTAAAATTGCAAGCAAAGATGGCCGTAACTATCGACTAGGGCCTAGTCTTATACCACCATATAAGGGTTGGAATTGCTGTGCTTTCCCTTTTTGTGTGTGAATCCAAGCGAAGGGTGAAACTAAAACATTTCTGACAAGCTGAAAACAAATAATGCACAGGGTGCAATTACGAAGCGAATGACTGCAATTGAAGAAATGGCTGGAATGGATGTTCTTTGCAGTGATAAAACCGGCACTCTTACTCTAAATCGTCTCACTGTAGACAGGAATCTTGTTGAGGTACAGAATATTCAAGCTTCCATTATAAATGTTTTCAAAGAAATAGTGTCCCTTAGTTATATAAAAGAAAAGATGTCACGCGATATTGTTGGTTATTTAGGTGTTCCACAAGGATATGGACAGAGATACAGTAGTCCTGCTTGCAGCGAGAGCATCCAGAATAGAGAATCAAGATGCTATTGATGCTGCTATTACAAACATGCTCGGTGATCCTAGAGAGGTCAAATGGGCTACTCTGTTTTTATTTCAATAAAATTTCTCCTCAACATAAATTTCAAGCAAGCTAGTGCTTCTTCAGGAGAATTAAAATAAAGCTAATTTTTGCAGGCACGAGCGAATATTACAGAAGTTCATTTTTTTCCATTCAATCCTGTTGATAAGCGGACAGCCATTACCTATATTGATGCTGATGGAAATTGGTATCGTGCCAGCAAAGGAGCTCCAGAGCAGGTATCACAAATTGCCTTCGAAACTGATCCTGCAACATCTATTAGAATATATCAATTAACTCCATATGCAAACATTTTGTTGGGGCAGATTCTTGAAATGAGTCTGGAGAAATCCGAAATTGCTGGACGAGTACACGCAATCATTGACAAGTTTGCAGAGCGTGGATTGCGATCATTAGCTGTTGCAATACAGGTATACAATCAAGAAATCACCTCTATATAAGTTTATATATCCTTATATTAATAGGAAAACTGATCTACTGTCATGCAGGAAGTACCTGAGAAATCTAAAGAAAGCCCTGGAGGTCCTTGGATGTTTTGTGGGTTGTTGCCATTGTTCGATCCTCCTCGACATGACAGCGCTGAAACAATTCGGCGAGCTCTTAAGCTTGGAGTTTGCGTGAAGATGATTACAGGTATGCCTGAAATTCTGAAAAAGAGAATTCATTTCGCTTCTCGAAATTGTTTATCAGGGTCTTGTTACACTCTATTTCCCAAGCAGCTGAAAAACAATCCTGTAGTCATCCCATCTAATATGATGGCCTGTCTAGAGAAGCCTATATGATCTGTTAATGTGTATGGGTGAGCCACAGTGAATGAACTGGCAGAGATTTATAACCAAGTGTTTCCCAAGTACACCACTCACGGATCTGTGTTATAATTACTAACTAGAAGTAAACATTTGATTTCAATGCAGGTGACCAACTAGCAATTGCTAAAGAAACTGGCAGGCGCCTTGGAATGGGAACAAATATGTATCCCTCATCATCATTGCTTGGACATGACAAAGATGATGTTACAGAAGCCCTACCTGTTGATGAGCTGATCGAGAAAGCTGATGGATTTGCGGGTGTCTTCCCGGGTATACAGAATTTCCTCAGTTCAATGTTTTAGATCAAATAATTGTCTGTAGAAGATTTTCCACCGAAAATACAAAAATATTTACATACTGCTACTACCAGTAAGAGTTGTGCAAATTCATTTTGGTCATCTGGAGAAAGTCGAAACTATTGTCCATTAAGGTGAACATTTCTAATCAGACAATTGTCAATATGCTTTTTGCAACAGAACACAAATACGAGATTGTCAAAAAGCTTCAAGAGAAAAAACATATTTGTGGGATGACAGGCGATGGAGTTAATGATGCTCCAGCCTTAAAGAAGGCAGATATTGGAATTGCAGTGGCAGATGCTACTGATGCTGCCAGAAGTGCAGCTGACATTGTTTTAACAGAGCCTGGCCTGAGTGTCATCGTTAGTGCTGTGCTTACAAGCCGTGCCATATTCCAGAGGATGAAGAATTATACAGTTGAGAAACTTTTCTTTTGTTTGTACACTCTTATTGATATTCTGTGCTATGTTCGATATTCAATATTTGAACCAAGCGCAACTTGAAGTAACTGAAAGACTTAACTAAATTGATGTCCTTGCAGATTTATGCAGTATCCATCACCATTCGTATTGTGGTAAGTTGAGATGCATTCAAATGTTTCTTTGAAGATGATTGCAATTGGGAACTTTATGAATCACTGATGTTCATTCAACGTTTTATTGCAGCTTGGTTTCATGCTACTGGCTTTAATATGGGAATATGATTTTCCTCCCTTCATGGTCTTGATCATAGCTATCCTTAATGATGGTTTGTATAGTTTCTCCCTAAGGAACATGTTACCGGCACTCTTGTATATCAATCTGAATTCATCTACACAAAGAATATTTCTTGTTTTAGGGTGTTTGAATGGACACTATGTTGCGGCTCAAATTATAGCACTTATCTTTGACAGGTACTATAATGACCATCTCACAAGATAGAGTAAAACCATCACCTGGGCCTGATAGTTGGAAGCTCAATGAAATATTTGCAACAGGGGTAGTTATTGGCACTTACCTTGCCCTGATCACTGTCCTATTTTACTGGGTTGTAATTAGCACAACATTCTTTGAGGTGCTATTTCTTTCCTATCTCATCTGCAGTTTGATTCTTAAAATTATTAAAATTTCTTGCATTATCAAGATAATCCGACGAGCAATCTTTAAACTGCCCTTTATTCTTGAGAATTGACATATATCTATGTACTTCTAACTGAGCTCCCAATTTCTGTTTGTTATAGACACATTTCCATGTGAGATCAATCAGTAGCAATTCTGAAGAGGTCACTGCTGCTATTTATTTGCAAGTGAGCATAGTTAGCCAAGCCCTTATTTTTGTCACACGTTCTCAAAGCTGGTCATTTATGGAAAGACCCGGCATTCTCCTAATGTGCGCTTTTGTGGTAGCCCAGTTGGTAAGTTGCTTTTAAAACTTTTCTACAATTTGAGGAACACACAATCATTTGGAGAAATTATACTCATTTTTTATATCTGATTCTTATTCTTGACCAGTTAAACATTGCCTCGTTTGCTTAGAAGACTAGTCGAAGATATCAGTTTGTAAAGATATGTGGCTGCAATGAGCGTACATGTTATTTCTACAAAGTTATAAGAATATTTGATCTTCAGAAAGCCAACAGATTGGCACTTTACAAAAAAACTTTACTATTGAGGCTTGAACAGAACTATCTAGATTAAGAGGATTATTCTTCCAATCATACTTTGTGTAGGTGTTGTATGTTTTTTGGTCTTTTCATATATCTGAAACATTAGTTCATTATTTAACATGAATGGACATTTTCCCTCGTACAGTACTTGAAAGAGCAAACCAAATGGTAGTTTGCAGACTGATGAAGCAAGCATAACTCAATTACTAGCATCTACAAGTCTAAGGGATTCATCTCTTCTTTCTGCAGCATAATATTGTTTCTAATGTGATGCCATTGCAAAGATAATATAATTGACAAAGACTAGGTTCAGTGAAACAAGATTCGAGAGTTTGACTCAGATAGGCAGTCAAACTGTTTTTTCCTGCTTGGGCTGAGTCAATTTCGTGGTTAACAAGTTTGACTCAGCCAGCAGACTATATATCCCAGAAAAGGGCACCATTTGCTCATTTTTTCATGATTTTCTGCCAAGTTTTTTCCCAGACGAGTCAAACTCTTGACTCTTTTACCTTGCCCGTTAGTTTGCCTAGCCAAGTCTGGTAACTATGTCTAAGTTAACTTGTCATTTGAAAACTCAAAATTTAGAACCTGTGTTTGGTAACTTTCGCATTGATACAATATGAGTGTCCAATTAAAAAAATCCATTGAACATTCAGGATTTAGATGCAATGTTATTTCAAGTGAATCAATATTATTTCAGTAGCTGCCTTTAACTGGTCCTTCTTTCAAGCCTAGTATTATCTTTATCTGTGCCAATTTCATGTTTTCATATCTTCATTTCAGATTGCAACGTTGATAGCAGTATATGCACACTGGGGATTTGCTTCCATAGAAGGCATCGGATGGGGATGGGCTGGAGTGATCTGGCTTTACAGTGTGGTATTCTATGTTCCTTTAGATATAATCAAGTTTGCAGTCCGGTACACTCTAAGTGGACAAGCTTGGGAGTTGCTCTTTGAGAGAAAGGTCAGTTTTAGGTGTTCTCCCCTCTTCATAGGTTTTCTGTTCTTCTATGTGTGGGAAAAGTTTCCCTGAAGCACATATTCTTCTCTTGCAAAGGCTCATTTTGGTAACAATGACATCATGCAGACGGCTTTCACATCAAAGAAGGATTATGGAAGAGAGGACAGAGAAGCCAAATGGGCACTTGCTCAGAGAACTTTACATGGTCTGATTGCTCCTGATGCCTACGCTGCTTCCGGACGTTCATCCATGATTGCAGAGCAAGCCAGAAGACGTGCAGAAATTGCAAGGTAACACATCATGGAAATGCATAATGGTTTCAGAGTCTATGTTATCGGCCTAATCCTATTTCATGAGAAAAAACAAATTGATTTGAATATCTGCATTCGGAAAATGATTTTAAGGCTCTGAATATCATGCCCTGAGCAAAATGTGCTTTATTTTTGTTTTTGCACAAATTTTACCATTTAAGCAAATCTACATTACTTTCATTCAATTCCATTTCGGCAATGATCTGAAGCACGAAAAACATGTTTTTAATATTTGCAACTGTTTGATGATCAGTTAACCAAAACTCAATCCCCAAACCTATTCAATCATAGGAGAAAATAATTTTGTATTTTGGAAACAACCTTGGGAATGAGCAATTGTTTTAAAGGACTTCGCACGAGTGATCCCTTCCATTTGCTTCATACAAGAAAGTATACTCAAGTTATTCATCTATAATTTCTGAGTTCTGCTTCACTTGACCATTTTGCCGTGGGATAGAAAAACATGTTGATGCTTATGGTACTTGTGCAGGTTGAGAGAATTGAATACATTGAAGGGACACGTGGAATCAGTTGTTCGGTTAAAGGGATTGGACATCAATGCCATTCAACAAGCATATACTGTTTAAACCAGGCCAACTACATTCAGAGGATTTTATGCTCAAGCCAATTCACCTTGAAATTTGGAAAGATATCTGAGCAACACTGGTTTGTGTCATAAAACCATACTGACAAGTTACTATGGAAGAGAATTCATCAGTCACGGAAACAGTGGGAGGCTGAATTTGCCTGAGTTATTACCACGAAGTTTGTTTCTACTTGTATTGGCTTTCAAACAATTTCAGAGTTTAGATTTGTGAGGCCGGTTCTTAGATTGAAATGAATCGATTCTTAGGAGATGAAATGTAGAGCTTTGTCTGAGCTCATAAGAATTATTTTTTACTTATTCGTTGCATGCATTTGTGCACATGTATTGAGGAAGTTGAGTATCTTTGATTTTTCACTGTAGGTTCAGTTTTCTAACTTTCTTAATCATCATATCATTTCTCTGCGATAAAAAAAAATCATGCAAATGGTTACTGACGACATCTAAACTTCAACAATTTTTCAGTTGTCAGCTGGGGATTAGCTTCAGCAAAAGGTTTTCTTATTGAATATCTGGATATTGCTTATGTTCATCATGCTGCTTGAAGCCATAAATTATGGGTTTATAAAATTTTATAGAACTTTTCATTTCAGTGCAGTGCAGTCGTGTCAATTGAGAATTATATTTTGAAACTACCTATAGGACCTAAAAGTCCAGCAAAAAATCTAGACAAATTTGGCACTACATATTGAAGTGCTTGCCCAGCTTGAAAATCTACCCGTGATTTTATATAACTAAATACTATACTGAGGAGTGTCCGGATTGGAAAAAAAGAGACTGAAATGGCGGGAAAATCAGTCCAATAAGAACTGTAGACGTTAAGTAAAAATCGAACTCGATTCACATGAAAGATATGGTTCAGAAACACCTATACTCGGATTTTGAACCTTCTTTGCTTTCCCTCCTATTTCTCCATTCTCCAAGACTTTGCTAGCGAAAACCCAGGAAATTCCTCATGATTTATGTTGTCAGTACAGAGTTATCTGATGATCAGTGGGGAACCCAAAAGCAAAAATGTGTATAAATGAAAACAGAGAAGACTATAAGCCCCTTTGTCTGAACAATGTCATGCAAACTGGTTTGACCAATTCCGTACCATCTTTCATCATTGCATTTTGGCTCTTATGTGCTCATCTTGCTGTTTACTGGTATTTGTGGTATGAAGTGCATTTCTTTCTGGAGATATTCTTTAGATATTAAAAAAATGTCTTTTGTGAGTATTTAACAAATAGGTTGCCTTCATATCTCTTACTTTTATATTTATATTTATGGGAAATATTTTTGGTTATGTTTTTTTCTAAGATAGATGAATAAGAATAGTTTTGACGTTTTTGAGTATAATTACAGGTTCATAGTTTAGGTAGCATGTTTGTTATTCTTTTCATTGAGGTTCAATTCTCTTAAGTAAACATGTTGACTTATTGTGATAATATGGATGAATTACCAATTCCTTTAAATTATATATATAATAAATAACATCTATGTAATATCTTCTAAATCATACAAATATATTTCATGTTTTTTACTCTATTAACCAAATTTAGGTTAAAAATGCTTTGAACTTTTTATGTAGAAATGATTTATTAATTTTGTTCTTTCATCATAATTAATAAATCATACAAATATATTTCATGCTTTTTACTTTACTAACCAAACCTATAGTTGAAGATGCTTCCAACTTTTTATATAGAAATTAATATCTCATACAAATATATATCATGCTTTTTACTCTACTAACCAACCCTATACTTGAAAATGCTTAAAACTTTTTATGTAGAAATGACTTATTAATTTTGTTGTTTCATCATAATTAATATGTAATTCTATGTTAACTAACAAATAAGTGAAAAAGTAAGAATATAAATTTAAAATTATTTTCATACTAATAATTTCTACAATTAAAAAATTTGATTTTTTTTTAATATTCTTTTTAAGAATGGTTTGTTATTTGATTTATAGATATATAAAACTTTATAACACTCTTTAAAATATATATATAATATTTTTCACTAAATTAATTGGATACACCTAAAATATGTGTTTTTGACATTGTTTTATGATATAAATATTTGTTTATACAAAAATTTAATCCCATATTAGTTGAGAGAGATTACATTATAACACTCTTTAAAAAAAGTTTAAAATGTTTATCTCTAAATTGGATACACCTAAAACATGTATTTTTGAAATTGTTTTTATGATATAAATATATTTTTATACAAAAATTTAATCTCATATTAGTTGAGAGATGTGATTCAAAGCAACATATAAACTCTAATATGCTATGATTATTATACTAATGGTGGCAGCCACAAGGAAGTGGTGTCTCTTAGTAATATAATGGTAGTGGTGCCTCCTAGTAATATAATGGTTGATTGGTTATGATGTGAATATGTTTGTTGCTCTTCTCCATACAAAAAAATAATCTCGCATTGGTTGAAAGATGTGGTTCAAAACAACATATTAGCTTCAAAATAATGGTTGATTGGTTGAGTGTGAATATGCTTGTTGCCCAGCCTTTCCCCTCCCTTAAAAGATGTGGCTCAAAACAACATATTAGCTTCAAAATAATGGTTGATTGGTTGTAGTGTGAATATACTTGTTGCCCGGCCTCCCCTCTTTTGAAGACAAGTGGTTGTTTATAGCATATGTTATTTGCATATTCATGCAATTTTTGCAAATGTTTCACACTTCCCATTAGAACACAACACCTAGGCATCAACCATATATGCACTCTTATGCTTAGACAATTCTTTAAAACAACCCTTAAATCAACCATATATACACTCTTATAATTAGACAATTCTTTAAAACAACCCCACACTCTTATGATTAGACAGTTCTTTAAAGCAACCCCTAAAAAGATACAACATAAATATCTTATATATGTCTCAACCCCATTCTCCCTATCACTTCTAAGCTAAGGATTCAAACTTGTTCTCTTTCTCCCATAAATTAGATGAGCTAAAGTTACCTCTCGCAAGTCTTCTGTAACGGCTCCAACCGTTACAACATAAAAACGACGTACAATAGGTAAAAAAAAAAATTAAGCATTAGGAACATAATGTCAACAATAAAATCATAGCAACACAACTCGACGACATCATAATGAATAAATTACACTCGACATGTCGTCGAAATCAATCACGTCACAACCGACACATCCACAATTTAGTAACGACATATAATCAATCATCATCATAAATGAACAAAGACACAAAGTAACAGCATCACCCACTACTCATCACTGATATAAATAACAACGCAATCAAGGCGCCAATGAAGGATAGTGACGCATAAACATAAAAGGCATCACAGATTAGCACATAAAGCTTGGAGCAAATTAAGACAACACTCATCAGATAAAGATTATAAATGACTACCCGCCCATCCTACCCTGCAAGGTTAGGACCTCCAGGATACATAAGCAACGCTCAAGCCCGGTTTCCCATCGATTTTGACCATTTAAGGTCTCAGGGCTGGTGATTGTTCTAAGGAACAAGGAGGTATCTACATCCCACCCTCCACGATCAAGTCCAAACCGACTAAGCTAAATATCATCATCAACGATCATCCAGGTGCAAAGGTTCTAATAAACCAACACATGTAACATAAAATTCCATGGCACAAGAGAACTAAAATACTAAATCCATCTAGCAATGACATAAGTCGAGGCGTCATAATCTACTTATTTAAATTTTTAGGCACAAACAAACATCTGCTAAACTTTCAGGCGCACGATTAAATCATTCATCAAATTACAATAATCAACATCATTATCAAGGTAAGCACATGATCCATTTGTCACATTAACGTATTCACTTATTGATCATTGCGCGCAAATAATCCAATCATAAGGAAGTCATACCGCAACATGGTGACAAGCGCATTAGTAAACTAAGTCGTAAACATTTATGTGTCAACTTAGATCATAGAGCAAGAAACCTAACACCTATTCATCATCATCATCCAAGGCACAAGATAAAAAAATTCCACACCATCATACATGACATAAAATCCATTGCGCAAGAAATCCAAAAATCTTGACCATCATACATTGTATGGAATCCATAAATGAAACAAATCTAATAACAATTAAGCTAATTCAACGACGCAAGGAAAATACATTCGTTACATTTTATTGCGCAATGGTCTAAGATCTAACCATCATAAAAATCCATGAGCACAATAAGTAAATAACCAAAAACCATTCATTGCATTGACTATTCATTGCACGCAAGAAGAAAATCTAAACATTATACAATACCTCATTCAATACCTTAGATTTTCATACGCGCACGAAATAAACTAAGTTTAAAACCATCATTCAAGAACAAACTAATTAAACTAAATAACTAAACATCTAAAACCATCATTCAATGCATTAAATTCATGCGCACAAGAAATAAATTAAATCTAAGCGAACATGCATCCATGTCATCTATTGTGCAAGATACCCAAGCCTTTTATTCCAATGCGCAAAGGAAATATAATCTCGTAATTGATCTTACTTTTCAATGATTACAAGGTGCTAAGGAAATCAAATTCTTTAACTATCATTATGACATACCATCCATTTGCGCAAGAGATTCACGTGCTTTGCTTAACCACTCCTCTATAAACATTTACTAAAACAACATTAATAATGACCCTTCATCATAAACAGTTAATAAAAACCGACATTTAATAATGGACATAATTATAAACATGTAATAATAATCGAACATTAATAACGCTTATACAACATTAATAATAATCGTTCATCATAAAAGTTAATTAAATAGACATTAATGATGAACATTATTATTAGCATTAATAATAACATTAATAAATACTTATGCAACCATTAAAATAACCATTCATTTAAACATTTTATTAAAAGGAAACATTTAAAGCTGAGCATTTATTACAAGCTTACATTAATGATGAACATTATTATAAACTTTCATAATAACATTAATAAAGCAAGGAAATACACAGTAAAAACGCAGAGGCAACATGCCCCTATGCTGGGCATTTTTCTTGCTCACACGTAGAGTTTAATCACATCAAATAAACAAGGAAAGACACAACAAAAATGCAAGGGCAACATGCCCCTATGCTGGGCGTTTTTTTCTCACACGCAGAGTCTTTTCACATAAAAATAAACAAGGAAAGACACAACAAAAATGCAGAGACAACATGCCCCTATGTTGGGTGTTTTTCTTGCTCACACACGGAGTTTAATCACATCAAAATAAACAAGGAAAGCACAACAAAAACGCAGAGGAGACATTCCCCTATGCTGGGCGTTTTTCTTGCTCACACGCAGAGTTTAATCACATCAAAATAAACAAGAAAAGACACAACAAAAACACAGAGGAGACATGCCCCTATGTTGGGCGTTTTTCTTGTTCACACGTGGAGTTTAATTACATCAAAATAAACAAGGAAGACACAACAAAAACATAGAGGAGACATGCCCCTATGTTGGGCATTTTTCTTGCTCACACGCAGAGTTTAATCAAATCAAAATAAACAAGGAAGACACAACAAAAACGCAGAGGAGACATGCCCCTATGTTGGGCATTTTTCTTGCTCACACGCAGAGTTTATTCACATTAATAAAACAAGTAAAGACATAGCAAAAATGCAGAGACAACATGCCCTTATGTTGGGCGTTTTTCTTGCTCACACACCGAGTTTATTTACATTAGTAAAACTAGGAAAGACACAACAAAAACTAAGAGAGGGACTATGCCCAACCATATCAGACAACCATTACAAATCCATCAATAATAAATCTATGTACACTTCTAACTAATTTACAACTGCAACTTAAAAAATGTGTATCGTAATCTGGCTGACGGCTTGTTGATGTTCTTTGGTTGCTAGCGATCCTCCTCACTCCCGCTTGTTAATCGTTGAGACCTCACCAGTACCTCCTAGACAATGCTAGGGTTACTCCTCTTCCCTCTTAGCCCCCCGAGCTGCAAAGGGGCCACACACACAAACCAGAGAAAGGTATCTCTCAGCTCGCCTCGCAAGGTTGAGCTACCACTCTCTATGCGAGTTGGGTATCCCAACTCCCACAAGAAAAAACAGTCAAAAGAAAAATCCGACAGCATAACCTTATGCATACCAGTCGTGATCCATTCCCCTTCTCTGTCATTTCTTTTATAGAGTTCTGCCTAGTGACACTTCCATTTGCACATTAAATTTATTTTATTAAAAATTAATTAGGAAAAATTCTCCCTCGTACACTTGTCACTCGATCCCTTAGTTGCACTAGAATTTCATTTAATTAATTAAATTAATTTGTCAATTTCCCTCATCCACCTAAAAGCATTCCTAAAAACACTCCTTGGTGTCCCTTTATTCCCTCACATTCCCTTAATGACTGACGTCTTTCTTAAAGCTTAGTTGAGTTATAATTTGGAAAGTTCTCTAGACTAGATCCCCTTCTATGTTCCACATTCCTTTTACATTTAATTTTCCCCTTTTTGTCTAAGTTCTAAATTAACAAGTTTTTGCACATAACCAACAATTAAATTTTTGATAAATTCTTTCTCCTTTAAACTTTAAAATTTTTTGATAAATTCTTTCTCCTTTAAACTCTAAATTTGATTTTTCTTCATCCCCCTTTTATTAATTGATTAATTAGTTTTTTTTTTGTAGTCCTTATTCCCCATTTAGACCTATGCTCTAATTTCAACAAGGTTTAGCAAAATTGTTTTTAAGGGAAATTTTATAATTTTTAAACTTTACTCATACAACATTTATTTTAAGGTTGACCAAGTCAAAATAAGATATTGTTTTCTAGGTACCTAGGTTCATGGACTCACCAGTGTTAAAAATCGCGACGTTCCCTTCAAGACGCACTACGTGCTCCAAGGGTGCCACTCGCCTTTATTCATGTTTCATTTATGCGAAGTGCCCTTCAAGACACACTACATGCTCCAAGGGTGCCACTCGCCTTTTTGACTGATTTTGGTAGACGTCCAACCCTTGGAGTCAAAACTCCGTCAGTGGACCTTGTGGGAGACTAAGGGCCTCTAAGGAATAAGGACCTCACCTTATTGTGCGCCCCTTAGAATATTTGTGAGTGACTGTCTCAATCTACCCTCATGGCATCGTGGATCTCTCGAACTAAGTACTCGTTAACCTACAGTTTGAGCCACGACGGGAGTTCTAGTAGGCTGTGGCAAGGTTGTTGCCACACCTCTCCCTCAATATCTCTGGTTTTCGTGCATGACCCCTTTACTCCAAATGTGAGTCTAATTAGCAAGCAATCATCAGCCTGCATCCATCAACGAAACATGTCAG
>ML790440.1:172152-218347 GCA_009831015.1 Picea engelmannii
TGTGCTTCCTTGATCCTTTGTCTTATGGTTTGCATTTTCTATTCCATTTATTGGATTGCTTCTGGTCCTACCAGGACCCCATCCTCAAGCCGATCCCAACTCAAAGGCATCTGACACGGTCGCCCATAAAGAAACTTGAATGGCACCATCTTAATGGTGCTTTGATAACTGTTGTTGTATGCAAATTCTACCAGTGGCAAGAACTCTTCCCGATTCTTCTGTTGGTCCATCACGTACATACGCAACATGTCCTCCAAGATTTGGTTTGTTTGTTCTATATGCCCACATGTCTCCGTGTAATATGTGGTACTAAATTTAAGTTGGGTCCCCAAGGCCTCTTGGAAACTAGTCCAAAATCGTCTTGTAAACACCGATCCTTGATAAGATATGATCCTCTTAGGCACACCATGCAACCTCACAATCTCGTTGATGAAAACTCTAGCTATGTCAGGTTCTTGATACATCGTACACACAGGGATAAAATGTGCACTATTCGTCAGAGTGTCAACTACCACGAAAACCGAGTCGTGCCTCCTTGCCGTCAGTAGCAATCCAATGATGAATTCCATCTAAATGACCTCCCATTTTGATTTTGGAATAGTGTGTGGTTGTAGTAATCATGTTGAATGTCTATGTTCAACCTTCACTTGCTGACATTCTAGACATCTTTCCACATAGTTGACTATGTCCACCTTCATTCATTTCCAGAAGAATAAGGGTTTAAGGTCTGCCCTCGTCTTCGTGACTCCAAGATGAGCCATGTACATTGCTCTATGAGCTTCGTTTAGGATCAAACTTCTCAATTCATCATTGGGAGGTACGTAAATCCAGTTATTATATCTCATTAATCCATTGTTGTCCACAGTAAATCCCTCAAATTTTGGTACCAACATGGTGTTTTGTCCGATAAATTCCTTAACCTCTTGATACCAGTCATCACGTTGTATAGCTAGAATATTTTCACGTGGATTCGTCTAAAGAGGTATCACCAAAAATATGTGTGGTCTCCGACTCAACGCATCAACCACTCTGTTCAATGTTACTTTGATGTAGGTAACTCGAAATCCTACTCGCTAAGCAATTTCGACCAACGCCTTTGTCGTGCGTTCAAGTCGCTTTGCGTAAAAATGTGTTGCAAACCAAAGTGGTTTGTTTTTAGTTCGAATTTCCATCCAATTAGGTAGTGTCTCCAAATTCTCAAGGCATACACAATGACTAACAACTCCAAATCGTGTGTCGTGTAGTTCTCCTCATGCTTTCTTAACTTTCTCGAGATGTAAGCGATCACTCGACCGTCTTGCATCAAGACTCCACCTGAGCCTTCCTTGGATGCGTCTGTGCATACCAAGAAGTTCTCGTCCATGTCAAGGAATTTTAGTATCGACGTTGTCATCAACAACTCCTAGAACCTTCGAAATGCTTCCACGCATTTCTCGGTCCATACAAACTTCTTGTTTTTCTTTTGCAATTCTGTAATCGGATTTGTTATCTTCAAAAAACCTTCAACGAACCGTCTATACTATCCCACTAAACCCATGAAGCTACACACTTTTGGGACATTCGTGGTTGTAGGCCATTCTATAATAGCCTCCACCTTCGTTGGATCCATAGCGATACCTTCGTCGGAGATGACATACCCTAAATAAAGAATCTATGATTGATAAAACAAGCATTTCAACAATTTCCCAAACAATTTGCCAAAATATGCTACCATGTAGAGTCTAGGTGAGGTTGCACATAAGATGGGTATGTTAATGGAGTTAATTTTAAATCATCTAAAAGATTGCATTGATGGGGGTGCCATAGGTCTACACTAAACTCTCCCACCAAGTACAAGGATGGCTACAATTGTTCATCTCATGCTATATACATGCCTTATTTCTAGTTTATGCATCAATAAAAAGGTTGGTAAATCGGTGATTAAAATACTTGCCTCATCATAATGGGGATTGGAAGGCTATCAATCCAAGAATGCATGGAGTCTTTTATTAAACATGTCAGGATATGTGTATATTCGTTGTTTTTGAATGAAGATGTCTATTGATGATCCTAAATACAGATTACTATTAGAACAATTGCCACTAAAAGATGTCATTCAACACATGCTAGATCCACTAAATATTTGTTTACCATCAACTGAAGAAGAATTTCCAAGGCAGGTTGAATCATTTAATCTATTTTAATTTTTCAAAATTTACAAGTTCAAAGAACATGTTGAAGATGAATAAATCTAAGGCCTTTGAGGGTGTTTAGAGTTTGGATAGATTCTTTCTATTTGTGTCATACTCGTTAAAATGGTTAGGGAGGTTTGCTAGATTTATTTCTACATTCTAGTGAATGAGTGAAAAAATAATTAAGGGTTATATATTTGAGGGTATTATGTAGGATGAAAGAGATTTCGAGCCTTGGGATGATGATGTAGAGAGGAACACTTATTTTGATTATTTTATAGATGATAATAAATGGATTCATGCAAAGAGGGATAGTCAAAGAACAAATGAATGAAGAAGGCCACGAGCTAGTCAAAGTCTTGATTTGTTTTGGTATGTGTTGCATAGGGGCATACAATCTTCAATTGGGGGGTACGATGAGCCCCAAGATTCCCATTTTTTCTCATTCCTTTCTCATCTATTTTTTCATCTATACATGCCTAACATTCATTTTTCTATTCTTAATACATAAGTCATTAATAAATCCATTTCAAGATAAATTAAGTATTTCTTTTTAATTTAATATGATTTGACTTGATTATGGGGGAAGTGAGATGAATGCATGGGTTACCTAAGTTTCTAGGTTGGAATGAGTGGTCTATGTTCAAAAGCCAAAATTCGTTTTTATTTCAATAGAATGTTGTACTTCCAAATTTTCATAGAAGAGAAGAACAAATTTTTGGTTTCCATTTACTTTCTAGAATAACATTTTCTACCAAGGGATTGAACTACTCTTGCTTCAGATTAGGAAGGACCCACTCCAAAGCTGAAATTAGTTGTTGAATCCCCTCTATGCATAGATTAGTTTGCTTGCTATTTCATTTTTTTCATGGTTGTATATCCCTTATCAACATTTATATTTTATTAACATTTCAAGTTGACACATTTCACACTATTTTATCACTTTGAATTACAATGGTCAACATTGTGAGTAATGAGGTTTATAAATCTTTATGAATTTTACAATTATTGTAGAACTTTCTGAAATAAACTATATAGATAGTTTATAGTAGACACTCCACCCATCATTAGGGATAAGATAAACTAAATGATTATAAAATAATATGTTGAAGGGTATTTTTAAAGGTTTGAATTCAGGAAATAACACTTGATAAAATGATTGTTGTGAATAAATAAAATAAATAAACTACTAAATGATTAGAAAAGAGTATGTTCAAAAATAAATTTAAAAATTTAAATTCAGGAAATAAAAATTTCAAAATGACTATTAAGAATAAATAAAATAATGAACTAACTAAAAAAAATTAAATAAAGTTTACCGAAAGAAAATATGTAACAATAGAAGATTAAAGAAGAGATAATAAGAAATTAAAAAAATACATAATGAATAAGATAATGACATTAAAAGTACAAGAGATTAAATAGTAAGATAAAAACAAAGACATGATAACCAAGTAATAAACCTAGACAAAATCGGAAAGGATAAAGAAACAAGCACAAAGTTCAAAGAGTGATTATGACGAGAGGGGGATAATGGTCTTGATAAAATCAAGGGTTAATTGAGAAAAAAAGAAAAAACAAACGTGTATGATGTTTGGGTTTGAAAAGGATCAACACACGAGGATAGAATGATAACACTATGAGCCTTCTCAACACATGAGGATAGAATGATAATACTATGAGTATTATAATAAATACAAAAGATAAACAAATATCAAGTAGAGGTTCATTGATGGAGGTGATGTATTGGGTTTCAATGATTCTATAGTTATTTTTACAATTGAAATTATTGGAATGTTTTTTAATTTCAATTGTGAAGATGGTTACAAACTTAGTCAAATATAGAAATCCTTCATATTGCAAATTCAAATTCGGATTCTTTATTTATATATTTCAAGGAAAAGAATTTTGTATGAAGATAGAGGTTTAGCATTGTTGATATAAATTTGCTAGGAATATATACTTATGATTGCTTTTCACATCATTCTTTCTTAGATTTTTATGATTATTGAATTAAAGAAATTTTATAGCATAATTATGTATGATGAACAATTTCTTTTCAAACTATTAATAGGAAGTCTTCTGAACAAAAACCCTCCTCAATCTAGAATCTCTTATATTGTGAAAGACTCATCTTAGGTCTTAGTTGTAGATTTCCAGAATTCAGTCAATGTTATTCATTTCAATTTGGATTGCTTCTGCTTGTGGGTCAAATATATATTTTCAAAACCTACTATCTTATTAATACATAGTTGCAACTTAGTTCGGTGGAAGATTCATTCATTATTTCACAGTTGCAATTTAGTTCGGTGGAAGATTCATTCATTATTTCACTGTTGGTGGTAATTCGATCAGAAAAGAATGACTGGTCCCATGAATTGATGAGTGACAGGGTATAAATCATTGATACAAAAGTCTCATAAATTGGGCTAGAAGCTGCTACATAGTTATAAAAGATCTTGCCTGTGAGTTTCTCTCTATTGTTTGGATTGTTTGTTGAAAATTGTACAAAATATCATAGAATAAATAAATGCCAAATTGAAACACATTATATGGTCCTCCAGCTGCAAAATGCTTATGGCATTATATGGCCCATAAGTAAATTCAGCCAAAATTGTTACATTCTCATTTTGTACAAGAAAAGTCGACATAATGACTGCTTTCGAGGTAACTCTTTCCCTTCTCAATAACTTTGTTAGGGTTTTTCTACCATGCACAGAAACTCCATGCATTTAGAGATTCATAAATGGTGATTGAGTTTCCTGAATTTAAAGCTGGGCTCAAAGCTTGGATCTTCTTATTTGAAATTTGGTTTGAAAAACGAAGTTACTACTCTGCTCCATAGATTTGCCAAAAGGGTAATTTTACAGTATTACAGTTTTATCACACCTTTTCTTCATTATTCCCCATAAATATAAAGATTTACAAAACTTTTTCTTCATAACTGGTTAAATGATCTCTTTCAGTGCCTTCAACTTTTCTTCATTATTTTCTCAGAAATATAAAGATTTACAAAACTTTTTCTTCATAATTGGTTAAATGATTTCTTTCAAGACTTTTAGCCTCAAGGGATAGCTTAAGTGGTTTTGAGCCAAAGGTGACGCTACCCCAGAGTAGAAGAACTCTATCCCGAGCCGAGGAAGTCATGAGTTTAAATCTCTTTTTCCCCTTGAAATTAGACCCTATAATGAAGACCGGTCATTTACCCCATTTACCATCCACTAAGTAGGGAAGTACTCTGAGTTTTCCAAAATATTCCATCCAAAAAAATTTATCTTCCATCACCTTTGAATGTTTGATATCATTAGACGTGTGGGGATCAATAAAGATTTCAGAAATCAGAATTATAAATGATTTCCAGAGCCGAGCTCATATATGATAGGGTAAAATGGATAATTTCCTTTATGGGCGACATAACATTTGGCTAAAATGAATGGCCAGACCTCAATTATTCATATAATGTTAAGTTGACTCAATTTAGGGAACTTAAGCATTGGGTAGGAAAATCCTCATTCGTTTTGTTTTTATAAATAAAAATGTTGAATTTTGTTCTTGTGGGCTTGGAAGTATGCTATACACCATGGCTATAATCAAATGATTAAAAAATAGGCAAATCTTCTTTTGTAAGAGACAAATAATCAAATGATTAAAAAATAGGCAAACAAATATTATTTTGTGACACATGTGCCTTTTTAAAAGTTACTTGGTTTTTTATGAGTTCCAAAAAGGCGCATACAGGGATATAACCCAAAGCGAGAAAATAATTAAATAATCAATGTAGTTTTTTTCAAAAGGTTTCTCTTTTGTGACAAACAAATATTCTTTTCTGACACATATTCCTTTTGAAAGTTACTTGGTTTTTTATGAGTTCCAAAAAGGCACATACAGGGATATAATCCAAAGCCATAAAAGAATTAAATATTCAATGTATGTATATAATCCAAAACCAGAAAAGAGTTAAATAATCTATATATATATATATATGATTTTTAATGTCCATAATTTTTTATTAATAAAAATAATGCAATGTGCTAAAATAAATAAGGATAATGTAATGTGAAAGTTTAAAATATGATATGGTATCTTATGTTTTTTATTTTATTGTGGTTAAAAAAAAAATATTTTGTTTTGATTATATCTATATTCCAAGTATTTCTCCTGTGTGTTTATTCTTGCCTGTTGAAATGCCGCCATTACGAGGTTATGAATGAGGGTACCGCCGAGGGCGCAGGGGTTCTCCAACAATATAAGCTCTGAGTCGGTAAGCCCACGGGTATAACAATCCGCTCAGGAAGCAGTAACAAAATTCCATTAGCAAATTCCTCTGTGTATTCGAACTTCCCTTGCCTCTATTGAAGAGGAGGTTCATCAAGAGGACGCGGCAATTCATGATTGGGAGGTCGACGTAGAGATTGGAAATTGGGTCCTTAACATGGGCAGCTCGCGAGCCAGGGATACCAAATTCCTGAAGACAAATGATTTGTATTGGCATATAAAAAAAATTTGGGTAAGATGTTGTTGGACAGTGAAGAGGACAAGGAAAAAATGCAGGCAGAACTTGCAACGATTCACCAGTAACTCCAGGATATATGGGCTCACCTAAATATCCAAGACTGTCGTGTGGAGAACCAACAAGCCAATTCCCCATGCTTGTGAAATCTCTTCAAGAGAGGGCATGTAGCCGTCCTCCTCAATATCTCTTTGAATTATGTTTTTTTTTTTCATACTATAGACTTATTTAGATAGATATGCATGATAGCTAGATACTTTGAATACTATTCCAATTATAAAATTTTGGTTTTAATATTGAAATTAGGTCAAACTCTATGGACATCTAGTTTGCTCCATTGTTTTGGTCTGGTTTCCCTAGTGGCAGACCAACAACCAAGTGGTTGATGTATATATTCTAGACCTCTTTGATAAATAGAATATCTAGTTTGGTTTGCTGACAAAAGAAAAAAGGTTATGCAAGGTAAATAAAGAGTTCATCGAGGAAAGGTTATTTGGTTGATGTTTCTTCGAGGATGTCGCCTCTTTAAGAGGGGAAGAATGGTATATCATGAGTCTTATTAGTTGGACCAAGAAATTAAAAAATAAAATAACATATGATACTATGTGTGGGATAGAAGAAACTTATGCCCTTACAAGATCGCATGACCCAAAACTAAGATATGATTAAATTCACAGTCACAATATAACCTTCAAAGAAACGTATAGGAAAAGATTATATATATATATATATATATAGTCTAAAAGGGGTTGATGGCACCCTTTGGTGTGTGCTATAACATGTCAGTTTTCATAAATAAAGAAAGAAGATAATGGATTTATGTTGTAGGCATGCACTAATGAGTGCATGAGGAAAAAAAGTTAAGATGTATCTTAAGTTCCTAACAGTATAAACTTAGAGGATTGATACTTACGAAGAGACCATTGGATATGAAGTAATATGCAATCACATAATATGCTCAATTGGTCAAGGAAGTAAAGAAGACACTAGTTATTTAGGAAAGATGTGGAGAAATTATAATGATCAAATTGAGAGAATAGTAGTACAAATTCCATGAAAGTACATATCAATGGAAATCCAAAATGGAAGCAATGAGTATATACCTTAAGATAATATGGAACTACACCTAGGGGATAGTTAACCTATTTAAGAAGGTTTTTTTAGAAGTAGTAATCTTCTAGCCAGTCAAAGAATCTTAGTAATAGTGAGCAATGTACTCAATTTGAATAGAAATAATATGGAATTGTTTGGATTAGAGTGGTTAATTAAAGCTCATACGACTCCCTTAAAGTGTATACCTAATGGATAGCATTGGAGTGTTAGGGGAAGTATGAAAACATAATAAAACCTAAGGAAAATTTATGTGATGCCAATGAAAGGGTGTCTCCCTCAAGTGGAAATCTCTCCTAAGGATATTGATGAGTGTATTGAGCAACATGAATGATGACTAAGGATGATTGGGTAAGGTCCATAGTGATGACCTATATAATTTAAAGTTTCAAGTTAGGAAGATATGAACTAGAACACTCACAATTGGAAATGAATGACAAGTGATAAACTAGGAAATGATTTAAATGTTTAAATTTTCAAAGTATAACAATTGTCTACTTCTTGGTTTCTATATCTTAAAAGGAAAAGAAAATAGACCATGTGATAAATTGAGTCCTTGAGATTGATGAGTAAACATATATCATGAGGAGTAAGATGTTGGTATGCCAATGACTAGTTATGTATTTGGATTAGGTGAGTTAATCCTTCCAAGATGGAAAGATGATAACTAAAATAATGATGACCTGGTCTTTACATGCTATTGGATATAGTGGTCCTTGAATGTATGAGCTAGTGATGTAAGTGACATAAGAACCTTGGTGAATGATAAAAAGTTTACAAGGATGAGAATATAAATTCTGATATTGATGATTTAAGGCATGCTAGTAAGGCTAATAATAGCTTAGTGTTGAATTTCACCAGATTACACTAGGTGGAAATAATATATGCCTAGAGAATGTGGCTCTAGATGATATAGTCTAACTTGGAAGTTAACGGTGTACTCAAATAAGGAAAATATATGGAAACTTGAGCATAATAATAGGCTGACGATACCTACCTCATAAATTGTCAACTTTCTTGTGGAAAGAAGAGGAAATTATTATTGGGAAACAATTGGAATCTTGATGAGAACATACACTCGTAGTACTACCGATCCTTTGTACATTTAGCATGGTCTGACATATTTAACCAAGTAGATTAATGTGCTAGATGGATGTTTTGACGACAATTCTTGCATTAGATGTGATAGCTAGTATTCCTTGTATATATAATCATGCAAGCTAGTGGCTTGATTTTGTTGATGAATCATGATAAGAATGTCCATGATGTTTTATTACTTTGCATGCATTATTTGTTGAGATAATTATCATATTCATGATGTTATACTATCTTAAGAACATTGTGGTATTTATATATGATGTTATGTTAGGTTAACATGTGATTCCATTTAATTATTTTGATGAGAGGTTATGTCTTTGATAAATATGCATTGGGGTTATATTTATTATAATAGTATCTCATGATGCGATGACATGATGTAATTGCATGGAAATCTAAATCTATGATAAGACATTTTATGATGACATGTATAAGCATGTGGTGATGAGAATGATGTTTTATTCTCATGGTGACATGTGAGCATTAGCATGTGAATTATTTCTTTGAAATTTGATATTATGATTATAACTAATGCATTGGTTGTATGTTGTGAGGTGGAGATTGTCAGGTTATCCACTAGTGGACCGAGAGGGCCATTTTATTTGATGATCTTGTGGGATCCCATACCTACGAAGGAGAATATCTTCAAAGTAACACCTTATGGGCTAGGGACAAACTCAATCAACCAACATATCCCAATGGTTCTTTTTCCGTGTATAATTCTAGATGGACATGGGACCATCTTGAGATTGCTAGAGTGCATGATATTGGAGTTGTGATGTCGAAGTCCAAAAAAGGGCTCAATTGTTGCTCACCGGTGGAGTTSTGGTATTGGACTTTGATACCTGGGGTTGTGTACTYGAGGGAGTATAAGGAGGTATTTTTTGGYCCAACCTTTCGAGATGCCTTGGTCTGGTCCCTTAGAGCCCTGATAGACTGAGATGCCTTGGTACGGTGCCTTAGATCCCTAATACACCAAGATGAGGTATGGTTCCTTAGAGCCCTGATACACCAAGATGAGGTGTGGTGCCTTAGAGTCTTGATAGACCAAGAGGATTTAAGCATGGTTCTGAAAGTTGGAAATAATTGTTAGAGTGTTTCTCGTGATTTATGGGAGCTTTCRATGCATGTTGCRGTCACTTGGGTGGCGTTATACTAGTTCAACAAAGGAAGTTGTGGATTATACGAGGAKAAAATAAAAAAACCTATAAGTAACATAATTAACATTAAGTTCATGACAAAGTTACTTGAAGAGGGGGTGTATGTAATGCCTTATATTATTAAATAAACAATATAAATAAATAAAGGCATGAAAATAGAAGAAAAAAAATAATAAATAAATCAAAAGATTAAATATAAATAAATAAAAGGAATTACTTTATTATTAGAATAAAAGGATTAAAATAAGAAAAGATAAATTTAAGGAAAACTCAATTAAGAAAAGTTACGATAAGAAAAAGGAAATTGCATGGTGACAAGTGGAATCTAATCATGAGGTTTCTTTGCATGGATGGAAAAAAGAATTATATATAAATGAAGAAGGAAAAATATGTAAGCATCTCTGGTTAGGGCTTAGAATAACTCTTAGAAAGCATGGATTGGGAATTGTCATAGGTAGTTGATTGATGTCTCGAGGGCTCTCATTCATGATAATTGATGGGTTGGTTGAGAGGAGAGTCGTCCCCCATACTCTATTGTGATATGTTGGATCAAAGCTTGGAGCACAACAGTTCGACAATTATCGAGTTGCAAGTAAGTCAATGTCTTCAACTCTCGGGTAAGATTCTCACCATTCATTCATTTTTGTGAATTACATGATCATAATCATTGTATTTCTACTATCTTCATTTAATGGTTGCAAAGTGCTAGGTTTATTTATGTAATTAATTGAATTAGAATTTGGACCATTACAGTGCCTCCATTGTCAATTAGAGGGATAGTAGGGATAAATGGACTTCAAATTCACGGTTCTCCCTAGCTTGCTATCACCTATTTGGACATATGCACAACAACCATCACTAGCATTATGTCCAACAACAACTTGTCGACATCCAAGCGAGCTCAATCCATCCTTGTTTGACTTGTTTCAGAAACCTAATATTTTCCTTTAGAAGAGGCCATCCTGATATTATTTTCAAGTTATGAAACCCTCCCATATCATAATTCCCTATGTCAAGGCTAATCAATTTATATTTCATGAACTGAAGACTCGGTTTGAAAAAAATTCAATGTTGGTTCCTTTCGCTAGTCACTGGGTGGGTCCCAAAGGGACACGATCTTTCACAAAAAATAAAATGAAATTTGTTCATTTTGTAGAAAATTAAGTATTATTACCCAAGAGGTCTCGCGATAAGCTTTCCAAAGAGCTATCATTTTCCTCATTATGATTTCGTATGACCAGTCTACAAAGGGCACAAATTGTGCACCTTGTGAATGGACAAAATCCATAGATGTGACTTCCCTATTAGTTTATGTTGTGATATCTTAATTAAATAAAAATCAGGCTTAGAGGTGATGTAGGGCAGTGTAATACCCTCCCAACGATATATCATGTGCTTGGTTTCGACCCCTGGTTGTTGAGAATGAGTCTTTGCACTTTCAAGACTAGTTTCAAAGGCCAATTTGGTGACAGTGGTTCAGGGTTCAAAAATTGTTGTTGATAGGATTTAAATAAAAAAAAAATATGATGTTGTAGTAGACTCAAAAATATTTCCAACGGTGTATGATTTTCCTTATTTCGACATCATATGACCCAGTCAAAGTTGTTACAAATCTATGAACCGATTGAGGTAGGATGGTCTAACCAACTTGTATGATAAAGGTTCAAGTCAGCCAAAATATTAATTAACACCCTCATCTCAAGTTTTAATGCCCACATTTTCTAAGTACTCATTGATAATTTCCCATCAATACTTTGTTTACCTCAATTGGATATTGCATGTCCATGTGGCATCTTTCACAATGTTGGGAATTTTGTGGGCCCCACGAGCAAATCAAGGTCTTAGAGAGAATACTTTCTTGGCCAAAATTGAGAACCTAGGTGGCACAAGATTAGGTTTTTGATTACATAATCGTGATGGGCTTGTTAACACCTTTCTGATGGTGTGCTCCATGTTAAATTCTAACTCTGTCTCATCTAGCCTCATTTTCAAGGTCCATCATTGAAGGTCAAAGTCAAAGGGTTGACTTTGCACATTTTTCAAGGGAAATAAAAAAATATTGAAAAATAAAGAAAAAGGGAAAAGGGGGCGAAGCGCATGGGCATGCCACATAGCTCCCCCATACAAATTTGGAAAAAAGGAAAAACTTTAAAATTTTGAAAAAATACAAAACCCACTCCCTTCCCTTCAGTTTTTCATTTGCTCAACGCACATGTAGAGAGCAACTCTGGTCTAAGCACTAGTAGGAAAGAATCATGTCGTACATGTCTCCCAACCAATGACGTCAAACAGAGAGTAGGTACCCCATACCCCTCTTCAAAATCATTCTCCTTGGTTGCTCAAAGATATGAAAGGGTTGGTTATGATGGATTTTTCCTAAATAGGTTGATTGCATACTATTGAAGTTGTTGGTTAATATTTTTTATGGATAAATTTGTAGTATTTGGTTAAGTAAATTCCTATTACATATTTTTTTTGTTGTACATGAGTGTTTCTTCTACAAAATTTTATACAAGAGGGAGGAGATTTGAACCCCTCTTGGGCACTAGGCCCAAGCCTCCATGGCCTCTAAATTTATGAGTTCCCTATGATAGGACAATCATGTACATGAAAATTGAGGAGGAGGGGGTTTGAACCCCTAACCTCCCCCTACCACCGCCACCGCCCCCCCTTCCCCACTCAGAAAACAAGAAAAAAACACAATATGGAGGGGAAGGAGATTGAACCCGCAACCTCCTCTCTCCATTTCCTAAGTTTAAAACCCAAAAAACAAATAAATTTTGAAACGGGTTGAGTTCCCACTCCTTCCATCAACCATGCACCCATCTCTCCACCCCCGACAACAGATTTTTACCTATTCACAAAAATCCTCCCCCTGAACTCCACCTCTGGCGACAAGTTCTGTAGTAATTCGCGTTGATGCCTCCCCATGGCCGCCTCAATAGTTGGGCCACCTGTAAAAGTCACAACAGAAGGGTGGGGGAGTGTCCCGCCACTAGATCAAGGCCACCACCGCCAACGTCAGGAAGGAGCTAGGATTATTATCCATAATTAGAAACTAGGAGGTTTAGGGGTCCCTTAGGACATCCCTTAAGCCCCATCTTCTTTGTTGTTTATAGTTGTTATCTTCCCTTTATTTTCTTCTTATTTTTCTTGCTCTCACTTTTATGTGTCTTTTATTGTTTTCCTTGTTATCCCCATTTTGTGGGATAACTAAGTAGATCATGTCTCAAGGCCCTTACGTTGCATATATGGAGTGTTGAGAGACTACATGACCAGCAGTGTCCACTTACACATACAGAAGCCCGCTCTGTCACCACATTTGATCCATTGTCATCGTATCCACCACACTAGCTAGCTTCTGGAAGGAAGATGGGTCTTTCTCCATGTGGTACAAGTTAGATATTGTGGTAGGTAATCACCCTAATATTTAGGACATTTGAACATGTTGTATTTAAGTTGCTTTTGATTATACAATGCATGCTTGGACATTATGCCTTTGACCTTGTTTCACCTTAATGAGTGTCATAGATTTCCTAGTAAGTGGCCAACCTTTGGGGAAGGTTTGTGACTGGGGGTCTCTTGAGGGGTTATCGTAACATTCCTGACCATACTTACCACTTTCCGCTCATTACATTCCCATCATATTGTCTTCTTCTAGGTCCTTTGACTTTAGTGACCCAAGAAGGGAACGTACCTTATTTCATGGGAAGAAGGGGTTAAATGCCTAGAGGGATCTTGTTGGCTAAAAATACAAAAGCCTAGATATAGACCTTACAGATGCTTCGCCCAGGGATCCCCGAGAAAGAAATGAAATGCTTGTATGTAACAAAAGGGGACCTACACAAATAAATGATAATGAATGCTTAAGGGGTTAGTTGGAGGATAGGAGATCTCATCATGAGTCGGACTATCATGATCATGGGTATCTAGCGGTATGACATTACCATCATCTAGTCACCAAGCCAGGGTAGTGGCTCTCAGTTACACAACTGAGAGAAAGGGGGTCTCATCACTATCCAACCTTCTCATTTATGCAAGGTATTTGTGAGTGACATTGCCATTATCTAGACACCACGCCAGGACAGTGGCCTTCAACTCATTCCTTAAAACATGAAAGAAACAAAGAATGGAAAGAATATGGGCTTGGAAAAAATGCATTGGAAACGAAGGTGCCACACACCCTCTACAAAGGCACCCATGAATGAGATAATATGATCCCTTGTATGTCATGAAACTCAACGACCTATGAATTCTAAACCCCTTCCACCTCCCATTGCATGACACCGAAAGGCCATCCTTGGGAGCATCCTTTACTTCAAGGATTTCTTTTACCCAATAGGACTCCTATGACACCTCTCCCATACTTGAACTTTGTCAATTGTATAGGGTTTAAGCATTTGTTTAATTTTATGAGGTAGTTTTGATGCACATGTTTAGGTGCCTTGCTTATTAGACGTGGTTTGCACTTGTCATGATATCTTTGACTTGAGATATTTGGAGGGCGCACCCTTTTGTTTTGCGGGACCTTGTTGGTGGATAGTTTTTGAGGAGCAAGCCTAGCATGGGCTTCCATGGGGCTTGAAGCCTATAGGTTGGATGCCAAAGGCCCACATATCATATCACGATGACTTGCCTTTGGAGGCCTACAAGACATCATGGATTACATGATCTAGCCCTTGCATTCCAAACGTTTTGCCTAGGAGAGGTAAAACACCACTTATGGAGGTTTGACATCACCTAAAGGGATAGGGTTTGGTGGTGAAGGCGTTGTTTGATGAAATGTGGCACGTTTTGAAGGAAGGAGGCTTGAAGACCATCAAGAGAAGAATTGGATGAGTGACAAGTGGCATTTGGAGGCCTAGCCATGCATCTACTAACCCAACAACTTCTTCAAAGTGTCAAAACGTCCCCTAAAGGGGTGACGCCACGTTATTCTAGGGTTTCTTTTGTGTAAAAGTGAATTTTAAGATGAATTGTTTAATATTATTTTGTTGCAAGGGGTAAGATAAGGGTTGTGGACCCCTTATCTTTTGTTTTACCCTTGCTAATGTAAACAAACTATGCGATAGACATTTTGTATAAATAGAGATCATGAAATCTCATTTTGAATCATAACTCTCCCATTGTGAAGAGCTAAGGACTGAAATTTTCGCTACCCTTGAATCTTTTTGTTCTCTTGTGCTATGGTATGGTGTTTCTTTGGTTATGGACTTGATGATGATGATGCACTACCTCTTAGAGGTCTTTTCTAGCTATTTTGTGGTGGTTTATCTTGGCATGTTATGGTTTATCTTGTTCTATTTGGATTGGTAAGACATTTTACTTGTTGCTATCATTTGCAATACAAGCTCAAGGTTGATTTTTGCTAAGGATAAGTAGGAATTATAAGTGCATACACCCCTGCTTTATCTCCACCATAATTTTAAAGCATAGAATTATTGTTGCAAGGGTTTTCTAAGGAAGTATAACGATATACACCCCTTAGTTTAAACCCTAGCTAGGTTGCTTGCCTTGGGGAATAAGAGGATTTATACCCCCAAGGAGATACTAGCTCTAGCTCTTTACTTTTGACCCCATTAACCCATTAATCAAAGGCACTAGTCATTGCATTGTAAATGTGAAAAGTTGATGTTTTGAAGTTCTCTCACTTAAATAGTGTTCCTTGAGCCCTAGGCTATCTTACCTCATTGAGGCATCCTCTTTCACTCACTAAAACTTGTTGTTGTAATAAAATAAACCTACAACCATTAGGGCTGCATAAATTTAACCCTCTATCCCTAAATAATTCATAAACTAACCTTAGAAATTGGCTATAACTTTTCCCTAACAAACTACTAACCTAGGCGCACCTTTTGGGCTAGTTTGAAGTGATTTTCATTTGATGCATTTTCTTTTATAAGGCTTGCTTTGATACAACCATAAGGATGATAAATATCACTACAATAATGCTTTTGTGACAGCCTTTCATTTATGTTAAAGTCTTGCTCTTTCATTCTTGAGTTAAACTAGTCTTTACTAGCTTGTCTCTTGCTTACTGAACTAGACTTTAGCACTTATTTTGCAGCTCTTATTATCTTTTATATGTTTATATATATATATATATATATATATATATATATATATATATATATATATATATATATATATATATATCACTGATTGTTTCTGCAGTTAGGGACAAAAATATTAACTTTATTTTCCACCTAACATACCACATTGTATACTTGGTTTTCTTTGTGTCTCAGGCAGGTATCTTCTCTTTCCAGGTCACTCAAATCATTGGAAACCTCAAACCCTCCCCAAGATTCATTTCCAAGTCATTTATCATATAGAATTAACCTTTAGGGGCATCCATCTGTACATATCATTGTCCATCTCAATTCCCCCTAGGGTCACTGGGATTCCCCCCTTGATGTGACTACCTCACCTCTAAAGTGACGTGAACACCTGCCTAAGGTGACAGTGGGTAAGTTCTCTCTAATTTGTTTCCATTTTTGTAATTGGGTCAAGATTTTCCCGACCTACAACTTGTGCATTAACATTTTGGCACCGTTGTCAGGGAAGATTTTGAATCCTCTTCTGAACCCTAACAACACTTTGGCAAGTTTTCCCAAAGCCTTTTCCCTAGATTTCTTGGTGACTCCACCCAAGGGACGTTCCATTTTCACCTTTTTTATGAGCTCTTCTTGAAGCTCATCTGGCGACTCCACCTTCCCAAGAACCCATTTTTCCCTTATCCCTTTCCATCCTTTGGTGATCCTTGAGATCATCTGGTGAATCCATTGAGGTATTACCCTAAGTAATGGAACCATGGCCTCACAAGACTTACCATGGTAATTCCATAAGGTTTATCCCTCCTTTGATGTTCAGGATATTCCTAGATATCCAAACCATTTCCCAACGGAATGGAGGGTAAACTTCCCCAAGTTTAATGGTGACCCAACTCTAGCAATCACTCATGTTGTCAATTATATGAAGTATGCTTCAAGCCTAGATGTTCTACATGAGGATGTGGTAATGAAGATTTTTGTGTCTTCACTATAATCAAGTCAAAGGAACTTTATTACACACTCATGTAACCTGAAGAGCATCCCTTATTATACCAAGGTCATTTAAGAATTTCTCAAGTACTATCGACCAACTACCTAGAATTTGCAAGATACTTTCCAAGAGATCAAAGACATTCTTTGTAGAGAAGGTTTTCCTATAGATGATAATGAAGAAAAGCTTGAAGAAGATCCTAATAAAGAAGATCCAGATGAGACATGTGATTAAGATGAAGTATCTACCCTTCCACTTGATGAGGACATCCAGACCTCTGCTTCTCCTACACATCAAGAAGAGAACATGATGAGTTATAATCCTTTTGAAAAATTTGATGATGCTTTGTTCCATGACTTTGTAAATGAAGAAAATTCCCACAAGGATGTTGATGAAGTTTCTCTTGAAGAAGGCATGAACAAGACATTGTTATATGTTTTCCCTTTTGAAGAAAATGAAGTTATCCATTCTTGTGAAGAAGTAATCAGCTCTTATGATGAAAATGAATTCGTGGAACAACCCGCAGATATATTTGATGACCACATTGATGATTTCATACAAGTTGGGCGACATAAATAGGAAGTGGGTTGTTTTATTATTGATAGAGATCCCATTTACGACAACGAACCTAGCCCTCAAGTAAAAGGGGTTAAGTTGTCATCGTTAGGGGACTGGTATTCATGCATGTATGATTCAAATGATATGGTTACATATTTGTTCTTCCCCTTCGAGGATGACTTGTCACAGCATACTCAGGGTGCTTTTCAGTCATCCCTTGATATGTACCCTTTTGAGAATGCGGATTTGTTCTGTGAATATTTTCAACCATTGTGCTTAGACTTTGATAGACACCAAGACATGGCCATCTCAAAGTGATCAGAGGCTCACTCTACAAAGAGGAAGTACTTTCATATTGAGTATTTCTACAGGGATTCACAAATGAAGAGGCTGCACTTTTCTTTCTCTAGACCTGAGCATGTTCCTTACCTCATCCTTTCTTCTCAGGGAAATCATGAGGTCTTATTGAGATCTCTCATATCTTCTCGGTCTTCAGGAAGCACCAATCAGGTTCATGAGAATGAAGATGAACCATCGTCTACATATGGTATCCCTCTCCAGATATTAAATGATCAGGCTTGTGACTACACTTTCAGGTAGGATGATCAAGACAATGGTTTCTCTTTCCAACAAGACTTCCTCCCTCCCACCCATCTCCATGAGTTTTGTTTCATTATTTATTATATGTGTATTTATACTCATGATTATTATGTGCTTGAGTTGTCTTTGTTTTATTACATGATTAAGCAAATGGGGAGATATTTTGGTGAGATGATCAACTGGTTATACGACTTCACCTGACATTTCAGGACCTAATATTCAAGGCCCCGGGGCCCCAGGTAAGTAGGTGGGTCATATTGTTTTCCTAAAATTTGCATATTGATTGCTCATGTCATTTTATATGCATTTCATTTTTCATTTTTCTCTACTTGCATATTGATTTCATGCTTAGTTTAGAAATTTTTGAAAAAATGCTAAAACTTTATTTTCTAGATTAGTTGTCATTTTTGGTTTTGATTCATATGGATGAAGAGTGATAGAATCACTCTATATTTGATGGTTTTATGTTTTAGTGTAGGCATAGGTCTACCGGGAGATGATGCGGTTCTCATGCACTCCATGACGAGCACATGTCCCCAAGTAGGAGCCAAATGTTATACCCATTTTGTGGGATAACTAAGGAGATAATGTCTTGAGGCCCTCATGTTGCAGATATTGAGTGCTGAGAGACTACAAGACCAATAGTCGATGATACTTAGAACACATCACCAAAACACTTCATCCTCCCTTGAAATTCAGGCTTCTTTACTTCAGATTTCCTTTGAAATTTGACTTATATCTCCTTGTTCGTTAACAAACTTGTGTGTGTTCAAAAATGAATGTATAATGAGATGTATTTATACCCTTTATGTCACTTCCTTTTAACATTAGGGCTGACATGTAGTTTATGCTTCAATTCACATTGTCATCTTCAAAAAGTCATTTCTCCTCAATCGTGAGGATCCATGTGATGTGCCACATACCACCGGAAACACCATGACATATACTATCCATACATGGGTGTTGTACATGCATGTGTAATTTCCTTCATGTCTATCTACTTCGATCAACTGTTGGGTCAAAAATCCAATGGCTAGGGTTGACATCAATAACAACAAGCAATCTTCCAACAATCTCCCCCTTTGTCATTGATGGCAACACTCATGCTCCCCCTGTCATCATGATACCAATTTCTCTCCCCATTTTACATCAATGGAAAAGGGTGGGGTTTCTCCCCATGAGTTCAATGGCATAAGGTGACCTTCTTCTTTGGGGTTTCTCCCCCTGAACATGTGGCACTCAATAATACTTCATCCTTATTTTTGGTCTTTGGGACTTTTTCTTCCTTGGAATCCTTTTGCGTGGTTTTTGTCTTCTCTCTCTTCTTCATGTCTAGGATGCATATTTTGTTCGGTCTTCTTGTTGCAGTTGCAACCAATCTTCCTGATTTGTTTTCTCTAATTTTACATTTTCGGGAGTCAAACATAAGAGTGTATCCTTGATCACATATTTTGCTGACACTGAGGAGATTATGCTTCAGATCTTCAACCAATAGGACTTTTCCTGCTTTTACATTGTCACTTCCAAGATTTACAGTTCCTTTTCCAAGTATTTTGGTAGATGAGTCATCTCCAAATGAAACATTTCCACCCTTTTTCTTCAAGCTGACAAATTTTCTTTGATCTCCAGTCATATGAGATGAGCACCCACTGTCTATGAACCATTCATATTCTTCTTTGCATTCTTTAGCGACCAATGTTATTCGACAGTTTTCATTGTGTGGAATTTCTTTCCTTTTCCATGTTGTAGTTGGTATAGGGACATTTTGGCATAGGATTATCTTCCTTCATCTCTCTGCAATCTCATGCTTTGTGACCAAGATTATTGCACTTGTAGCATACAATATTTTGATCCATTAATGGGTCAAATGGATTATATTTTTTGTTGACAGGTCTGCGAACATTTCCATATCTACTATTTGCACCATTCATGTATCTTGCGTAGTTATTCCTTTCATTGATTCTACAATTGATTGCCTTGTGTAAAAAATTTCCACAAGTATAACAATGTCCAAGAAAGAAATTTTAATACCTGGAAGTAAGTGATCTTATTTGTGGTGTAGTCCATCTGGGTTCACGATCTATTCTTCTATAGTTTCCTTCATAATGATTGCTTTCATACCTGATGGGAGAGAATCTTCTTGATGTCTCATTCCTTATAAATTCTAGTCTTCCATCTTGTTGTTGAACTTGCTCTAGAATGTTGGTTTCATCCTTTTCATCTTCCTTCTCTTGTTTTTTTGTCTTCAAACTGTCATTGTATCCTAGTCCTGTCTTTTCATTTGGAGATCTTTGACTACTAAGGATCTCATCTAATTTTTCAGTGCTTTTTTCAAACTTCTTCAACTTTTCTATTGTCAATAGTAGCTCCCCTTTTGTGTGATCCAGTTCTTCTTTCAATTTCTCATAATCTTCCAATTATTCCTTCAAGCTACCAATGGTCTTTTCAAGCCTGTAATTATCTTCTTCACAACTACTCAATTCACCTTTTAGTATTATGTTTGTGTTTCTAAGCTTGTTATTTTCAGTTTCAACATGCTTCAACTTTTCAAGATTCTCATCTTCTTGTTCACTCTCTACGTTGTCTTTGTATCCCCAAAAGGAATCAAGGTTGGTTTCTTCATCTGAATCTTCTTCAAAAAATATTTCTTCTTCTTTAGAACTCTTKTGATCATCATCATGGGTTTCTTGGGTTATGAAGAGGACTTATCCTCCATCATTATCTTCTTCATCACTCTCATCTGAGGAGATGTCATCATCCTTGGAGTAGAAGCTCTTTTTATTGTTGAGACTTCTCTTTTTATAGTAGCAGTTTTCAACAATATGTCTTATTCTACCACAGTTAAAGCATTTGAGAGGAGACTTACCTTTGTATTTTCCAGTTCCCTTCTGGAACCTTCTTACGAAATTTGATATTTCTTCATCAAGGTCATTATCCTTGTATTTTTTCTTATTTATGGCTTTAAAGGTTGCTTCATTGTTTGGCTGGTCACTTTATGTACTTGTTCTCATTTCATATGCTATAAGAGACCCATGTAATTCATCCATTGTTATTTTGGTCAAGTCCCTAGTTTCTTCAATGGCAGAGACCTTAGCATCATACTTCAAGAGAAGTGATCTCAACACTTTTTGTACAACCAAGGATTCATTGAGCTCTTCGCCTATTCCTTTAATAGAATTAACAACTTCATCAACTCTAAGAAAATAGGTTGCAATATCTTCCTTTTCATCCATCTTCAAATTTTCAAATTCGGCTCTATGTCGTTGAAGCTTGACCTGCTTAACTTTTGGATCACCTTCATAGATACTCTTAAGTTTGTCCCATACCTCTTTAGCCGTGTTGCATCCCATCACTTTGTTGGCAATGGTGGTGCCAATGCTCCTAGAATAACATGTCTGGCTTTTGAATTACAACTCATAAGCTTCTTCTCATTTGGATCGGCTGGAGCATTCTTTGGGATTACATAGTCATTTACAACTGAGTACCAAATGTCTACTCCCAAAGTTGTTAGGTAATTTTTCACTCTATCACTCCAATATGTATAATTGCTTCCATCAAATCGTTGAATCCCATTTGGAATGTGCTCATGGTCATCCATCTCTGCCCAGGATTTTCCTTCCAATGGTTAAACTGTTCTAAAGGCAACCTACTCTGATACCAATTGATGATACTTAGAACACATCACCAAAATACTTCATCCTGCCTTGAAATTCAACCTTCTTTACTTCAGATTTCCTTTGAAATTCAACTTATATCTCCTTGTTCATTAACAAAATTGTGTGTGTTCAAAAACGAATGTATAATGAGATGTATTTATACCCTTTATGTCACTTCTTTTTAACATTAGGGCCAACATGTAGTTTTTTCTTAAATTCACATTGTCATATTCAAAAATCCATTTCTCCTCAATCGTGGGGATCCACATGATGTGCCACATACCACCGGAAACGACATGACTTATACTATCCATCCATGGGTGTTATACCTGCATGTGTAATCCTTCATGTCTATCTACTTCGATCAAATGTTGGGTCCAAAATCCAATGCTAGGGTTGACATCAATGACTACAACCAATGACTAGGGTCAAAATCAATGACAACAAGCAATCTTCCAACAACAGTGTCCACTTACATATTGTTATCACCCATTATGTTCTACAAAGTTTTATCTCTCATCTTTTATTTTCTTCATTTGATTTTTTTTTTCTATAAGTTATAAACCCTCATCATTAGGTTGTTAAAGGTTCAAAATCTTTATCATGGGGGTCAAAATAATGTTATATTGAGAGGAATGAGAGATACTTAGTCTTGTAAAAGGGGATAAAAATAGTTATGCACATGTTTATATGATTGTCTCATGACATCATTTAAGTTTTAAATCTTTCCATCAGAGTCATATGTCATGTCATAACTTATGTTTCATGATTACCAAAGTTAGATAACGACTTTCAAGTCAATTCCTTCCAAAATATGCGAAAGGACAGTTTTTGCAGGGCACTACAGTAACTTCCACTTGTCCCTATTTTTCATCATTTCGAGTATTATTGGAGGAGTTTGAAGACATGGATCATCCTACCTAGAAGAATGAAAGACTCAAGGCGGTTATCAAGTACCCAATCAACATCACAGCATGCAAAGGTGGTGGTACTTTCACTTATTCGTATCTATTATCCAGGATGACATGCAGATGGGGTTTTTTAAAACAATTCTTTTAACCTAGTGTAGTATTTGTTACTCCAGTTTCACATTGTAGCTGGTCAATTTGAATTTCCTCCATATATCCAGCAAATCCTATATCTATATCCACATAGCAGGAATATCCCACTCCTACAGCAAGGAATCGAGTCTTTTGGTCGTGACAGAAGATATGGGAAAAAGTGGACACGTAAACAAAAAGGAACCCGAAGGACCCGAGATTATGAAGGCATACGAAAACAATAGGCATGTCTTTGAACAGGCTGGTTGGTATATGTATTGCGCCAAAATAGATGGTTATCACTATGGTGTAGCTTGAGCATTTGCTGAAGGATTTGATGGACGGAGGGTTCATATTGCTAATCTAATAATGCAGGTTACAGAGGATTCAATAGCAACAACCTGTAATCTCCCTGTTGATGGTAAAAAATGGTTCAAGAACAAATTAATCACAGGTGGGGATGTCAATCAATTCCTAAAACTAGAGCACAAAGATCCCAATTGGGCCAAGGGTATTCCTAGGGACTGGATAATTGATGAATGGGTGGAGTCCTTGCTAATTCTTAAACACTATATCACATCTAAAGGACGTTACTCTACTGTGTTCTTGTTTCATCTTCTATTTCTCCTTCATTTGTAACGAATTAAAAGGATGAGCCTGCTATATTATTTCTTAAGGGACCTGAATAAAATGGCCATGAAAATTCAAGAAAAACCTAAGACTCCCCTGCATGGTATCTATCATCAAGGGTAAATTAATATACTCGTTAAAGCAGAGCTGGAGAAAAGACAGAGGACATGGGATCAATTCTTGATCCAGTCAAGGTTTAAAAGAGAAGTTCATCCTTCTGCTCAAAAGACGACTGACAAATTTTTTGAGCCAACGCAAGGAGCATCATCAAGTACAAATCAGGTTGTTGTTTCAAGGAAGAATAAAAGAAAAGCCAGTTTGAAGGTTTTAGGTGAACAAGTCGAGGATACCCCAACCAGTTTGAAAACAAGTGAAGGATCTTCTCATGCGTTGGGTGGAGGTAGGAATCCTTTCCCACATGCACATAAGGTTTATATCAGAAAGAGTAAAAGGTTAGCAGGACCTATGATGTTGAATGAGATTCAAGAACCTGAGATAGTAGAGGCACATTCAAATCTTGTACAATCTAAATAATCCATTCCAAATATTGTTCCTCCTAGTTCTAGTTCTTCTGAAGATGATGTTGATAGATATAAAATTCTGATAAGGAAAAGGAGTATTAGGCCACAAAACAAATTCAGAATGAAATCCAAATCCATGTGTAACCCTACAATCAAAGATAGTGTTATAGTAATCGGTGAGGAACCTATAAACCCTAATGTGGAGGCATCAACAAGAAAGAAGGTTTCTAAAATCGGAACTGAGAAGAAGAAACCGAAGAAAGAGGATCTAACAACAAACAAAAAGGCTCCTACAGGAAAAGACAGATTTTCTGCAAGAAAACAGAGTAAATCAAGCAAGAAGGGCCCAAAAAATTTGACCAGATCTGAAGATGGTAAGCCAAAGAAAATGAAAACTCATTCTGAAACGAAGCAAACAAGAGGTAACAATTTGGATCTGTTAGTTGAGGCAGCTAAATCTATGTTCCAGGGAGAAGTTTCAATTTGAGAACTTAAGTGTTTATGAAAAACCTAATTTTTTACTAAAGATGATGGATGCTTGAAGAAAGCCTTTTTGTTTTCATGAACTTGAGGTATTATCTCCCTATGAGTAACGATTGGCTATAACCTTGGCAAGAAAAAGGAATGAAGGATATTAAAATTGTGTTTTAAAAGAGCGCTACAGGAAGTTCCCACAACACTCCTCACATGAAAAATATTGGCGCTACAAGAACACCTGTAGCAGTCGATTTTGAAAAAGAAGACACAGAATTGCCTTTTTGTGATGGGAAAAGCAGATGATGAGGTAATTATTTTATGGAATCTAAAGAGAGAGTGTGAGATCCCTTTAAAAGTTGATTTACAGCCTCTTTTTGGTGGATGAAAATACATATCAGACATCTATTTTCGAGTTGCCAAAGTGTTGAAACATATGGATGACAGAGGATCAGGTGGATCTCATGAAGGATGCAACATACCAGCTAGGTGTAATCAAGTCAACAAAATACCTATCTCTATGAAAAGTTTTTTCCTAGATTATAGGATCTAAGTTGTTATTGTTTTTTGTTTCTATGTATCAATAAATATAGGAAAAATTCACCCTCTGGGCCTGTAGGAGTTTATTTTGAGATATCCCTAGATATCATATCAATCATATATATATATATATATATATATATATATATATATATATATATATATATATATATATATATATATATATATATATATATATATTTCATGAAGTAGAAGAAGAAAAATTGTGATCTATGTTTTGGCTTGATATTTTATATCTAAAGACTGTTTTGATTCATCTTGCCTATGTAAAGACTTCAGTTGCTAATAAAGTTAATATTTAGTTTTGTATTCCTTCTCTGTTTAACATCTTCCTATTTTATTTTGAAACACTTTGTTGATGTTATATGAGCTTATGACAACGACAAATGCTTATGTGCTGAGAAGGTTACTCTAAAGGGGTTTTCAGTGATCTTTGCCACATTGGTGTTTCTTCTTCTTAAATCTTATTTGGAATGATTTCTAGATAAAGGTTTATTCCTCTACTGCATAAGGACATTAAGAAAAATATGTTTTTATTGGTGGATTTATCAGTTTTGTTTTTCCCTTCTCTCAATCACATCAATCAAAACTTCAAGTCTGTAGACATCATTTTTATTTACCTGACTTTTTGCACCTAGGTAAGTGATCTTAACATATCAGATCATTATTCCCTTTCAAACTAAGCAAGGATTTATCCATCTTCACAAAATTATTGAGCATTTTGAAACAAGATGTGTCAGGCTTAACTCAATAGCAGTCTTGAGTTGACTTCTAGCGCTAACATCTTTTGGCGTCATTGTCGGGGACTAAATGATGAGATTTTCCCAGGGTAGAACAACAAGAGTTTACAGATCTAGTTGTAGATGGTGAAACTATAACTAGGCACAAGTTGACTGCAATATATTTTCACCTGGTGACTCCACATAAGACACTCTGGCTCCAAAGAGAAAGGGGACTAGAGCCCATCCATAATCTCCAAATGTGCATGTTGTTTCAGACCCTGAGAAGATCCTAAAACAATCTAAAACCCTTCACAAATCAGTGTCTGAGAATTTTTTAATTTTACCTCCTTCTGAAAAATCTACCTCATGGAAAGAGGAATTTGTTGAACCAGAATAATTTTACACACCCTATCCTGAGAGTAGATATAAATCTGAAGAAAACCTTGAATTTCTCTAAGGAGTAGAGTACATTCCCTTAGAAAAAATCCCAATCCTTGAATAAACTCAAGAAGAGAAACCAAATCTTAACCTCCAAGTTAATATCTTAGTTGTTGAAAAACTAGCTGAAGAATTTCTCCAGTCTTCTCCAAAGATTCAATTAGTGAATATCCCTAAGCCCTCATCACCACATCACCACATATAAATCAACCTTTAGGTGGTCAAACAATGGTAGGTGCAACACTACCCAATCCAATGGATGCCATTAGGGCTGCAAGATATGCACCTTTAGTATTGCCAATAATATCCATCCTCTCCCAGGTAATGATTACATGAAGTACCTTCCAAGGTTTTCCAATGAAGGAGAAACAACTACAGAGGAACATTTGACAGATTTTTACTCCTTTGCGGACAATTTTAAAGTGGATTATGATGATGTGTGGATGAGGATTTTGTCCAAAGTTGAGATGTAGAAGTGAGGAAGTGGTTCATGAACTTAAGATATCACTCCATTACTACTATTACAGATCTTGATGCTACCTTCTTGAGAAAGTGGGGAGACAAGAAAGACGACTTGTATTACATGAAAAAATTCAACAATCTTCGAAGAAAGAATGGTGAGTCTGTCTTTGAATTCTCTAAGAGATTTAATCAGATGTACCAGAAGATACCAAATGATATTATTCCAACTGAAAGGTTAGCAAAGGTTACTTATGACAATGCCTTTGATGTTGATTTTTGTCTGCTACTAAGAGAAAGAAGATCATCCACTCTAGCTGATATGCAAGATACATCTGTAGAAGTTGAATCCAACATTCTAGCATCAAAACAACTCAAGAAGAGGTCAGATAAGGGAAAGAAAAAGGAAGAGTATAAGTCCTCTTCATAAAATACCAAAAACAAGAAGATTTACTTGGAGGAGATGGCAAGAAGGATGGAGGAAATGCCATCTGAGTTGTCTAAACTCAAATTGGAAAAGAAAAAATGGAATACACCTCAGGAAGGAAATCGAAATACAAATCAATATAGAAGATCGTATAACCCTCAGATCTTGTAGAGGGATAAGAAGAACAGATCCAGACACCCCTGTAGAACAATTATATTGAGGAAAATCAAGAAGCTGAAGAAGTAGATGAAGATTTGGATATTCATTTGTTTGAAGATGAGCTTGTTGTCAGTCACCTAACACATAATGAATATGAATATTCATTGAATGCATGGGTTGGGGAATGTCTAGATAACATGATTTTTAATACAGACCAGCGGGGGTACAATCTTAGATCCAAACAAGTTCCTGCTAAAGCAACTCCTAAAAAAGATAAATTAGCTCCTCAAAAAGATAAATCTGCTACCCCAGCAGTATAGATAGGCAATGAAAATCTTGAAAAGAATCAAGTACAACTAGCTATGAAACTAACCCTGGAAGTAGACAAGTTCTCATCTCCTTTCACTCTAGAACACGAGATAAGTAAGATCAAAATTCCTATTCCTTTGACTGAATTGGTTAAAACTAATTCTTATAGGAGTCAGATTTTGAAATTGTTACAACCTTCTTATGTCATAGACCTTGTTACTAATGTGATTAATCTCTAAGACGAAAAAACAAATATTGTCTTAGGGCCAATTGTAGAAGAGAAGGATGATTCCACTCCCCCTTTTTATGTCTCATTAAACATTCATGACAAAATCCTTCATAATTTCCTATTAGATTCTAGATCCTCCCATAATCTAATGCCAAAGGTTATCATGGAATAATTAGGCTTAGAGATCACCAAAGATTACCATGATCTATTTTCCTTTGATTACAAAAACATCAAATGCTTGGGGGTTATCAAAGACATTGTTGTTTTATTATCCCAAATCCCAGCCAACAGTTTAGTCATGGGTATTGTTGTAGTTGATATCCCTCCTAGGTTTGGTATGTTGTTGTCCAGATATTGGTGTAAGAATCTTGGGGGATCTATTCAAATGGATCTCTCTTATGCCACTATACCTGTTTTGGGAGGGGAATTTAGAAGACTTTATCATGAAGCTCAATTGTCATATATTATTAGTGACAATGATCATTCTATAAATCATCCTATCTATGTAGTTGATGTGGATTTGGTATCCTCTGTATTTCATATTGATGATGTTGTCCAACAGTCTTTGCCTTTGGATAAAACAACTATTGTTCCACAGTCTTCTGAGAATCAAAATTTGTTGTGGAGATTATATTTTGATGGAGCCTCATCCAGAGAAGGTGTAGGGGCAGGTGTAGTGTTGATTTCTCCTGAAAATGAAGTCACTACCCTGTCTTACAAGTTAGAATTCAAGACAAAAAATAATATTGCAGAGTATGAAGCGTTGTTGTTAGGTCTCATGGAAGCTAAAGAAATGAAAATTCAACATTTAAAGTTTCATGGGGATTCTAAGCTCATCGTACAACAAGTTAGAGATGTATATCAGAAAAAGAACATTCAGTTGAAAGACTATGGAAATGAGGTATGGGACATCATTGGAGCCTTCTTTCTGTCTTTTAACATTGTATATATTCCAAGAAATCAGAATGAGCAGGTTGATTCACTGGTTGTGGCAGCAAGTATTTTTAAACCTCCTTTACCCCCAAATATGAAATACGAAGTAGAGGTTAAGTACATGCCTTATATTCCAGATAATGTCAAGTATTGGAGAGTGTTTGAGGAAGATTCTAAAATCAAAAAATTCATTGAAGCTATAGATGATTTTTCTTTAATTCATATTGACCAAGATGAGGATTTAGATGAGGTTAACCAGAATTTAAGTTTTCATAATATGATTGTTGGGCATAAGATCTTGCAATTTCCCACTAATCATATCCCAAAAGGTCTAGTACCTCTTGAAAGAATTTCTTATCGTAATGATGTTCATGTGAAGCTCCCTGATCTAGAAAAAGAAGCAGATGTGACTGATTGCAATCTTGGGACTACTGCTAATCCCAAGCATGTTAAATTATCAAAAAAATTGTCAGGAAAACATCGATCTAAATATGAAAAATTGTTGAAAGAGTTCATTGATATTTTTGCATCGAAATATGAAGATCTTAGGACCTTTGATGAAAGTATCATTCAACACAAGATGCCTTTGAAGGAGAATGTAAATCCTTTCAAGCAGAAGTTAAGGCAGATTAATCCTATTTTGTTACCTATTATGAAGAAAGAAGTCAAGAAACTTCTAGATGATAAGATCATTGTACTCTTGAGGTATTCTAACTGGATAGAAAATCTGGTGCCAATGATAAAAAAGAATGGTGAAATCAAACTTTGTGTCGATTTCAGAAATTTAAACAGGTGTTCTCAGAAAGACAACTATCCATTGCCCAAAATGGAACATATCTTGCAGAGGGTAGTAGGATCTAATAGGTTGTCTATGATTGATGGATTTTCTGGATACAACCAAGTAGTTGTTCACCCAAATGATATGGAGAATATTGCTTTCACAACACCATGGGGCAATTTTATGTATGCTTGAATGCCTTTCAGTTCGATGAATGTTGGGGCCACCTTTTAGCAAGCTATGGATATTTCCTTTGTGGGAGAGAAGGATAAGTTTGTTGTCATCTATTTGGATGAAATTACTGTATTCTCTAAATCTGATGAGGAGCATCTACACCATCTGAGACAGGTATTTCTGAAGTGAAGAAGGTATGGTCTTTCCTTAAATCCAAAAAAGTCTCATTTTGCTTTGGAACAAGCGAAATTGCTAGGTCATATTGTTTGTGCTAATGGAGTTAAAACTGATCTTGCTATAGTGATAGTCATTCAAAAGATTTCTATCCCTAGAACTAAGAAAGAAATCCAGTCTTTTCTTGCGAAGATAAACTTTCTTGGAAGGTTTATTTTCAACTTTGTTGAACTGGTCAAACACATAACTGACATGTTGAAGAAAGGCAGTCAGATCAAATGGAGAACATAAGCTAAAGATTATTTTCAATCTATTAAGCAGGTTATTTCAAATGCACATGTTTTAATTAGTCCAAATTTTGAAAAAGTTCTCTTGATTTTTTCTTTTGCATCTCAAGATACTTTAGTAGCTTCCATTTTACAGAGAAATTCTGAGGGTTTTGAACAACCCATTGCCTTTTTAGCAAGGCACTTCAGAATGTTGAATTAAAATACGATATCATGGAGAAGCAGGATTTTTCTTTGGTCAAAGCATTAAAATATTTTAGAGTTTGTGTGATACATTACAAAATCATTGAATATGTACAATCTAGTGCTATCAAAGATATATTGACTCAGTCGGACAGTGATGGAAAGATAATTAAATGGATATCTAAGTTGCTTGAGTATGGCATGGAAATCAAACCTACCAATCTAGTCAAAGGTCGAGGGTTAGCTGAGATGCTAGCTTATTCTAATTGCAGAGCTCTAGGAGTTGACTACATCTACAACAATTCAAGAAATTTACATCCTCAAAACAACAATTTTCATATCAGTGAAAAGATTGTTGAATTGGAATGGTACAAAGATATCCTTTATTTTCTATAGAATTTCCAAGCTCCTCTAGGAACGGATAAGAATAAAGTAATATCCCTAAAACTCAAAGTTGTAAAGTATTGTGTGAATAATCAAACTTTGTTTTGGAGGGACCCTTATGGATTTTTACTGAGATGTCTTGATTAAGAAGAAGCATAGAGATTCATGATAGAGTTTCATGAAGGAGTGTGGGGGGGACATCACTTCTAGAAGTCCATTGCATATAAGGTACTTAGGGCTGGGTATTATTGTCCTAGTCTATTTTCTGATGTTTGTGCAAAGGTTAGAGCATGTGAAAAATACCAAAGGTTTGTTGGTAAACAAAATCTCAAGCCCTTACCTCTCAACCATGTAAAAGTGTCTGCACCTTTCCAAAAGTAGGCTTTGGATTTCATAGGTGAAACTCATCCTCCATCTAGTGGCCAACATAGATGGATTCTGACAACTACATATTACTTCATGAAGTGGATAGAATATATATCTACAAGGAGGGAAATTGATAAGGTAATCATCATTTTTCTTGAAGAGAATATTTTATCTAGGTTTGGGTGTCTGGAAGTGATCATCACAGATAATGCTGCAGCTTTTAAATATACTAACATGGTAAGATTTTTTGAAAACTATGGCATCAATCTTAGGCATTCCACTGCATATTACCCACAAGGTAATGGCCTGGACGAATCATCCAATAAAAGTATGGTCAGGATCATTAAGAAACTTCTGGAAGATAACAAGAGGGCTTGGGATGCAAAGTTCAAATATACCTTGTGGGCTGACTATGTTAGCACAAAAAGAGCAATTGGAACTTCACCTTTTCAGTTAGTATATGGAATGGAAGCAGTCTTTCTAGTACAAATTGCTTTTCCAGTTGTAAAGTTCCTGCAAGAAATTGAAGCTGAACCTAATGATGCTATCAGAAGGATTTGTCAGATTGTACAATTGCAGCAAGCAGGAGAGGAAATTCTTGAGAAGGCACATCAACATCAACAAAAGGTTAAAGAGACTTTTGACAAAATTAAAAAAAAAAAGAGCAGTTGCTACCCAGGGATTTGGTTTTGAAATGTGATTCACGTAGAGAATACCATCATGGGAATTTTTACAGCCTATGGTTGGGTCCATTCAGGGTGGATAAGGTCTTGGACAACAACACTTTCCTATTACATAATTTGGAAGGTGAAGAAGTTTTTGGTGGCCAAATCAATGGGTGTTTTATGAAATCTTTTACTAAATCCGTTGATGGATCAAATCCCATTGTACATATCGGTGTGGTGTGGTAGTTAGACAATAAGGACTCCATATCCCAATGGAGAAATGTTGCAACTTATCCTTTTTTTTAGTTTCTAGTATTAGTTTTAATCCTTCAGTTTGATATGTTTCGAATAAAGTTTTACCAAACTTCAGGAGTTGAAGAAGTTACAATCTATAGAATAAACATGGAAGAAATCTCAAAGGATCAAAATGCACAGGTCTACTCAAAGTTCTTGGAGTCTCACAGGGAGAACTCCATCCCTCATGGAGCCATTGTTATCACCTATTATGTTCTACAAAGTTTTATTCTCATCTCTTATTTTCTTCATTTAATTTGTTTTTGTACAAGTTATAAATCCTCATCATTAGGTTGTTAAAGGTTCAAAATATTTATCATGGGGGTCAAAATAATTTTATATTGAGAGGAATGAGAGATACTTAGTCTTGTAAAAGGGGATAGGAAGAGTTATGCACTTGTTTATAGGATTGTCTCTTGACATCATTTAAGTTTTAAATCTTTCCATAAGAGTCATACATCATTTTATAACTTATGTTTCATGATTACCAAAGTTAGATAACGAATTTCAAGTCAATTCCATCCAAAATATGCCAAAGGACAATTTTTGCAGGGCGTTACAGTAACTTCCACTTGTCCCTATTTTTCATCATTTTGAGTATTGTTGGAGAAGTTTTAAGACATGGATCATCCTACTTGGAATAATGAAAGACTCAAGGTGGTTATCAAGTACCCAATCAACATCAATACATGCAAAGGTGGTGGTACTTTCACCTGTTTGTATATGTTATCCAAGATGTCATGAAGATGGGGTTTTTTAAAACAGTTCTTTTAACCTAGCGTATTATTTGTTACTCTAATTTCACATTGCAGTTGGTCAATTTAAAGTTCCTCCATGTAGCTAGAAAATCCTGTATCTATCTCCACATAGCAGTCATATCCCACTCTTAAAAGTGGACATGTAAACAAAAAGGAACCTGAAGGACCCGATATTATGGAGGCATACGAAAACAACGGACATATCTTCGACTAGGATGGTTGGTATTTGTATTGCGCCAAATTAGATTGTTATCACTATGGTGTAGCTAGGGCATTTTCCAAAGGATTTGATGGACAGAGGGTTCGGATTGCTAATCTGATAATGTGGGTTACAAAGGACTCAATAGAAACAACCTGTAATCTCCCTGCTGATGGTGAAAAATGGTTCAAGAACAAATTAATCACAAGTATGGATGCCAATCAATTCCTGAAAATAAAGCACAAAGATCCCAATTGGGCCAAGGGTATTCCTAGGGACTATATATTTGATGAATGGGTGCAGTCCTTTCCAATGCTCAAATGTTATATCGCATGTGAAGGATGTTACTCTATTGTGTTCTTGTTTCATCTTCGATTCCTCCTTCATTTGTCAGGAATTAAAAGGATGAGACTGCCATATTATTTCTTAAGCGACCTGAATAAAATGGCCATGAAAATTCAAGCAAATCCCAAGACTCCACCGCATGGTATCTATCATCAAGGGTTAATTAAGATACTCATTAAAGAACAGTTGGAGAAAAGACACAGGACATGGGATAAATTCTTGATCCAGTCAGGGTTTAAAACAAAAGTTCATCCTTCTGCCCAAAATATGACTATCAAATTTATTGAGCCAATGCAAGGAGCATCATCAAGTACAAATCAACCTGTTGTTTCAAGGAAGAATAAAAGAAAAACTAGTTTGAAGGTTTCAGGTGAACAAATCGAGGCTACCCCAACCAATTTGCAAACAAGTGAAGGATCTTGTCATGCGCTGGGTGGAGGTAGGCATCCTTTCCCACATGCACAGAAGGTTTATATCAGAAAGAGTAAAAGGTTAGCAGAACCTATGATGTTGAATGAGATTCAAGAACCTAAGATAGTAGAGGCACATTCAAATCCTATACAATCTAAATAACCCATTCCAAAGATTATTCCTCCTAGTTTTAGTTCTTTTGAAGATGATGTTGATAGATATAAAATTCTGATAAGGAAAAGGATTACTCGGCCACAAAACAAATTCAGATTGAAATACAAATACATGTATAACCCTGCAATCAAAGATAAGATTATAGTAATCGATGAGGAACCTATAAAACCTAATGTGGAGCCATCAACAGGCAAGAAGGTTTCTAAAATCATAACTGAGAAGAAGAAACTAAATAAAGAGGATCTAATAGCAAACAAAAAGCCTCCTACAAGAAAAGACAAATTTTCTGCAAGAAAATAGAGTAAACATAGCAATAAGGGCCCAAAACCTTTGACCAGATCTGAAGATGGTAAGCCAAAGAAAATGAAAACTTGTTTTGAAACAAAGCAAACAAGAGGTAACAATTTGGATCTATTAGCTGAGGCAATTAAATTTGTCTTCCAGGGAGAAGTTTCAATTTGAGAACTTAAGTGTTTATGCAAAACCTAATTTTTTACTAAAGATGATGGATGCTTAAAGAAATCCTTTTTGTTTTCATGAACTTGAGGTATTATCTCCCTATGAGTAACGATTGGTTGTAACCTGGGCAAGAAAAAGGCATGAAGGATATTAAAATCGGGTTTTAAAAGAGCACTACATGAAGTTCCCACAACACTTTTCACGAGAAAAATATTGGCGCTATAGGAACACCTATAGTAGCCGATTTTGAAAAAGAAGACACAGAATTGCCTTTTTTTTATGGGAAAAGCAGATGATGAGGTAAATATATTATGGAATCTGAAGAGAGAGTATGCGATCCCTTTAAAAGTTGATTTCCAACCTCGTTTTGGTGGAAGAGAATACATATCATTCATCTATTTTCTAGTTGTCAAAGTGTTAAAACATATGGATGACAGAGGATCAGGTGGATCTCATGAAGGATGCAGCGTACCAGCCAGGTGTAATCAAGTCAAAAAAATACCTATATCTATGCAAAGTTGTTGCCTAGATTATAGGATCTAAGTTGTAACTCTTTTCTATTTCTATGTATCAATAGATATAGGAAAAATCCTCCCTTAGGGCCTGTAGGAGTTTGTTTTGAGATATCCCTAGATACCATATCGATCATAAATATATGAAACTGATGTAAAACTTTATATATTTCATGAATTATAAGAAGAAAGGGTTTGATCCTTGTTTTGGCTTGATATTTTATATCTAAAGACTGTTTTGATTCATCTTTCCTATGTAAAGATTGCAACTGCTAATAAAGTTAATGGTTAGTTTTGTATTCCTTCTATGTTTATCATCTTCCTGTTTTCTTCTAAAACACTTTCCCTTCTCTTAATCACATCACTGAAAACTTCAAGTATCTATCCATTAGTTTTATTTACCTGACTTGTTGCACCTAGGTAAGTGATCTTAACATATCATATCATTATTCCCTTTCAAACCAAGCAAGGATTTATCCATCTTCATAAACTTATTGATCATTTTGAAACAATATGTGCTAGGCTTAACTCCATAACAATCTTGAGTTACACACATAAAGAAGCCCACTATGTCACCACATTTGATCCATTGTCAATGCATCCACCACACCAGCTAGCTTCTGGAAGGAAGATGGGTCTTGCTCCATGTTGTACAAGTCAGGTATTGTGGCAGGTAATCACCCTAATATTTAAGGCATTTGAACATGTTGTATTTAAGATGCTTTTGATTATAGAATGCCTACTTGGACATTATTCCATTGACCTCATTTCACCTTGGTAAGTGTCATAGATTTCCTTGTAAGTGGCCAACCTTTGGAGAAGGTTTGTGACTGAGGATCCTTTGAGGGGTTATTGTACCATTCCCAACCATAATTACCACTTTTCGCTCATTACATTCCCATCATATTGTCCTCTTCTAGGTCCTTTGAATTTAGTGACCCAAGAAGGGCATGTACCTCATTTCATGGAAAGAAGGGGTTGAAGGCCCAAAGGGATTTTTGTTGGATAAAAAGATAAAAACCTAGATATAGACCTTCCATATGATTCGCCCAGGGATCCCCGGGAAAGTAATGAAATGATTGTCTGTAAGAAAAGGGGACCTACAAAAATAAATAATAATGAATGCTTAAGGGGTTAGTTGGAGGATAGGAGGTCTCATCACGAGCCGACCTATCATGATCATGGGTATCTAGTGGTATGACATTACCATCATATGGTCACCAAGCCAGGGTAGTGGCTCTCAATTACACAACTAAGAAAAAGTGGGTCTCATCACGAGGCAACATTCTCATTTCCACAAGGTATTTGTGAGTGACATTGTCATTATCTGGACACCATGCCAGGACAATGGCCTTTAACTTGTTCCTTAAAACATGAAAGAAACAAAGAATGGAAAGAATATGGGCTTGGAAAAAATCCGTTGCAGATGAAGGTGCCACACACACTATACAAAGGCACACATGAATGAGATAATACAGTCCCTTGCATGTCATGAAGCTCAATGACCTATGAAGTAAAAACTCCTTCCACCTCATCATCTATTACATGACCATGAAAGTCCATACTTGGGAGCATCCCCTACTTGAGGGATTTGGTTTAACCAATAGGAATCCTATGGCACCCCTCTCATACTTAAACTTGGTCAATTGTATAGGGTTTTAAGCATTTTTTTAATTTGATGAGGTAGTTCTGATGCACATGTTTAGGTGCCTTGTTTATTAGACGTGTTTTACACTTTTCATGATATCTTTGACTTGAAATATTTTGAGGGAGTACCATTTTGTTTTGGAGGACCTTGTTGGTGGACAGTTTTGGAGGAGCAATCCTATCTTGGGATTCCATGGGGCTTGAATCCCACAGGTTGGATGCCAAGGGCCCACATGTCAAATCACGATGAATTTCCTTTGGAGGCCTAGAAGAAATCATGGATGGCATGACCTAGCCCTTACATGCCTAACATTTTTCCTAGGAGAGGTAAAACGCCACTTATGGAGGCTTAAAGTCACCTAGAGGGCTAGGGTTTGGTGGTGAAGGTGTTGTTTTATGACATATGGCATGTTTCGAAGGAAGGAATCTTGAATACAAAGATAAGACTTGGATGAGTGACAAGTGGCCTTTGGAGGCCTAGCCATGCATCTACCACCCCAATGATTTCTTCAAAGTGCCAAAACATCCCCTAAAGGGGTGATGTCACCTTATTATAGGGTTTATTTTGTGTAAACGTGAATTTTAATATGAATTGTTTAATATTATTTTGTTGTAAGGGGTAAGATAAGGGCTTTGGACCCCTTATCTTATGTTTTACCCTTGATAATGTTGACAAACTATGTGATATACATTTTGTATAAATAAAGATCATGAAATCTCATTTTGAATCATAACTCTCCCATTGTGAAGAGTTAAGGACTTAAATTTTTGCTACCCTTGAAGATTTTTGTTCTCTTGTGATATGGTATAGTGTTTCTTTGGTTATGGACTTGATGATGATGATGTGCTAGTTCTTGGAGGTCTTTTCTAGCTATTTTGTGGTGGTTTATCTTGGCATGTTATGGTTTATCTTGTGTTATTTGGATTGGTAAGACATTTTACTTATTGCTATCATTTGTAAGTCAAGCTGAAGGTTGATTTTTGATAAGGCTAAGTAGGAAGTATAAGTGCATACACCCCTACTTTAGCTCCACCATAATTTTAAAGCATACAGTTATTGTTTGCAAGGGTTTGCTAACGAAGTATAAGGATATACACCCTTTAGTTTAAACCCTAGCTAGGTTTCTTTCCTTGGGGAATAAGAGGATACCTCCCATGAACCAAGGGGGAAGAGACCAAAGGGGGTTTGATGAAGGAAGGGGTAGAATGGATGAGACCACTAGGAGGGAATTGAGAATCAAGTATATGTGCTTTACTTGCAAAGAGCCTTGGGATCCAACACTCAAATGCATGGGCAAAGGCAAGTCTCACTACATTGAAGTGGTTTATGATGATGAGGAGGAGGAAGGTTTCAGCCATCTACATAACATGGAGGAAAATCCCACATAAAATGCAGAAGAGGAGGATGAAATTCACGACCTTGTAGTAGATGAGAAGGTAACAATAACATCAATCAATGGGGTACCCAAATTCAACACCTTCAGGACGATTTGGGTGTTATAGGGGCAGAAATTTCCAGTTCTCATTGATGGGGGTGCTTCACACAACTTCATTGATTCAACCCTACTTCAAAGAACACACATACCTACAGTTGAATTTGAATGATTTCATGTGGAGGTAGCAGGGGGGTGCACTATGCCTTGTGACAGGTATATTCCGATAATGAAGTTTACATTGGGCAGGCATGATTTGGCACAATATTTCTATGTAATGGACCTTCCAGATACTAATATCATCCTTGGAGTTCAGTGGCTTAGTACGTTGGGGAAAATCATTACCAACTACAAGACCATGGAGATGTATTTCATGAAGGAAAATGGGAAAAAAATGGTTCTCAAGGGTATGACAGGAAACACACCTAGAGTGGTGACAGCAAAGCGCATGGAGGCCATATTCAGGAGGGAAGACATTTCATATGCAACATAATGTAGAATATCAGTTCAGGTGGATAAGAAAGGGGATACTCACTTCTCAACATAGATTTAGAGAATCGTTGACAGACACAACAAGGTGTTTGAACCCATTCCATAAGAGCACCACCAGATAGGGGGTTTGAGCACATCATAGAATTGGAGGAGGGAGCGAAACCTATCATTACCACTCCTTACAGGAACCCAAAGAAATATAAATATGAGACTGAGAAGGCTATTAAATCATATTTAGACATGTTCCACATTAGGCCAAGTTCCAGTCCCTTTGCATCTTCAATAGTGTTAGTGAAAAACAAGGATAGAACCATGCGCATGTGCATTGATTACAGGGATTTGAATAAAAAGACGATAAAAAACAGATACCCCATCCCTAGGATTGATGATCTACTGGATGAGCTTCGTGGGGTTGTATACTTCAAAAATATTGACTTGCACTCTGGATATCATCAGATTAAGATGAGGGAGAAGGATGTACCCAAGACCGCTTTCAGATTTCACTATGAGTTCTTGGTAATGACCTTTGGGATGACTAATGTGCCAGCCACCTTCCAATCTTGCATGAATCATGTCTTTAACAAGCAATTAAGGAAGTTCCTCTTAGTCTTCTTTGATGACTTATTTATCTACAACAAAACTTGGGAGGAGCATCTTCAACATGTAGAAGAGATTTTGGCTATCATGGAAGGGAAATCCTTGTATGCAAAGGAATCCAAATGTGAATTTGGAATGACAGAGGTTCTATATTTGGGACACATCATTAGGGTGAAAGGGGTATAGGTAAACCAAGAGAATATACAAGACATACTTGACTGGCCCACACCCAAGACCCTCACAGAATTGAAAGGATTTCTTGGCATTTGTTGCTATTACAAGAGGTTTTTCAAAGGTTTCTCCCAACTTTGTGCACCTTTGACCGATTTGACCAGGAAAGGCGCATTCAAGTGGAGTTCAGAAGCACAATTGAATTTTAAAAGGATGAAGAAGGTGATGAGAACTTTTTCGGTCTTGGCTTTACCATATTTTGCACAACCCTTTACAATGGAGTGTGATACCTCAGGGGAGGGCATTGGAGCGTGCTTATGCAGAATAAAAACCCTATTTTCTATGAGAGTCGAAAATTGAGGGGTCCTGAGATGCTCTACACCATCTATGACAAATATATTTTAGCCATCATGCATGCATTGGCTAAGTTCGGGCAATACTTGGTTGGGCGAAAATTCGTTGTGAGGACAGATCACAATAGCCTCAAGTACTTTTTTGGATAAAAAAGACTTAAATGAGAGGCAACATAAATGGGTTAGCAAGATCTAGTCTTATAACTTTGAAATTGAGTTTGTAAAAGGAAAAAATAATGTGGTGGCAAATGCATTATCTCGAAGACCATCAGTTTATGCTATGACTCACATTTCAGTGGACTGGAAAGCCCACCTTTTGGTGGAATACTCAAAAAAAAAGTTTGCATGTGAATTGATAGATGGGCAGGTACAAGATGACAACTTCATAATTGTGGACGACATCATATACTACAAGGATCGAATCTTCTTGGTCCTCGAGTCAACCTTTAAAATCAAAGTGCTACAAGCATGCCATGATTCACTAGTAGCAGGACATCAGGGGTTCATCAAGACATACATGCAAGTAAGGGAAATATTCGCTTGGAATGGCTTGAAGGAAGATGTGATGCGCCACATCAAGGAATGAACCACTTTTTAGGTAAACAAGGATGAACACACTCATGCAACAAGATTACTGCAACCACTTCCCATTCCTGAGCACAAAAGGGAAATCATATCTATGTATTTCATCACGGGATTTCCCAAGGCCCAGGGAAAGGATTGCATTTTTGTGGTGGTGGACAGGTTAACCAAGTTTGGACACTTTTTTGCCATTTCCACAGACTACATTGCAACACAGGTTGCGGATTTGTTCGTTGGGAAGGTTTTCAGATTGCATGGTTTACCCAAAACCATTGGGAGTGACAGGGAGAATAGGTTTATGAGCACCTTTTGGCAGGAGCTATTCAGGTTAGTGGGTACGGCCTTAACCCCTAGTACTATCTATCATCCCCAAACAGATGGCAAGACAGAGATAGTCAACAAGCAGGTTGAAGGATACCTTCGGAATTATGTGTCAGGGCAACAAAAGGCATAGGTTAAGTGGCTTCATTTGGGGGAATATTGCTACAAAACCACCCATCATATGTCTATTGGTATGCCATCATTCATAGCCTTATACAGTTATGATCCCCTCTCCTTTGTGGAGATTGTCTTTGGTGACAGCAGGGCTCCCATGGTTCAATATTGGATTCAACAAAGTCATGATATACTTAGAGAACTTAAGGACCACCTACAAAGGGCACATAATCAACAAAAGGTACAAGCAAACAAGCACAGGGTGGAGCACACATTTGAGGTTGATGATTTTGTTTACTTGAGGCTTCAACCATACATACATGCATCCATTAAAAGGAGTGGTGCAGAAAAGCTCCAACCTCGCTTCTTTGGCCCATACAGGGTTAATAAAAAGGTACGGGTCGTGGCATATGACCTTGATCTACCACAGGGAAACAAAATCCACAATGTTTTCCATGTGCCATGATTGAAGAGAGCCATAGGTAAACATGTCATTCCTATTGAGGAACTACCACCCTTGGATGAAGAAGGGCAGTTGATATTGGTTCCAGAAGAAATATTAGAAGTCCATGAGAAGAGGTTAAGAAAGAGGAGCATCAAGGAATATTTGGTCAAGTGGAAGAATTTACCCATAGAGGATGCTAATTGGGAAGGTGAACAAGTGTTAAAGGAGACAGGTCTAGAATTGCTTGTGGGCGAGCAATTTCTAGCAGGGGATACTGTAATGTCCCCCACCTCTTGATGAAGAGGTTTGGGGAGACTCAGTAGTCTAGTTGTCCCCACTAGACTATACTCTCATGCATCATGGGGAAAAAGTCGACCAAAATCCATTACCTAAGCACAATGTTATATTATTAATGGGAGGAAAAGGTAACTAAAGGAAAGAAAAGAGCATGTGTGGAAAAGCTACAAGTAAACTCCTAGCTTTTCCATAGATGCTCTTTTCTTTCCTTTAGTTACCTTTTCCTCCCAAACTCAACTTAATAATATAACATTGTGCTTAGGTAATGACTTTGGGTTGACTTTGTCCCCATGATGCATGAGAGTATAGTCTGGTGGGGACAACTAGACTATTAAGTCTCTCCAAACCTCTTCATCAAGAGGTGGGGGACATTACATAGAACAACCAAAAGGGTTTGAAGTTGAAGATAGAAAGACTTATGTCTGCAGGTTGAAGAAGGCTATGTATAGGTTGAAGCAAGCTCCTAGAGCTTGGTATGGAAGAATTGACAGTTTCCTAATGAGCTTGGGATATACCAAGAGTAAAGTTGATTCTAGCCTTTACTTCAAGGTTATGAATGATGAGCCAATTATATTTTTGTTGTATGTGGATGACTTATTGTTAATAGTAGAAGAAAATCTCATCACTGATTGTAAGAAGAAGCTCGTTGCATAATTTGAGATGAAATACCTAGGCCTAATGCATTATTTCTTAGGTCTTGAAGTTTGGTAGAGCCCAAAGAAGATCTTCCTTAACCAAGGGAAGTATGAAGTCGAAATATTGAAGAGATTTGATATGTTGGAATGTAAAGGCATGAACAAACCCATGGAAACAAAGTTGAAGCTCCTGGTTGATCCTTCGTCAGAGTTGGTATATACTACTCTATATAGACAAATTATTGGTTCGTTGATGTATCTGACAAATACCGTGTCAAATATATGCTTTGTTGTGAACACCTTGAGTCAATATCTGGTAGAGCCATGACGTGTTCACCTTGTAGCTGGAAAGCATGTGATGAGATACCTTAAGGGTACATTGGAATATGTTCTTTGTTATACTGGAGATCATGACTTTAGACTGCTTGGTTATACTGATTCAGATTGGGTTGGAAGTGTTTCTGATAGAAAGAGCACTTCAGAATGTTGTTTTAGTCTGGGGTCAGCCATGACTTCATGCTAGAGCAGGAAGCAATCCATTATTGCTCTCAGCACGACAGAATTGGAATACATTGCAACATGTTCCGCCAGTTGCGAAGCCATATGGATTCAGAAGTTGGTGACAGGTCTATTCAATCTGGAGATGGAATCCACCGTGATTCTATGTGATAACCAAAGCTGCATAAAGATGATGGAGAACCATGTGTTCCATGATAAGTTGAAGCACATAAAAATCCAGTATCACTACATTTTTGATATGGTGCAGAGGGGAGTTGTAAAGCTCCAATATGTTGGCACAGATGAGCAGGTTGCAGATGTGTTGACCAAGCCTCTGTCTTGTGTAAAATTTGAATACTTTTGAGACAAGCTTGGTATAGTCCGAAAGGACCTCCCTCGAAAGGGGGAGTGATGTTGATGATATTGTGGTATCCTGACCAATAACGGGTAGCTCTGTTAGGATTTTATATCCCAGGGGATTGATCATCCCTGGACAGATCCTGAAGGTTTGTTAAGGACGGTCTGTCAGAGTACCTGTGCATGTATATGCCAGTTGTGGTCAGTAGTGGTAGCTCCGTTAGGATTATATATCCTAGGGAATATTTTGATTCCTAGGTAGATCCCGAAGGTCTGGTAAGGATGGTTTATCAGAGTACCACGTGGTAGCTCCGTTCGGATTTTATATCCTAGGGAATATTATGATTTCTGGGAAGATCTCTAAGGTCCAGTAAGGACAGTCTATCATAGTACCACAAAATGTTGTTGCTGCACCTACCTCATTATGTTTTCCTATGATGATGATGTTGTTATCGTAGCCTCGTGTTGATGATGTTGTTTCAGCCTCGTGTTGTTGTTGATGATGTTGTATCGGCCTCATGTTGTTGATGATGTTGTTGTAACAACCTCGTGTTGTTGATGATGTTGTTGTATCAGCCTCGTGCTGTTGATGTTGTTGGTATAGCTTTATACTAAATGATGTTGATGTTGATGATGATGATGATGCTACTCCAGCTCTGTGTTGTGAACGATGATGATATTGATGATGAGAAAAACTTCCAATGATTTATAGATGTGCCAGTGAGTGTTCTATATGTTGATGATGTTGCTTCCCCCTCTCTCTCTTTCCTGATGATGTTGTATTGGGTTATGTTAGTAGAATACCCTTCTCGTTAAGGGGGAGTGTTGAGATATTGTAACTTCTAAGAATATTCTAATTATAATTGAGTTATTATCTTGTAGATCATATCCCCTTTTGTGGATTGTTCATGTCGGGACTTATGTATGACCATATCCCCTTTTGCCGATTGGTCAAACAAGTTCATATGGTGGTATTTGAGAATTCGTCCCCTAAGGTTTAATAAAGTGGTTTTAACCACTATTGGGAGAAGATGGCCCTACTTGATGAAGAGACATAACCCTAGCACCTCCTAAGCTAATATTTGTAAGTGAGTAGGGCGCCTCATTCGTTCACTCACTCACACTCACTTCTAGTGCACATCTTTTGATGGTAGTTGCAGTTGCAAGAAGAAGGAGAGAGAGGCGCATGCTCAATCCGAGTCCTTTCTTGTTTATTTGGTCTTAAATCTTGGAATTGTATTGGAAATCTATTATTGAGGAAGTTTTTGTTGGGTTTTCTCCCCCATGAGGGTTTCCCAGGATAAAATGTTGTGTACCTTGTGATTGCATTTCTTTCAGTGATCCTACTTATGTTGTTGTTTTGGAAATGCTCTAGTAAATTGAAAAGAACCTAATAACAACTCTAAATTTAACACTAACATGTAAAACATGGGCCTCGCAAGGGTTTGATGACAATATTAAAAGCAAGGTGTCTAGCGTATACATTTTTTTATATATGAGATGTGATGATTTAATGTTTTTCTCGGCAAACTATGTCATGCAACTTACCCAAGAAGTTGTAGACTTCACGATGAAATTATGATTTGGGTCAATAAGGTAACCAAAATTGTGCACTTCAACCCTAAGGTAATAACATACAAAGATTCTAATATGGCAAGAGTCCTTGTAAACAAGGTTGTCTGATTACATGAGTAGCCTTGATATATGATCTCAATTGGAGATTTGTTGTGCGCTTTGCAATTCAAAAATACTGTCAAAACAAATTTTGGTAAAATTTAAATTTTTTTACTACTTATCACCCATGAATCAATGCACACGTAGAGAGGGTGAATCGAGGAAGAGAACATACACTAAGTATAATTAGTAGGACTAATAGATTCATAGGGAAGAGTTTCTAGGCAGAGTTGAGTGTAATAAGGAGTATCATCATTCCATTGGCATGGAATCATTTGAACTATCGTATGGTAAATAATGTAGGGAATCATTGAGTTAGAATCACGTTAAGAACCAAACCATAATAGGTCTTGAGATAATTCAAGAAGTGGAAGAACATGAGGCATTAGTTGGGATGAACATTAAATTACACAAGAAATTGGGAGGTGATTTACAATCCTTGAAAGGATTGAGCCAGTTGGTTATGGATTTTCATTGCCACCTGACCTAACAATGATGCACGATGCTACCCATCTTTTAGAAGATACATGTTAGATGTGTTGTAAATATGGTCACAAGGTATGTTCCCAAAGAGGATGCATATTATGCATCAAGATCACCATTTTGTTTAATTGACTATATAACTTCGGAACTAAGTTTCCTAAAGGATGGATGTATTTAGTGTCCTATATTTTATCTTCTTAATAGATTGTGACTTAACTCTTATGCGTATCACAATTTGAGTTAACCACCATTAAACTTGTTAGAACCTATGATACATTGTGGAACCTTATGGGTGTGTTTTGTATGAACATATTTTGTGACGTGAGGCCATAACTTTGCTTATATAGATATATGTCGATCCAAATTATTTATGCTAAGTCATTTAAATCTCAATTATGCATGCATAGTCTTTGATGCTTTTGTGAGTAATAATGTTTATGAACATTATTTATCATGAATATGATGTTATAACAATCTCGCTGATAATAAAATATACTTTCTTATTCTCTAAGGTGACAACTAAATAACTCTAGTGGGAATGTAATTATTATATTTATCCACAAATAAGTGTTTATGAATTAACATGTAGGCTATGGACCCTACATGGCTCTAATGATGATATTAGTAGTGAGGATTGTTATCGCTCAATTTGTAGTTTGGGTCATAGGCTGAAGGATAGAGAACAAACTGGCATAACAGGAACCTTCCCTGCCCAATTTCACCTCGATGGGGAGGTTCTTTCTGTTTAGGGAGGTTAGCCCAGGGGAGACATCCCCGACAACCTGGGGTTTTGAAGAGGTAGAAGGTATAAGGTCAAGTTTTAGAGTTCCCTCCTCATAGGTTACCACCAATGTCAGACAGTTCGGCTAATCAGCCAATAAATGAAGTGTATGCCCTACTGAAAACACTTGCCTGGAACAAGACAACAACAACACAATATATATATATGCAGGCTATAACTCAAAGGGTTAGTACTTCAATAACTATCTGATATTATTCAATAAGCAATGTAATGCAATAGATATCAAATGAAGTCAACATTTTGTCAATTAGCTATGAAAGACCATCAATTCATCAATATCTATAGAGATGACTAAGCCAACGATATGTCCAATCAACTATTT
>ML790440.1:230314-241299 GCA_009831015.1 Picea engelmannii
CATGTAACACGAGGTGGTGTGGTCAAAGGATGTCCAGACATAGTGGAAGACAAGGGTGATATTATCCGTGGGTGCCTTTGTAGGAGGCGAGTTGTACCTGTCATGGATGCAATTCTTTCCAAGCCCTTTATTGCCTTTATTCTCTCTTTATTATTTTAAGGTCTAACTAGAGGACACTGCCTTGGCGTGGTGACCAGAGCTGACAATGTTACTCACAAGTACTTTCACAGAGATGATAAGGTTGGCTCGTGATGAGACCCCCTTTCCCTTGGCCATGCAACCAAAGGTCACTGCCCTGGCGTGGTAACTAGATAATGGCAATGTCATATTGCTAGGTACCTATGAACATAATGGGTTGGCTCGTGATGAGATCCCCCATCCTCTTGGCTAGGTCTTGTTTTGTTATTTTTCTTCGAGTCCCTCTTGTTTCTTATTGAGAGGCTTTTTATTGCCTTCTCGGGGATCCCTAGGCGAGGCATCTCTAGGTTTTACTTTTATGGCTTTTATCTCTTACCAGTTGCTTTTACCCCCTGGGCCTTTAGCCCCTTCTTCCCACAGGATAAGGTGTAACCCCACAAATAAGTCATCCTAATGTTCAGACTAAGGGAATGGGATAAATGAAAGGGAGATAAGATGTAAAATGATAATATGATGGGAGCGGACGATGGCTCTTCAAATTCCCCCGTGGTAGCTAACCAAAACCTATGGGTACAAGCTTGCTAGGGTACCCTGTCAATCCCCCAAACCATGGTCAAGTGGGTTAGTGTAAGATCCAAGCATTTGTCAGAAATGAAAGGAATCTGATGCATATATCTAAAAGTTATAATGATCAAACATGACACATACCATGATACCTGGACCAATTACCTCATGGAGCAAGAGTCTTCTCCAATGCAAGTCCAAGCCGAAGGTGATGGATGTTGTTGTTGCTGGCAGGACAAGTCTGATGAAGAAGAAAGATGGGCCCTCCAGGGCAATGCTCAGGTCAATCCTTCTCTCGATACTCCATGTCTAGGACCTATGGGCCTCAAGACATGATCTCCTAGTTATCCCTAGAAATCGAGGATAACAAGGACAATATGATATATTTTGTTTTATATATGACATGTGATGCTCTAATGTTTTGATTTGATTGACAAATTGTTTCATGCAAGATACATAGAGCTTGCTTGCTTAAGGAGCTACCTAGATATGTAGTGGTTGAGGGATGAGAAGGGTGTACCACTTCTAGTATGGATGGAAACACCAAGAGGAGTGGAGGCAATTTCCACCAATTATATCATTCAACAACCTCAAGATCATAATATTGGGCAAACAGGTCCATTTTCTCTCATAAAAAAGTGATAGGACATTGAGATGCCTATTATGGGCCAGAAGGATGTAATGGACTCTTCTTGACTTATACTCAATTTAACAAAGGAGTTGTGCCATTGAAAGTGGAGTGTGACCTAGGTAGTTGTAGTTTAGTTTGATACTTTATAAGGTGTCTAGAATATAAAAGTTGATGTTATTGCTTTGTGTGAGTTAGTCAAACACCCTATAAAAGATAATGTATGTGACATATGTATATATTCATATATTAGAAATTAGTTTATAAAACATACTTATAATGATAAACATAAAAATATATAATTTAAGAAATTTCAATGTTTATATATATATTTATGGTGTATGTAATTACATACTAAAAAATATGATTAAAAAAAATTGTATAATTTAAGAAATTTAATTGATATTATATTATATAATAATAATATAATTTTAAGGTCACTTTCAAGAAATCAAGTTGGCATATGAGACCTTCTTGTTTGTGGGATAAAGGATCCTTTCCATGTAGCAATTTTATTGATAAAATCTATGGAGGTATACATAAACTTGTAACATCTTTAAAAAAAATACATGTTCTTAATTATTAGACTCACTCAGACTATATATTCTTATATATAATGGGCATTGTTTTTACTCTGAACCTTTCCAACTCACTCTAGTTGATCGACCATTAATGTTCAGATAGAATAACCTTACTATGTAGCTGAACTCCCGGGTGAAGAAGTGGAGGCAAGACCCAAATGAAAGCATGCTTGAACCGGGAAGATCCTTCACTCAACCGCCAACAAAAACCGCCAACAAAAAGAGTAGGGGCTCCTTTCTCTACGTGATAGCAAGGAAGGCTCAACTGCTAGCCAACAGAAAATCAAGATTACAAGATGGAATGACAAGATTACAGGATGGAATGAAGGAAGGTTCAATCATCGTAACCCACCTTCGGTTGGATGACACTACCCTGGGTTGGACCCCACTGATAAGGGGAAATAATAGTTAGCTAGTCGGAAGTTAGGATCGATGGAACTCCCTCATTAACGCCTAACTATAAAGGTGTTAAAATTAATAAATGATAAAAAAAATCTTATCGTTATAAACTATGGGCACACAATGGATACATTACAATATGTAACACATCATGTTTATAATCATGAAGATTTCGATATGAACGACTAGCCGCTGGGAAAGTGATGGATATGTGGTAAAGTACATCAAGTTAGAGAGTGAGTGGGAGTGCATGCATTGTTTCATTTCAATTTATAATAATGAAGTATTGATTTATAAATGTTATTAATATTAGATTGAGATATAAAAACTAAGAAGTTTTAGAGGTAAGACGGTGAGTGGGAGGGCATGAATTGTTTCAATTTAAAATAATGAAGTACTGATTTATAAATATTATGATTTATAAATATTATTATAAGTATTGGATTGAGATATAAAAATTAGAGAATTTTAGAAGTTACTGAGTGAATGAGAGTGTGTATTGCTTTAATTTACAAAATTTACAAGAATAAAATATTGATTTATAAATATTATTATTGGATTGAGATATAAAAATTAGGGAATTTTAGGTATGAGGTTAAATTTTAATTGGGGTATTATATAGTTTTATGTATGAGATTAAGGTTAAATGCTACTTGAAAGTACAAGGTCTTATTATTATAACTTAAGCGATGACAATGAAGGATATTAGCTTTCTTGCGGATACATTTTAGACTGAAACCACATTGTGGTCATGTAATATGACCTAAAAATGTTTTTGATTGACTAAGAGCTTATCTTTCTTGAACATAAAGAAACAAGTCAACAACCCAAGACCCAGAGGCATCTAACAAGAGTGGAAGTATGCCTCCTTATGGATTATCAATTATTTTAGGTGGCCATATTTTGTTTGCACATGATGGTGTTGTCGCACGTCGAGGTCTTGAAATTGTATCAATAGAGGCTAGGGTGGTATCCCTGAGTATTGTAATGTTTTTCTTACTTTGAAGGAATAAAAAAGGAAAGTAAGGAATTGAATACATAGAGGAACATTGTGCTTATTGATAAATAGAAACAAAAGAGTCAAGAAGGGGAGTTGAGAGATAAAAAAGGGGGGTTGATTATTATCTGCATTCATGTATCTTAATTGTAGGATTGGTGGATTGGGAAGCTAAAGTGACCTCTTTAATATCTAGCGAGGTACTAATTGGATGCTTAGGCAAGAGTCGAGTGGAAGAAAATTTGATCCATTTGCAATTCTTCATTTTAAATTATAGGCATTCTTGTGAGTGTAGACTTATCCATTGATTTTAGTTAAATAACATCCTTGTAACATCATTAGTAGAATTATTATAATTATTATGCACAAAAGGAATAAAGTGATATTTTGAATTCTTTGTTGTTAAAAAATTATTCTATTATGTAATGAAAATGATGATGTATTGAATATTTTTTAAAAGAAAATATTGCAACTCTGATTATGGACTTGACCTAGTAGGAACATTGAGTAAGGCATACAACAAAGGCAACCAACACGAGTGATTTGTAGAAATTTCCAAAACTCAAACTTTAATGTAACTTCATAACTTTCACCTCTTTCCTAGAGGTTTCATGGATCTAGTCCCTGTGGATTTATAGTGTTAGGGATGGTTTGAGATATAATAGAACAACACCAAAAAGTGAACAATGATTCACTTGTAAACACTATACAATCCAAGAGAAAATATATGAAAACTTATGCCACAAGTTTAAGCCTTCTAGAGCAATCTTATCATCCATCAACCATATATGGAAATCACTTCATGATAACAATTATTATAGCATTAAATTGTGTCCTATCATCTTCCATATCAATGTTAAACCCTTAACAATTTTATCCTCAACTTCTGTCAAATTAGGAAGACATATAGGTCTTAGAAATCACAAAACCATGAAGATGATAATAGTTGACAATCAAATCTACAATAAGACAATTTTGGAAAACTAAAAAATTCATATATATATATATATATATATATATAGAGAGAGAGAGAGAGAGAGAGAGAGAGAGAGAGAGAGAGAGAGAGAGAGAGAGAGAGAGAGTTCAATTACATACTCTCACCGTAAGATAAGCTAGTATAACCCTCTAAGCTCTCCAAAAGTCTAGTTAGAAAAAAATGGAAAACCCTAGCTCCACCACAATACTTCAATAAGTTAGAGTAGCACTAGGAAGTCCTCCTTGGCCTCAAGTAAGGCATATCTTCTTCTCTTCCTCCTCAACAAATACAAACCTAGGGTTTATCATCAAACCCTAACTCCTTACCTCCTTAGGGTAGAAACCCTAACCAGAGAATATCTAAGAATCCATCCAAGAAACCCCAACACTTCAAGACAAGAGAGATAAAGTACATTGAAGAATGAACGAGAAAGAGTGAGAGATTAGCGCTCCTCCTCCTACATATCATAATCAAGTGTAAAGAAGAATAATCACAAGTGCATGAATTGTGAGAATGACTTTCTCTTTCCTCTTTTTATATATGAGATGAAGGGATGCCTACAAGTCAAGTGGACCTAGTCCACTACAAGAAATCTACAAGATGCAAGTAGGTTTACACATGAAGCAATCCTATAAGTGACACATGTCAAGCTCCAAGGTGACGATGATCCATAAGCAAGGCTCCAATACAAGGGTGCTCCTCATACAAGGTCTAACACTCCTCCTCCAAGGGATCCAATTCTCCAATGCCTCTCTTAGGCCATGTGCTTTTGGGTCCACTCCACCTACATGATCATTATCACAACCCAAGAATCCCCAATTGAACTCAAAGACTCTAGGCAATAATCTAATAAACCCAATGTTGTCTAGGTCTCAATACCCTCCTCTAGAATGCTAAACACTCCTCCAATGTAAGGCGTTCTCAAGAAAACAACCTCTCCATGTGCCATCATGTAGAATGTCACTAAGTTGTTTCCAATGCTCCAAAGGAGGATGTCAATCAAACATTCATATGAGGTATAACAATTGAAGAGCAATCCACCTCCAATGTGTAAATCCATCATAGAGAAATCAAGGGCTAACCATAATTCATGCACCCCACATCTCATGAAGCACCCCAAACATGGTGTAAACACTTTCAGAGTAACCCCAAAATCTAACACTCCCTCTTTTTGAGGAAAGTGTTTTCACCAACACTATTAAACTCCCTCAACATCTCAAAATTCCATTTGGACAAGGGATTTGTTGTTATGTCAACAATCTATAAATTTATGGGATTATAATCAAGGGATACAACACCCTTTTGTACTCTATCTCTTAGAAAATGATATCAAATATCAATATGATTGGAGCAACCATGAAACATTGGATTCTCAAAGAGTTTTATGAAACTTTGATTATTGTAATACACAATTGTCGACTCCAATCTCATATCTCCAAGCTTGGCCACCAAATTACAAATCCATACTACCTCACAACCTGTTGAACATGTGATATTATGTACTTTACTTCTACTGAAATCAATGACACTATTACATGTTTCCTACTAAACTAGGATATAAAACTTGACCCAAGCTAAAACAAAAACCGAAAGTACTCTTCCAATAATCATTACCACCAACCCAATCTAAATCATAAAATCTATGTTACAATAACAATCCATCATCTCCTATATACTTGATGCCATAATGGATAGTGGCCTTCATATGCTTGAGCACATGCTTCACAACCACCTAATGTATCTCTTTCAAAACAACCATATAATGACTCAATGTATTCACTGCATAATGAATTTTTAGCTTAGTATTCAAAAGATACATCAAGGAACCAATCATTTGCTTATATAATGAAGGGTGAATCAAATTGGCACTCTTATCCCAAGTGAGCTTCAAATTTTATGCCAAGGGCTTGCAATACTGCACATGAAATCTCTCCAAAATATCCAGAGTGCACTTCCCTTTCCCAAGGGAGTCCTCTCTTGGACCTTGCCAAACCTCCAAACCCAAAAAATAATGCAATAGACCAATATCTTTCATGTCAATTTCACTTGACAATTTCTTCTTTCATCACACAATGAGCATCTTTGAACTACCTATAATGATCAAGTGATCCACATATATAAATTAGCATCAACATACTTATAGTAAATATTTGGGCTAGTAATAGTTTTGGTGATCCATAATTTTGGTAAGAACTCATCAATTCTAGCAGAACAAGCTCGTGGTGCCTGCTTAATCCCATGAAGAGATTTCTTCAACTTGCAAGCATGAGTACCACACTCATGTATCTAGAATCCTCTTAGTTAATTAATGTACACTTCTTATTCAATCACTCCATTCAAGAAGACAATATTCACATCCATCTACTATAAGCACCATCCAAAACATGTTATTAGGGAAATAATGGTACAAATATAAATGTATATGGAAATTGGTGCAAATGTCTCATTGTAATCAACCCTTGCTTTCTGTTAGAACCCTCTAGCAACAAACCTTTCCTTGTATTTTTCAATATTTCCATAAGTCACATGTTTGAATTTATACAACCACCTAGAGTCAATCACTAGATTCCTCTATGGCCTTGGTGCAATCTCCCAAACATCATTATGCATGATAAAGTTATACTCTTCTATCATGGCCTTCTTCCACTCCTTCTTCTCATAAGCCTCCTCAAAACTAAAATTCTCTTCTAGCCTCTCACTGGAATGTACAAGTGGCACTGGATTAGTAAGTAACTTGTAAAGGCCACTCTCTAGTGCACCTCTAGCCAAAGTATTTGGACTAGCTAAACTACAATCATTGTTAGTGCAATGATGTCCTTCAAATGCAACTCTATGTTGTACATATGTTATACAAGAAACTCAAAAAATATTCTTCTTTAAACCAAGAACAAATAAAACATTTCTTAGCTCAAGAACATCACATAATGGAATTTGGAAGGAAATGGAGCCAACTCCTCTCATGGGATAAGTAGCATAATCACCTAGCTCCACACCCATACCTCCCTCTTTCTCTCGAAGTCTGTTGAAGAGTGTCCTGACATACGCTATATGTCTCGAAGTCCCACTGTCCATATATCATCCAACATTAGACACAATGCTATAAGAATAACAAGAGAACATAGAGAAGGCAGTCTCAAAATAAGAGTAATCTTCCTCTACAATTGCTACAATCCTAATTGCAACTTGTTTATTTCCCTTGCCTTTCTTCTTCAACAGACATTGGTTGGCATAATGTCTCAACATGTGACGTTAGAAATGCATCAATTTACTTGAATCCCTTCTTTCATGTACCTATACCTTCCTTCTTCTTGTAACCTTTCTTACTACCCTTCTTCATCCTCTCAATGAGAGCAATCTCATCTACCTCCTCTTGTTGCCTTGATCAAGACTATATACAAATTTCTTCCTACACAAGATCATTACACAACTTTGCAAAAGGTGGAAGATCTCATGATCCCAAACACCCTAAACAAAAGGCCTTCAAGAAGATAAAATTCCATTCAAAGAAATGGACACCAACTCCTTATCCTCTACCTTCATCCCAATGACAGCCACCTGATCTCTCAACTTTGTGACCTTGGTCATATAACTCACCATAGTATTTGTTTTTCTCATGCAAATGACTAAAATCTTGTTTCATAGGAGCATCTATTGAGAAACACAAGAGCTTTGAAACAAATCAACCAAAGCCCCAAACATGTCCTTACCTATCATCTTCGTTCCAATCTGAAGGATGAAATGATTCTTCACCAAATCTAGAACGATTCTATTTGCCTTGGCCTCCTTCTGTGATGTCTCGTTCCCAAGAGTAGGCCAACAAGGAGTGACTTAGTAGTCTATATGTTCCCGTAGACTATAGTCAGGCACAAACAGGGAACAAGATGGAGAAATAAGGAGGAATTGACGGCTAAACGATGAATTAAGCCAAAATACTTAGGAAAAATCACTTAAGCCYAAGTCAACGAAGAATTAGAATGAAAAGGTGTTAAGGGGGGACTCAGTTGACAAATAAATCACTTTAGGAGGAAAGGCGCCTAGCTTAARTGAGGTCAATGAAGAATTAGATCGGGAAAGATATAAAGGGAGGAATTTGACCTAATCCCTCATGATGCATTGTTATGATTTGATGTTGAGAGTTCCGAGAGGAGGAGGAGAGCCGACCTTACTGTTTTGTGGATTTCTGGAGGAAACCACCACCATTGATCGGTTTCGATGTTGAGAGACACACCCTAGCCCATCGGAGATACCATCCAGGTATTTCACCATACGTTTCAGGAGTATCCATTGTGGAGGGCGCAGCTCAGCCAAGGAGGGCGCAAGCTAGTTTGAGGATTTGGAGATCTGCAATAGACCTGTGTCACGATTGCAGTTTCGTTCCAACCCAGTAGAGATCCAGCCAGGGCGCTTCTATTGATCCATCTATCATTAGATTCCGACGGTGGAATCTTGCATATCGATTCATCCAGCTATTCAGGGTGCAGTCATTCCGGATAGACATTTGGCGTTGCATGCAGATGTTCCAGAGAAGATCCGGAAAAACCCTTCCGACCCATTTCATCATTTGACGAGACGATCGGTTCGAGCCATATAGCAGCAGATTCTGACGGTGGAATCTTTTGGGGCGCATTCAGTGTCCCAGGAGGGGCGCAAACCCCCCAGGGGTCTAGATCCAGTGCCGTAAAGGTCCGATCCAAGTTCCGACAGACATCCATTCCAGTATAGAGACCAGGGCACATCTATTGGAGCAGTTTCGAGCACATTCTGATGGTGGGTTCTTTAGGTCGAGATTTCCAACTGGTAGCGGTTACCGTATTTCTCCGGAATCACACATTTTTGCCGATCTATCCATGCATGCAGCAGATCTGCTATCTTCTTATGATCACAGGTATTTTGTTTGTTATTCGATTGTATTCCAGTACAGATCCAAGATCTGACTGACGTTTAGATTCTATATTTCCAGTAGGCTATTGTATTTCCATGCTTGAACCGTTATTATTCAAGATATTGAGCAGTTGACATTCTATACTCTTGCATGCATCCTTGTATGATTGTTAAACCTTAAATATGCAACATGCACATGTAATAAGCAACATGCACCTGCAATAACCAACATGCAACCACAATAACCGAAGAATATCTCAAACACACGGCTAAAACGCTACTTTCACGTCTCTTGCCTTAAAAAGGCGGTGGGACAACAGGTTAGCATTTCACAGGAGTTGCCACCCTTGGATGAGGAGGGTCAGTTGGAACTAGTACCAGAAGAGGTACTAGAGCAGAGAGAGCGCAGATTGAGGAGCAGGATCATCAGAGAGTGCTTGGTTAGATGGAGGGTTCTTCCAGTGGAGGATGCCACATGGGAGGGAGAGCATATTCTGCAACACCCAGGATTGATGTTGCTTGCAGACAAGCAATCTCGGGAAGGGAGGATTGTGATGTCCCGTTCCCAAGAGTAGGCCAACAGGGAGTGACTTAGTAGTCTATATGTTCCCGTAGACTACAGTCAGGCACAAACAGGGAACAAGATGGAGAAATAAGGAGGAATTGACGGCTAAACGATGAATTAAGCCAAAATACTTAGGAAAAGTCACTTAAGCCTAAGTCAACGAAGAATTAGAATGAAAAGGTGTTAAGGGGGGACTTAATTGACAAATAAATCACTTTAGGAGGAAATACGCCTAGCTTAAGTGAGGTCAATGAAGAATTAGATCGGGAAAGATATAAAGGGAGGAATTTGACCTAATCCCTCATGATGCATTGTTATGATTTGATGTTGAGAGTTCCGAGAGGAGGATGAGAGCCGACCTTACTGTTTTGTGGATTTCTGGAGGAAACCACCACCATTGATCAGTTTCGGTGTTGAGAGACACACCCTAGCCCATCGGAGATACCATCCAGGTATTTCACCGTACGTTTCAGGAGTATCCATTGTGGAGGGCACAGCTCAGCCAAGGAGGGCGCAAGCTAGTTTGAGGATTCAGAGATCTGCAATAGACCTGTGTCCCGATTGCAGTTTCATTTCAACCAAGTAGAGATCCAGCTAGGGTGCTTCTATTGAGCCATCTATCATTAGATTCCGACGGTGGAATCTTGCAGATCGATTCATCCAGTTATTCAGGGCGCAGTCATTTCAGATAGACATTTGGCGTTGCATGCAGATGTTCCAGAGTAGATCCGGACAAACCCTTCCGACCCATTTCATCATTTGACGAGACGATCGTTTCGAGCCATATAGCAACAGATTCCGACGGTGGAATCTTTTGGGGCGCATTCAGTGTCCCAGGAGGGGCGCAAACCCCCCAGGGGTCCAGATCCAGTGGCGTAGAGGTCCGATCCGAGTTCCGACAGACATCCATTCCAGTATAGAGACCAGGGCACATCTATTGGAGCAGTTTTGAGCACATTCTGAAGGTGGGTTCTTCAGGTCGAGATTTCCAGCTAGTAGTGGTTACCGTATTTCTCCGGAATCGCACATTTTTGCCGATCTATTCGTGCATGCAACAGATCTGCTATCTTCTTATGATCATGAGTATTTTGTTTGTTATTCGATTGTATTCCAGTACAGATCCAGGAGATCTGACTGACGTTTAGATTCTATATTTCCAGTAGGCTATTGTATTTCCATGCTTGAACCGTTATTATTCATGATATTGAGCAGTTGACATTCTACACTCTTGCATGCATCCTTGTATGATTGTTAAA
>ML790440.1:244269-255442 GCA_009831015.1 Picea engelmannii
CTGCCAGGAAAATGACGACAAGATTCTATGCATTACTGAGAGAATGGAGGGAGCGCGGTCTTCAAATATTGCCTTATTTCTTTCAATCCAGAGCTGCCAGCAAGCATGTGTAGCCAAACTGACAGGGGCAGTCTTCTCCTTTGACCACTGCAAAAAACAATCTAGGACAGAGGCATCATCCCAATGAATGTTGAGAGAATAATGGGTGAGTATACGCTGCCAGACAGCCCTCGAAAAATGGCAGTAAATGAGGATATGGTGAATATCTTCTGCAGATTGATTGCATAACTTGCAAATTCCTGGGCCTTCCCAGCCTCTCTTTCGCAACTTATCCCAGGTAAGTGTCTTTTCTTTTGCAGAGAGCCAAATAAATATTTTTATCTTATGAGGAATTGGCCATTTCCACAACCGTTGGAACCACCGCAGATCAGCCTGGTAATTCAGCTGCTGAAGTAGCGTTGTGTAAATATTCTTAACTGTAGTGGCACCCGTAGCATCTCCCCCCGCCCAAATGATTGTATCAGAAGTATTGGAAAGTGAAATTCCTGCGCTCCTAAGTGCTTGAGTGAAGTCATCCTAGTCTGATGCATCGTCACCACCAAGATTAAGTTGTCCATTGTTGTACCATATATCCGGCAGAGGGGTGGCAAGGGACTCCACACGCGCTTGAGCTAAACACACAATATTACAGGATTCTAGATGAGATCTAAGTGAGGAAGGGAGAATCGATCGGTTCTCCAATCCAAGAATCTTGTCTCTTCCAAGAGAGATGTTAGTACCCGAGCCGGGCCTCCATCTAAGCCAGTGCAAGATAACTTTTGAAGATAAGATTAGACCCTTCCAAATTGGGGACGCCCTCTGCTGCAAATGTGAAGGTTTTCTGATCCAATCTAAAAGAGACTTATTTCCCAAGTATTTATCAATAATGACATGGTGCCAGAGGCTGTTATGAGTTAACGCCCGCCAGAAAGAGTTCGCTAGGAGAGCTGTGTTAAAAATAGATAAGTTTTTGAGTCCCCATCCCCCTTCTTGAATGGGTTTTGAAATGGTATCCCAACTGCATCGGTGAAAACGTTGAGTGTCCTTCTGTCCATTCCAGAGAAAATTGAAGGACAGCCTACGCAGAAGATTCAGAATTGAAGAGGGAATTTTCTCCAATGACATCCAGAAGACATAAATACTTTGTAGCACTGAATTGACGAGGATAAAATGCCCTCCTATGGACAACCACTTGTTGCACCAAAAACTTATTTTCCTTTCAAACTTTGCCACCAGCCAGCGCCAGTCTTCAGAATTTTTTTCTCCTGACTTTAAAACATATCCCAAGTACTTGAATCCTTGACTTAATTCAACGAAAGTGAAGGGTAGAAACTCTTTTAAGGAGCAGAGCTCAATTTCTGTTAACCCCCAGAATTGAGAGTATGTACTTGAACTTGAGAATATGTACATACTCTTAACTAAAGATAAGTTGGTCAAATTCAAGTACATACTTTTTTAAATTGAGAGTATGTACTTGAAATTGAGAATATGTACATACTCTTAACTTAAAATAAGTTGGTCAAATTCAAATACATACTCTCAACTTAATATAAATTGGTGCATATGAATGAGTTGAAGTTCAAGTACATACTCCAACTTAAAAACATTTCAAGCTCTCCAAAACCATAGACAAGAGAAAACATGAAAAACCCTAACTCCAAAACCATAGACAAGAGAAAACATGAAAAACCGATACTTCAACAAGGTAGCAATTACAAACTCCATCGAAGATACTTCAACAAGCTAGCAATTACACAATTGATAGACACCCAAAGCCATTCACGGTCAAGAGAAAACCAGCTTATGGCATATGGACATTATAAATATACACGTAAAATTAATTTAATTGGTTGCCAAGGTTGCCAAACAACAAAGACTATAGGATATGGATATGACGTTAAATTTAATTGGTCGCCAAACAACAGAAGACCAGGATGGTATGGTGAAGTTGGAAGCCTAATTCAGTAATGGCTGCAGTGAACTTTTTTGGTCTCCATTTGAAGATAGCATCCAATTCGTTGCTTCCTTTCCAGGTTTCCAATGCGAAGGTAAACTCAAAGTCTGTTACATCCAATTGGGTCGCTGAGTTTTTCAATATATATAGAGAGATATATATTCGTGAAATAATAATTGTAAGTGGATTGATGGAGCATGTAACAAAAACAGAAGTATCCCAAGCGGAGGACCCATTTGCAACCCTCGGCCTCTCAACGCCATGCCATTATTACCGGAGGAACCAGCGGTGAGAAATCTTATTTTAAGCTTTAATCTCAAAATGCAGATAGAAAGGCGTTTGCATATATTTCAACAATTTTGTCTTATCTATTGGATTGATATATTATTCGACGCTTACTTGTGTCTGGCAAATTATTTACTTTGCTACTAGACAGCAAGTTCATATAAAAAGTCGGTGTATTTACACCTTTGCTAGTCTTTTCATTTCTGCTGATTTCAGAATTAACATATTCCATCTTGGCGTGGGCCAACTGTGGGATACTGAAATCTGTTAAAGTAAATATCATTAATAAGTTGAAGTTTGTTTGATGTAGTGAGGTGGTAACTCCTCACAGTGGAATTTTCCCACAATTCCTGTAAACAATTTAAATTCTAGTATTCAACAGATAACCACTATAGTTTGAAGTTAAACTGAAAACACCCAGAAATACCAAAATAACAAATCGACATTATTTATTAAATAGAGGGCCAAGCTCTTAGGCCTCCATTACGTTCATAGAGCCTATGCATGGCTCTTTAGAATCCATAGCCATCCACACTAGACAAGCCAAATCCAAGGAGAACCAAAAGCCCTTTGCTATTCACAAACTTCATATTTATGCATACTAGACAAGCCAAATTCAAGGAGAACCAAAGGCCCTTTGCTATTCACAAACTTCATATTTATGCATGTGCTCCCTAGCTTTTGGCTTGACAACTACTTTAATTGTTGAAATTCCAAATACAATGCTTCATATTCCAATGGTTGAAAAAAATTCATCGTGGAGAAAAAAATATTGCACTACATTACGATTTTTCCTTTCAAAAAAAAAATAGAACCAAAACTAAGAAAATGTGCAGGATAGCTACTATGCCAAGGATGCCCGTGCATCAGACTCCCTTGGTTGGAAAATGTGAGCATCTTGCTCACAGGATTATTGATGAATCAACAATCGTTGGATATTTTCATCTTTTCTTATTTCGCCTCTTCCACACTCATAACCATTCATCATTCGACACTCTCCATTCCACATCCTTTCCTTCCTCTTTGTAATCTGCACCTTTGCACTTTGCAATTGTAGGAAACTCATATCCATACTCAACTTTGCCATCTTCATTGTTTGGTTCACCTTCATCTCTTCTACCACTTGTTGCAACTCATCCACCTCTGGAAACAATTGGAAATCTTTCCTAATGGGGCTTACTTCCTCAAACTGTTCTTGTTGGATGGTGTTTACTGCCTCCCCATCCTCCTACTTTTGCACCATTACCACTATCTCAATGCACACCACCAATGCTTGCTGCTCACAAATCTCTTCATTCTTGCCTTATTTTGCTGCAACCACTCCTTGTTGGACATACATTGTATTCTTTGCAGGTAGACTTAGTTTCATCCTAGCACAAAGAGGGCCCAATGGGATGAAAACCCGGGCTGCGAGGGCACGAGGGGCCAACGGGACCCCAGAAGAAAATTTTAGGTCCATTTTTGGTCTATTTTGTGCTTTCTTAGCCAACGATTTTTCAGTCCATTGTAATCTAATTCCAGTTAAGAGATTAGGGTTGTAATTAGTGAAGTTTGACTTAGACAAGACTCATGAGTTTTCCCAAGTCTTCCCGAGTCTTTGCTAGGTCACTCACCTCACGCTCAACAATGAAATTGCCACTCACCAAGTCTCCCTAAGACTCATTTAGACTCACTAAGAGTTGGTCGAGACTTGGCTAAGGCTCACCAAACTTGCCAAGACTCACCCTTACTATATTTTGAGTTTTTTTCGTATTTTTTGAGTCTTTCTTGACACATCGAGTCTTGCTTAGTCCTAAGCTAGCTGAGTCTTTGTCGAGTTTGAGTGGGACAATTTTGGTTGTAATTTGATCAGGGTTATGGATTAGGGTTTTAGATGCTATAAAATACCTAAATATTGTATTGTCAACAGTAAAGTAAATATACAATGAAGAAGAGAGAGGTGTGGCTTTTAGTTAGGTTGGTTTTTCCGATTAAGGGTATCTAGGGTAAATCTCTATGTACTATGTTTGTGCCATTGTTGTTCTCTATGTTTTTCTTAAGAATCTTTATGCATTGCTTTACTTGCAAATGTTTGTAAGTTACATTTGGTATCAAAGCGAGGTCATTGGATTTAGGGGGACACCTTTGTTGCTAAGGGTTTACCTCGTTCTTAATAAAGCAAGTTTATCTTGGACAAACTTGGTTTCAAAGCTCTGCGTTGGTGATTCTTGTATGAAAGAGAATGGTGAATAGTTCTAGAATCAAGATTGAGAAATTTAATGGACAGAGTTTTGACATATGGAAGCTCAAGATGGAGGACCTTCTTGTAGACAAAGAATAGTGGGTCGACGTGGAACCTAGTATCACACCTACGGGTATGTCGATGTTAGACTGTATGAAGTTGGATAGGAAAGCAAAGAGTACAATCTAGTTATGTCTTTCAGATTCAACGTTATTGAATGTCTTGAGAGAAGCCACATCCAAGACATTATGGGATAAGTTAGGGACTTTGTATTAGTCTAAATCCTTGGTAAACATACCAGTACATCTTCATCTTATTTTATTGGCAATATGAAGAGATTATTTTCTTTTCCATCAAACAAAAAGGTGTCGAAAAACCAATTTTGAAGGATATTAATCACAAAGTGTGCCCAAAGGATGAAGTGGAGTTAAGTCACAAAACAAGGGAATTGACCACCAATTTTTGAAGCAGAGGTTCTTTCCCTTAAGAATTCACACATAAAAAAAGTACCCAGTTTGTCACTGTCATTCCATTGATATAAATCCAATAAAGCCTAGGTAATAACTAGCTATACCTCTTGAGAATGAATGAATACGACTCTGTGATAGAGCATCCCAATGCCTTCAACAATGTGGTAAGTTGGTTGTTGTCCATTGATATTAAAATTTCCAATGAAGACAAGTGCATTAAGTTGTAGCTATTGAGAGTAATGCAACCACATTAAAGTTTGATGATGTGGTTGCATTCCTTCTATTGGAAAAAATGAGACAAAAAACCATGGATAGTCAGACCAAGGATGTCTTTTCTATGAGAGATCGCCCTGTAGATAGAAATAAAAATAAGTCTTTGGGGGGGAATCTAAATATAGAGGTAGATCTAAATCTATAGGACAATCTTTAAAGAAATTCTAGAAATGCAGTAAAGCTAGGCATTATGTGAAGGATTGTAGATCTAAAAATGTTGATAAAGGAAAGGGATCTGATGATACTCCTTCCATAGAAGGGATGACCTCCTCAGGAAAAGATGTGCACTTGGCATTTGCAAGTACACATTCATATTGTGATGTATGACCGATCAACTCAAGGGCTTCATTTCATATGACTCCTCACAAGGGGTGGTTTTTGAATATGAAAAGTATGACGTAGGTGATTTTTTCGTAGGAGATGACTTGATAGCCAAAATCAGAGGACACGGAAGAGTCACATTACTGCTCAAAGATTGAAGGATTAGAACTCTCCCTAGGGTTTTGCAGATTTCAGATCTTAAAAGAAACCTGATATATGTAAATAACATGAGTGATGCAGGTGTGCATACTATGTTTCAAAAGGATACATGCAAGATGGTTCAAGGAGTGATGGTGTTGTTGAGGGGAGTTAGGGTTGGAACTTTGTACAAGCTGTTGGAAAGAACTATTATTGATGAGTGTCATAGCAAGATTGTTCCTGAGAATGAAACTGATAAAACTCCCACTTTCCTTGTAGAGAAGACAATGCTCTAGCATCAAAGAATGGGGCATATTGGAGAGAAGAGCCTTCGCGCTTTGCATAATAATGTCACGGTTGAAGGTATCTTTGATCGTTCTTTATATTTTAACTTCCTTGAGCATCGTGTGTATGGTAAATAGAATCAAGTGAGATTTCCATTTGGTGCTACAAGAGCAAAAGGGATCCTAGAGTTGATACACATCGATGTGTTTGGACCTGTGCATGTTCCATCACTAAGTAAATCTCTGTACTATGTTTCATTTGAAGATTTTTCCAGGTCCTAACAGGCTGCCATCTAGGTCTGTCTTTGACCTCAAGATGGCTCTAAGTTTTTGCTGTCACACACTTGTCTGCTGTTGTTTTATATCAGCAAACAGATCAAGAACTTCAATGCTGTTTTGTTACGGTTACATAGGCCTTTTAGGTGCTCTAGCATGTAGTTTTAGTCACCAATAGGTTAGCACATGCATACCATAAATTATGTAACACACCTATAGATGTTTACTTCTGAAATAAAGCTGTTCTAAACACTAGCATACATGAAAATGAACACATGTATTTTTGGTCAACATGACCCTGGATAAAACCCCCCCGAGGAAAACCAGTTTGGAATATAAGTGCATATATGTGGAGAATAGAAGGTGGAATACAACAAGTACATAAAACAAATGAACCTGATACAATAGCAGCTTGTCTCAAGCTGCAACACAAGTCCAAGAGGTAGAGATGCGCCCTCCTCACAAGTTGTCCAATCCACTGAAATGAAGCGCCCTTGCTCTCTGAAGCTCTGGTGAAGAAACCCTTGGACACAAACAAGCAGTTGCGTGCTACCTCTCCACTGAAACTGAACTCAAGGCAAACTGACCACTGCAAGTCCTCCCTGCTATAGGTGTGCCCTCCTCCAAGCAAGAACAATCACCACAAATAACTGAGGGTCTAAGCCTCCATGGAACCTACATGAAAGGAGGTGCCCAAGATTTCCTCAACCATAGCCACCATCCTCTCCTCAATGCTCTCTCTCAAACTCTCCAAGTGAACATAAGAGTGAATGAGCTTCTCCTTGCCCCCTTTGCGCCCCTCTTGAACCTCCATAAGGAAACCTAAAACTTGGATGGATGAGATCATCCCATCTCATCTCCAATCAAAGGTTGAGATCATCCCATAATAATCTCACTCACAAACCCACTTTGGGTTAAGTTCCCTAAGTTCACTTTATGTCTCCCAATTCACCCACAAAGTGAATTAATAGTCATTTAGGCTAAAATGATCAAATTTCACTTTTGACTTAAATCTCCTAAGTCAAAGTGAAATTAGACATAAAGTACAAGGTACATGGTACATAGTACTTCCCACTTGTGTTTAGAGGCTCACAAACACAAGGGGGGCACTTCCCAAGGTACACAAATCTCAACACTCCCTCTTACCGAGGAAAGTGTTTCCCACCAAGCCCATCTTGTCTCCGAAGTAGACATGTTTGCCCCTTGGCAGGGCCTTGGTGAGAATGTCTACAATCTGCTTGTCAGTCGGTATATACTGTAACTGTACTGCCCCTATATGAACCCAATCTCTGATGAAGTGATATTTGATCTCAATGTGCTTCGACCGGTCATGGAAAATTGGATTCTCAGAGAGTTTGATACAACTCTGATTATCGTAATGTATGACGGTAGGAGGCAACTCCTGACCAAATAATCCTACCAGCATATTACGAAGCCAAATGGCCTCGCAACTGGCCTGACTGGCCGCCATGTACTCTGCCTCGACGGAACTCAAAGCAACTGACTTCTATTTCCGGCTGAACCAGGAAACAAGTCCCGACCCCAAGATAAAACAACACCCTGAGGTGCTTTTCCTGTCAGTAGCACATACTGCCCAGTCTGAGTCTGTATAGCCAATCAAACTAACCCCATCACCTCTGATATAGTCCAGGACATAATCAACTGACCCAACAATGTACCTCAACACATGTTTTGCCCCAATCCAGTGAACACTCCTCGGCTCTACCATATGTTGGTTGAGAGTGTTCACGGAAAAACAAATATCTGGTCTGGTGTTGACCAGATACATAAGTGAACCGATCAATTGCCTATAAACTGTAGCATCTACCAACTGGGAATCTGAATCACTAAGCTTCTTCCAGTTGGTAACCATGGGTGTCGACATAGGTCTGCAGTCCTCCATCTGAAATCTGCTAAGAATAACTGCAACATACTTCCCTTGCTCGAGAAATATGTGTTCCTCCTCCTGCCATACCTCCATACCCAGAAAATAGTGCATCAACCCGATGTCACTTATCTCAAACTCTGATGCAAGTTCCAGCTTGCACTCAACTATGAGATCCTCTACGTCTGTGATGAACAAGTCATCCACATATAGAATGAGAATGAGTGTGTCCTCATCTCTAATGATGTAATAGAGGTTAGGATCAACATCTCTCTTCTCAAAACCCATTTGAAGCAAGTATGTGTCAATACGTGAATACCAAGCTCTGGGAGCTTGCTTTAGGCCATATAGCGCCTTTCTCAAAAGGCACACGTGAGACTCCATCTCACTCATCTCGAACCCCCGTGGTTGCTCTATGTACACCTCCTCCTCTATAAATCCATTTAGAAATGCGGTCTTAACATCCATCTGATGTATCCTCCAACCCATCTTCGCCGCTATGGCAATAATACTTCTGATTGAGGTGTAGCTCGCAACTGGTGCGAATGTCTCATCATAATCGACTCCCTCTATCTGAGAGAATCCTCGCGCCACAAATCGGGCCTTGTGTTTCTCTATGCTGCCATCTGCATCATACTTGGTTTTGTACAACCACCTTGAAGTCACAACTGACTTCCTCATTGGCCTTGGAACCACCTTCCAAACATCGTTGCGCATAATGGAGTCATACTCCTCCAGCATGGCATCTCGCCAAACCTATTGGTCTACTGCCTGCGCAAATGTCTGTGGCTCAGTATCTGAGATACTAGTCACCATAGCCAAATAGGATCCAAACCTCACTGGAGGTTTACTCTCTCTGAACTGTCTCTTGGGCTCTCCTACGTTCTCCTTGGCTTCCTTCAGGGTCTCCTGAAACCATCTAGGTTTCCTCTTCCCTGAAGTAGTCAAGGGAGAAGTAAGATCTCCCTGCCCAAGAGTATCTGCCTCAGGTCTAGTCTCCTCTTGAACGAAATCATCCCACAGTCTCTCCCAAGTGGGCATGATCTCCTTGGAAACAATGCCTCGAACAAATGGACCCCATGGTTTGGTGAAGCTGTTTAAGGTTGTCCTCACCATAGAGTCTGGGTTCACTATCTCTCCGACGGCTGCAAGCTCGTCTCTGATCTGGGTGTATCGGCCAAGGTAAGAAGTAACCGACTCATCCTTGAGCATACGAATGCCCATGAGTCGATCAAACAAAATCATCTTCCGGTTCTGGTTAGAGCTCTGGTAAAGCTTGCATAGAGATTCCCACATCTCAAATGCATAGTCTTTCCCAGTCAAGTGGGGAATGATGTGATCCTTCACTGCATCACACATCGATCTTTTTGCCTTGTTGTTCCTCTTCTCGAACTTTTCTAACAAGACGGGAGTAGTAGCAGGAGGAACAACAACATGAGCCTCAACTATATTGTAGATTTTCTGAGGTCCTATGAGGCTGCCACCTAAGGTCTGTCCTTGACCTTAGTATGGCTCTAAGTTTCAACTGTATGGCTGTCTTCTTTTGCTGTTTTAGGAGAGCAAACAGTCATCCAACTTTCTGCTCAATATTTTGATGGTTAAGTGCTCTTTTAAGGTGCCCTTGCAAGTGTTTTCTTTACTCAATGTTAGCACATGCAATATAACTTAAAACACATAACACTACCTCTGGATTTAAAATGCTGATCTACACTTCTAAGCATGCATAAATTTGACACAGGTATTTTTGGTCAACATGACCCTGCATAAAACCCCCCCGGGGAAAACCAGTTTGGGATATATATCTATAAAATGGGGAAATAGATGATGGAATACAACAAGTACAAAATATAGATGAACTTGTTACAATAGCAGCTTGTCTCAAGCTGAAGTACAAGTCCAAACCAAGCAAGAGCGCCCTAGCATGGTGCGCCCCTCGTAAATGCTGCCAAATCCACCAAAATTGCTGCAGATGCCAACTGGAAGCTCTGATCTAGAAACCCCTACACAGTAATTAAGCACTGATGAGTAGCCTCCCTCTGAAATAGACCTCACTGCAATCTGACAGGTGAAAGTGCTCCCCACTGATGATGCACCCTCCTCCTAAAGTGCGCCCTCCTCAGATCTGAAAGCTCCCCACTAAATAACTGAGGCTGAAAGTTGGATGCCTCTCTCCATGGAAGTATGCACCCCAACTAGCCTCTCCCTCTGCTTCTGATATCATCTCAATGCTCCCTCTCTTCCCCTCCAAGCGAGCATAACAAGGAATGATGTGCGCCTCCTCTAGTAAATGCGCCCCTCCTCCATGTAGCATGCGCCCTCCAAGGAATGGAAGCTAAACCTCCATGGATAACCTCTCCATGCAAGATTAAGCCAACAAGAGCTTCCTCCTCAAGCTCTCAAGGTTTTCTACTCAAACCCTCATCAAGTGCGCCCTCCTCTCCTTGAGAAATGCGCTCCTCCTCTTCTCCAAAACTCACAATTGAAGAATGAATCTCTAAAATACACTTTACCCTCTGTTGCCGTCCTAATACACACTTGTTAGCGTGAACTAAGTCCAACTCACTTAGTGTGTCCTCGGAGACACAATGTCTAGGTTCCAAATCCACACTGTCACCTTGACTGGAACCTCTTCCTTCTAGGCTTACTCCTAGGGAAGCCAAGGGGGGTTGTCCCTAGTTACTAGATTAATTTTAATGTTAATGTTCTAGGAGTTAGTTTTAATTTGTTATAGGCCAAAGGGGAAAACTAGCCTATGATGACAAGCAGCAATGCAAGTGCAAGTCTACTCTAAATGAAAATCAGCCCTTTCCCTAAGTCAACTAAGACTAGTGCCTAAGGTTGGGCAATGGGGGTCAACTAAGGTTTAAGGGTGGTTCATTACAAAAGTTTTACAAGTAAATCAAATACTACCCAAAACCCAAGGTTATAATTACTTACAAATAATACAAAGTTTTACAATGTTTAAACCATATACAAAAGATACAACAATATACAAGGATACAAAGAAGTGTAAGTGTTCAACAATTT
>ML790441.1:0-19784 GCA_009831015.1 Picea engelmannii
GCAATGTTATGAACATAAATATACATATAAATAGATATTCATAACATAATAATTAATTAATAAATAATAACTATTAATAATGAAAGGACATGTCTCAAATGACATGACTATTGGTTAAGGGCACCCCTGCATGGGTATATAAATGAGCCCTCATTCTCAATTGTATATCATATCATCTATTCATATATTATTTACAGTCCTACATGGATTATTATGTTATATTCCAATTGTTTTGGATAATTCTTGTGTGAGCGAACTTTGTTCATCTCATTGTTCTTATATTTTTGGCTGCTATTTTGTAGTTGTCCTTTGATCTGATCATGTAACTTCTACATTTCTACAACAAAGTCCTCTTCTCCTGCACTTCGGAATTCATCACGTCCCAAATCCATCAATTCTGAAATTCCTCTTGGATGGATCCCATATACTATTTGGAATGGACTCTTACTAGTACTCATATTCGGTGAGTTGTTATATGCAAACTCTTCTTGTGGAAGAATTTGATCCCAGTGACTATTATGTTTAGTGACCAAACTACTTAACAAATTGCCTAATCTTTGATTCACTACCTCAGTCTGTCTGTCTTTCTGAGGATGATGAGATGAACTGAAAGACAAACTTGTCATCTACTTCTTCCACAAGATCCTCCAAAAGTGTCCCACAAATTTAGTTTCTCCATTTGATACTATACTCCTGGGAAACCCATGCAATCTCACAATTTCCTTGAAAAACAAATTTTCTATGTGGGTAACATCACTAGTTTATGACACGGTATGAAATGTGCCATCTTGGAAAATATATCAACCACCACAATGATTGAATCACTTCCCCTCGGGGTTCTTGGAAATCCCAGAACATAATCCATACTTACAACATCCCATAGCCTATTTGGAATAGGCAATGGTTGATACAATCCAGTGTTCTGCTTCTTTCCTTTAGAATATTGGCAGATTCTACATCTGTCCACAAACTTCTTCACATCAGACCTCATGCTTCGCCAATAGTATGAATAAATCAATTGTGCATATATTTTATCATGGCGAAAGTGTCCAACCAATCCTCTGTTATGTTTCTCCTTTAGAAAATAGTCCTTCATTGAGAATTTCAGGATACACAATCGAATTCCCTTGAATAGCAGTCCACATTGGATCAAATATTCCATCCATTGATTTTTTTCTCTTAGAAAAGGGTTCTCACATGCTTCATGAGCTTCCTTGAAATCCAGGTCTTCTTGATACATCTCCTTGATATTTTCAAATCCCAAAGTCTTCACTTGAAATTCCTGCAAGATCAAACATCTCCTGCTCAAAGCATCTGCAACTTTTTTAGTGCTTCCACTAATATGCTCAATAACAAAAGAAAAATTCTACATGAATTCTACCCATTTGGAATGTCGCTGGTTCAATTTCTCTTTCCTGGTTATAAACTGCAAAGCCTGATTGTCAGTATACAAAACAAACTCCTTCGGGATAATATAATTCCTCCACTTTTTCAAAGCTTGAATTACAACATAATATTCCTTGTCATATGTTGAATACTTCCTTTTAACATCATTCAAATTCTCACTGAAATACGCAACATGATTATTATCTTGACTTAAAACTGCTCCAATGGCTACTCCACTTGCATCACATTTGACCTGAAAAGTCTTCTTAAAATCTGGTAGAACTAAAATAGGTTGTTGTGTTATCTTTTCTTTCAAGACCCTAAATCCCTTCTCATATTCTTTCGTCCAATTAAAATATCCATGTTCCTTCTTTATGGTATCCGGTATGGGTGCACAAATACTATTGAATTTCCTGTAAAAACTCGCCAACCCATGAAAACTCCTTACTTCAAACATGCTTCTTGGAGAAGGTCATTCTCTTATTTCCATCCCCTTCTCTGGATCCATATTCAATTCATTTGAAGAGATTATGAACCCTAAATACACAATTTATGTTTTCATAAAATAACATTTCTTCAAATTCACCAACAACTTCTCCTGCTGCAACCTTCTCAACACCATATTCAAATGTCTCAAATGCTCCTCTTCAGTCTTACTAAAAATTAGGATCTCATCTAAATAAACAATCACAAACTTACCAATAAAATATTTGAGCACTTCATCCATCAACCTCATAAAAGTACTTGGTGCATTTGTTAAGAAAAATGACATAACGAGCCACTCATACAATCCTTTGTTTGTTTTGAATGTTGTCTTCCATTCATCTCCCTCTCTCATCCTTATCTGATGATAACCACTCTTCAAGTATATTTTGGAAAAATAACTAGCTCCACTCAAGCAATCCATTAAATCATCCATTTTGGGTAAAGGAAATCCATACCTGATGGTTATATTGTTGATGGATCTAGAATCTGTGCACATTCTCCAACCTCCATCCTTCTTCGAACTCAACATAGTTGTTACTTCACATAGGCTCAACATTTCTCTGATAAAACCTTTATCCAAAAACTCTTGGACTTTCTCCTTGACCTCTTCATTATCTTGAGGGGTTAATCTGTATGCTTCTTTGTTTGGAAAAATTTCTCCCAGAATAAGGTCAATATGGTGACTGGTACTCCTGATGGGTGGTAAAGAGTGAGGTAACTCATCCACCACAATATCAACAAACTCATCCAATAACTCCTGAAATTTTACTGAAAAATCATTCATAGAAGTGCTTGTGAGAATGAATCTCGGCTTACCTACAACAACAAATTTCATTTTCTGGTCTTTCTTAACTTCTTTTAAGAGTTCTTTCCCACTCATGAGAAGTATACTAGGACTAGCTTCCTCTTTGACTCCTTTAACTTCTGTTGGAAGTAACATATGTTTACACTCATTCTTCTCAAGGGCATAAGTGTTCTTCCTCCCATCATGTATGCCGTTCCTGTCATATTGCCAAGCTCTCCCCAATAGAACATGAAAAACATCCATGGGTATAACATCACATAAAACTTCATCCCTATAACCACCTATTTTAAAACCAACTTTACATTGTTGACTTACCATGACTTGATGTCCTTTCTACAACCACAACACCTTGTACAGATTCATATGTGTAGTCGTCTCCAACTTCAAATTTTCCACCATCTCTGTGGACACCAAGTTATTAGTGCTCCCACTATCTATGATCACATACCCTATCTCTGGTCTTGCAAGCAGTTCTGAACAATTTGTTCCTCTGGACTGGTTCTCCTACCTCTTTCTCTGGATTTATGAGAGATTTCCTCAACATGAGTGAAATTCCTTCTTCCACTACTTCTTCCTTCATCTCTGTCTCCACATTCTTATTCCGCGCCTCAGAAATGTGAGCTTATCCACCTCCTACATTCTTCCTTTCAGAACATTCCCAAGACATGTGCCATGTTTTTCCATAGGAATAACACTTCACTTATCCTCCTCTGCCTCTTCCTATACCTTTTGGAAAATAATTTATTCCTCCATAGTGTCCTCCTCTAGAAATTCTTCCTCTCTCTGTCTGATTGTTATATTTTCTAGCTTCTCCTCTAGAATTCTAGAACTTTTCTCTAACGATTCCTCTTCCTCTATTAGGACTCTTTCCTCTGTTCCATTAACTCTGCTTCCTTTCCAATTTTTCTTTTGCTTTCAGGGATACCTGATAAGAATCTTCCATAGTTCTCATTTTCATCATACTAATCTCATCTTGGATTTCGTACCTCAATCCATTAATGTACCTACCAACTTTTTCTTCATCATTCTTCCTATGTCATGCTCTTATGTTCAGCTTATAAAATTATTCGGTATACTATTTCACCGACAAACCTTTCTGTCTTAGATTCTGCAACTTCCTGAATAGATTTAACTGATAATCCTTGGGTATGAATTTATCCTTGATCTTAGCTACCATTCTATCCCAACTCTTGATTTTGGTCTTACCTTTCCTTCTTTTGTCATCTTGCAACTCGTCCCACCATAAAGCTGCATGTCCCTTCAACCTCGTCACTGCATGCTTTACCTTCTTCTCATCATCAATTTCCTCATATTCAAAGTACTTGTCTAAAACACTTATCCAGTAAAGCAACTCTTCTACATTCAAATTACCTTCATACATCGGGACTTCCATCTTTGATCTGGTTCCCATCTTGACAACAACTCTCATCAATCTCTCCTCTGTCACTTGTTCTCCTGCAACTTCTTCTACTTCTCCATCTTCACTTTCAACTTCACTGACGTCACCATCTTCGGGTGATCTTCTTTGTGTTGTCTCCATGGCATCCAACCTTTCATAGATTTGTCTCATTTCCTCTTCCATGGCTGCATTGACTACATTTCTCTCCCTGCATATTCTTGGCGGCATGATTCTAAATTTTATTTTTCTCATAGAGCTTATTTCCCGCTCTGATACCACTTGATGCAAACCCTCACCACTCCTAGGGATCACGCGACCTCCCAGTCTAAGTATCGTTCACTTAAGGGAGATGAATTAGCTATTGGGTCCTTGTTGAACCCCCAAAATACTCTACCACATGCCTTTTCTCTTTTCCATGTGTACAAATTTACGTTCATGAGGGTCTTATCTAGTCAACGAAGAAATCCATGTGACCTCAAGCCAAAACCGTGGGCTAATATATTTAACTCGAAGGAACTCCAACACTTCAGAGCTCTGGGCTTCGAGAGTTATAACAACAATACACTAGGATTCTCCTGAACGTCGAATTCATGAATAGTCGAATTAAGGGGGGGGATCAACAACTCACACTACGTGTCTTGAGATACGATTCACAGATATTTTTGGACTCCAGGATTCGAGATTTTTACCCGCTCCAACACGCAATGCCTCTGAACTCACGAAATCTGAATCTCACCTAAGATCAATGGTTTATGTTTACTCTGGGCTCCGGGCTTCAGATATTTTCGTGACACAACACTTCAAATCATTTGAATTGTCGAACTAGAGAAGGGATGGATCTATGATCCATGTATCCCTCTCAACAGATGGTCTAGATCTACTCTAGGCTTTGGGTCTTTGGGAGTTCTTAAGCCAAAATAATTTATGCCTCCATTCTCCCAGAATGTCAGATTCCTGAACCAATAGCAATCCACTGACACCTGGCCTTGATGCCAACGGTCAGGATTTTCTCTGGGCTTCGAAGCTTCAAGAGTTTTTCACACTCTTGCAATAACACTTCAGGTTCATTGGATAGATGGAATTCTGGATAACTATTTATCTGCAGACATGTGTACTTGTATCTGACGACCTAGATACACTCTGGGCTTCAGAAATTTTGCCTTCCTTGCAACACATACCTAAAATATTCTCGAGTAGCAAAGTCTGAAGGACTTAGTAGGTTAACGAACATGCTCCTTTCTCAGATTTGACAACTGTGAAATATCTTAATCCTCCTTGAGTGGATCTCGTCCACTCACCCTCCAAGAAAAAAGGATTATTCCTTTTGATAACTAAATCTCATTATCCTTCCTGAGCTTTACTAAATTTAAGTGAATTAGACTCTAGGGCACGATTTGTGCTCCTCCTCAGTTTGGAACTTGGACTGTCTTCTGGCGCACACTTGCGCTACTTCTCCTGATCTCGAGACTTAAAAAAATCTCTTGCACACTCCTTGCACTCACTCTCTTTGAGACTCTTTCAACACTTCACTAAGTGTTGTCCCTGTTCACACCTTGCATGGGTCTATCCTTCGATATTTTATACTGAAACAAGTATATGTGCACTCCTTCCACTCACTCTATGAAAATTCACTCTATCTCTCCTAATCTATCAAGTTTGTAAATGACTCTGCCTTCACACTCCTTGCGTGGCCACTATGCACTCCTTGCACCAAGATTTCAGAAGAGAAACAATTGAAACTTATAGAACATCAAAGGTCCATTCATTCAACCATTAAATACACACACATGCATATAAACACATAAAAATATATAACATAACATTACCCAAATAAATCAGAGATAAGCAAACTCAGACATTTGAAGCAAATCTCCTCTATTATATTCCTTCAACAAAAACATTTACAAGAGTTCCAACAACTCTTCAACTTCTCTTTCTCAACAACAATAACAATAATCTTCAACAACAATAACAACAACTCTCAAAAACCTCTTTTGGGCATAGATTACACACATTTATACATGGAGGGGATTTTTGAGCCTTCCTTCCGACTACTCTAGTATGGAATCATATTGTTTCACATGAATGGGTTAAGGTTCTAAGGAAAATGAATGGGTAAAGGATAATTTTTCTTTCTTGCCTCTTAAGGTGTGCACTCCAAAATAGACCTTCTCTTCCAAAAATAGGCATGCGTCTAAAATATATATTTCTCCCAAAATAGGCATGCGCCAACAGGCCCCCAACATTGACATGTGGCTCGTCTGAAGCCACTCAGGTGGTGCACACTCCCTGTACAACGTTCTCCAAGCTGTGGAACTTTTCTATGAGTTCCTTCCCTTTTTCTTTCACCTGTGAAACTTTCTCTGCTAGTTCCTCGACCATCTGCATTGTTATTTGTTCTTGCAAAAATGTTGCACTCTTTGTATGTGCCTACACCATTCTTGTCTTCTCTTCCTCTAGATCCACAATTATCTGCACTGCTTGCTCATGGAGGGGCTCCAATTGCACCTACCTTGTTTGCTTGTTGATCTACGTAGTTTTCAAGTCTGCATGCAGGGTCTTCATCTCCTCCATGCCCTTCAAGCGTTTGATCATTATCATGGATTTCTTTCGCTGCTTCATTCCTACATTGCAATGCTGATTTTCTCCTCTTGGTGGTCCAAATGTTGGACCTTTTCATCTTCCTCCAAAGTAGTCCACAATTGCGCAGTTATGTCAAACAATTGTGTGACTTCATTGGATTCCCTTTCCATCTCATCTGTCTGGAATGCTGTTTTTTTTTCTCTTTGCTCTTGGACCTCAGGAGGAGTCGTAGGATTATTTTTTTCTTTCAACTCCTCTATCTCCTTCCTATATCCCTTGATTGTCTACACAATGATATTTATCTTTTCATCTGTGCTCCTATCCGGTGTTTGTGCATTGTCTGGAAGGAGGTTGTATATCATTGTTAGCCCCCACTCTATCTTATCCGTGCATTCTTTTTGCTTCTCCTTCTCTGAAGTCAACTAGTTGCAGGTAATTTGTAACATCTCTATGACCCCCCTTACCAAATTCCAAGTTTGTGGCATCTGCGCGGGATTTGGATTGTACCTCCTGCATTATACTAGCCTAGAGTCCATATAGTGCTTTCATGGGTATCTTCACCATGACTACCTCAAAGTGGTCTATATCCCGCATGGATTTTTGCATGGTCTCTTGATCAACTATGACCATATGTTGTGTGACTGTCAATGTGTCACTTCCCTGCACCATTATCTGAACTATATCCTCTTTTTCTCTCTGCACAGGGGGTTGTTGAGTCTTTCCAGGATGCTGCATTGTTGCCTTCTATATTGTATGAATTTGTAGCCATTGTAGAGTATCATGGATTTATATGCATTTGGCCATGATCTCCTCTCTCTATGCTTCTGTGGTTCGAACCACATCTTCCCCATATCTTGGACCTTGTCTACCATGAACTCAACATCATCCTCTATCAAGGTGATGAATGGGCCTTCTTGGTGTATTTCATCTTTTTGCACGTTTCCTCCACCTGCGTTGTAGTTATTTTTGTCGATGAGGGTTGTGCCCCACTCGTTGTCATTTGTTCCCCCTCCTTGTCTTCCTGAGATGTGTCTCCCTTCTTGGCATCCCCCTAAACGTCTTCCATGGGCATCGTTACTGTCCTTCTTGGCCCCTTCGACACTGTGTTGCTTCCAAAAGCCTAAGTGCATGCCACAACCTTCCTAGTGTTAGCATCTGGGCTATTTGTCTTTGTTGATGGGCATGCCTCGACTTCCCCCTTGGGTTTAGTTGATGTTGTTGCTACTGGCTTTGATGTTGGTTTTGCTACTGTTTTTTCTACTGGAACCTTCCATTGCGCAGGCTAGTCTTTGATTATCCAATCCACCTCCTCCCTAGTGACATAATATTGCATCTCCAACCATTTATTCTTTGGATCTCTTGCGGCCTGGATCCACATATGGTTCCTGGATGCCTTAAACCAAGCTATCCCTTCAGAATCCTGGACTGCTTCCATAAGAATGCGCTACACATTGGTTTTTTGCTATTGTATCTCTTCCAGAAGCATAGCGACCACTGTGTTATTCGCCTGTCGATTTTTGGTGTCCTTGGCATGCTAGATGGATTCATACATGGCTACGTAGTACTTCCCTTTCCTATCTAGAAAAGACAAAAAAATTGGCTCCTGCCACCCTACCAAGGCTATGAGTATAATTATCCTAGAATAATGGAACTCAGTTCCATTATCCTGTGCGTCTTTGCAGTCGATCAAGAATTGGTTCAGGAGGTAAGGCACCCAACTAAACATTACCCCTTTCATGCACTACACGACGACTGCGATGACTCATATTGGAGCCTCTTCTTTTCTGCACTTCCTCAGCAAATTGAAAGCGACCATGAGCTTGCTGGTGAACCTTGTCGCGTCATCATTGATGTCTTTAAGAACAATTCCCTTATTCCCTCTGTCAGTACCAAGATATGCCTTGACTATATCAATGATCTCCTTCTTGCACTCTTTGTTGTCCAAGTATTCTTCTAGTTGTGCACCCACTATGGGTAATCCTATAATTTTGGTGATCAATGCCACATCAAGTTGGACTAGCCTATCCATCCAAAGAATGCCTCCATGTACCTAGTCTAACAATTGTTTGACGCACAACCCAACATTTTTACCGCACCTGAAGTGCGGTATGTCCAGGAGGTTCATGATCCCAGAGTTGTAGAGCCATGTTATCCACTGCGCGGGTTCCATGATAGGTTTTCCTAAGGGTCCAATTTCCCCTATGTCCACCAAGTAAGCTTCTTCGGCCAAGTATGGGAACTTTGTTGCATCACGCACATCATGGTCCGAGTACCTTAGTTTAGGCACTTTCCCAAGCATGTCCTCCACGGTCACCACTGTGTTCAGGAGGTAGGAAAGTGTGATTTATGCGACATCCTAAACCTTTCTTTTCTGATCGATGACAGGTTGGCCTTTTGCCGCTATTTTTGTGTCATCTTCTTCCCCCTCAAATTCTAGTTGGTTGGGGATGTCCTCGACCAACACCTCCTCTTCATTGTGACCCTGTTGTTGACCCTTTATTTCTTGGGGTTTTGCAGGTGTTTTAGGGTTAGGGTTTGTATTTCCATTTCGATTTCTAGAGCTCTACACCACTTTCCCTTGTGACGCTATCGACGTTTCCTACTTGACCCTCGTCGAGCTGAGTGACTCTAACTCTAAGGTCGTAACATCTTTGAGCTCGACGATATTCTCAGGCTCCACCAACCTTTCCTTCCTCCTTTGGACCTGTCAAGTAACCCATACATATTTCCCTGGAGTGCCAAACTTCAGTGGTGTCATGGTGTATGTGAGTTCGACAATTTCTCTCTTTTTCACACAATTACGCCTAGGTCACACACTTCTAGCTTGCTATGTGCTTGAAAATCACTAAGTGTCGAGAGAACCCGTGCTTTCCGCACTTTATAGACCCGGTCATAACTGTTTGGCCATATTTTTCACTTTTTTCGTGCATTTGCCTCTAGTCCAATTTTTCCTTCGCGTTGTCTTTCCATTGTGTCACATTAGTTGTTACGCCCGACTTTTTCCATGTTCCTGCCATTCACCCAACTTCCTTCTCTTTTTGTATTTTTATTCTTTTTCTACTTTTGTCTTCCTTTTTCTACTTTTTATTTCTTTTTATCAATTTTATTTCCTAATATCTACTATAGTACACTATATACATGGTTTCCTCATTGTGCTGCAATTATTAAGAGTTAGTAGGTCGACTGTCCCTATAGAGTTTCAGTCAACTACCATTCACAATTCCTTTCAGTTATGTTCCTCCCAAGTCCTTTAGTTGCACAGATCCTCCATCTGTAACAATATTTACTTCATATGGTCCTAGTCAATGCATTCTGAGCTTACTAGGATGTTGCAAAAATTTGTTGTCATAGAGGAGAACTAGGTCCCCCTCCTTAAATCTCTTCTTCTTTATGTGTCTATCATGCTAGGATTTGTTCCTTTCTTTCTGTACCTCTTGGTGAAATCTTTCCAGAATCATGTCTTCTTCAATTTCCATCAATTTAATTAACCTCTCTTGTACTACGCCTCTTTCTATCATATTGGTAATTGTTGCTACGTGCAGACTGGGTACCAAAAATTCTAATGGCACCATTGCTTCCTGTCCATACACCAATCTGAATGGTGTATGTCCTATCAACTTATCACATGTGTTCTTGTATGCCCATAGTACTACTGGAATTTTCAAATTCCAATCATCCTTGTTAACATTATAGATCTTAGTCAAAGCATTTTCCAAAATCTTATTGAACGCTTCTACTATCCCATTTGCCTAAGGATGATATGGTGTACTCTTTTGTTGATAGAATTAAAAATCCTCAGTCATATCCTTGATGGTACTGCTAATAACATGGGTTCCTTGGTCACTCATCAGAATCCTAGGACATCCAAATCTTGTGATCACCTGCTCAAATAAGAAGTGCGTTGTTGTCTCTACGCTGCAATCTTTGAATGGTGGTACTTCTGCCCATCTGGTTAAGTATTCAATCACAATAATGATATATCTATCTCATGACCTTCTTGTTAGTAGATTAATAGTTTTGACAAAATCTATTACCCATTTGTCAAATACATGAAGATTTACTTGTGGTCTTAGGGGCATCTCATCCCTCTTGTTGGGTTTTCAAACTCTTTGACAGACATCACAGTTCTGACAATATTATTTGGAATCTTTATGAATTGTTCGCCACCATAAACCTACATGCAATACCTTCTGCATGGTAGATTTTCTTGCATAGTGTCCTCCAACTATACATTCATGAGCTTCTGCTAAAACCTTAGGTCGTTCATGTTCCAATACAGACATTCTCAAAATGTTGTATGTTCCCATATTGTATAAATAACCTTGCATAGTGTTATGTATCTATGACTACCAGATTTTTCTTTTGTGCAGTACTAAAATCCCGTGGTGCAACTCATGTACTTAAGAATTCAATGACATAAACGAAGTATTCATCAACTACATGTACCGAAAATAACTTTGCATCATGGAATTTGTATTCCAAGTTAGTAGGTTCTTCTCCATTGGTTACCCTTGACAAGTGATCAGGTCCTGCATTCAACTTCCCTGGTTTGACTATTATTTCAAAATCAAATTCTTGGAATAATAACAACCATCTATAGATCCTCACCCCCAACACTGACTTGTTGACTAGATAATTGAGGGTAGAATGATCTGTGAACATTTTAAAAGGCTTTCCCAATAAATAATGTCTGAATTTCTAAAGTGCGTACACCATGGCTATGCCTTGTCTTTCTGTGGTGTTGTAATTCTACTTAGGTTATGATAACGTCATGCTTGCAAAGTCTATAGGATGATATAATTCCCTTGCTCCTGATTGTGCCATAATTGCTCCAAGTGCTATTGTTGATGCATCTACATGCACATGAAATGTATTTTCCCAGTATGGAAACATTGATATAGGTGTTTTCACCATATTCTCCTTTAGAGTATCCAATCCTTGGTGACAATCCTCATTCCACTGAAATCAGATGTCCTTCTTCAACAATTTTCCCATCGATGCAAAAATCTGTGCACACCCCTTTATAAACTTCATATAATACCTATTGTGTCCAAGTGTGGCTCTTAACTGGCACACTGACTTTGGTGGTGGTAAGTTCAAAATGACAACAATCTTAGTAGGGTCAACCAGTAAACCGTGTTTTCACACTATATCTCCCAAAAATATCCCAAAAGGTGTGCCAAAAATGCATTTCTTTATGTTTAATGATATTTGTCATTGCCTGCATCTTTCCAACATTAGTCTTAAGAATTCTACATGATCTTTCAAAAGAATAAACATAGTCCAATCATCCAAATATACTTCTAAAAATTGATGTATAAACTCCTTAAAAGTAGCTATGACCACCCTTGAAAAGATAGTTGGAGCATTCTTCAATCCAAAGGGCATGATTGTATATTTGTAGGATCCCCATTCTGTAGCAAAGGTAGTCGTATACCTGTCTTCTGGAGCTATTTTGATCTGATGGTAACCTGAAAAGCCATTTGTGAATGAATATGCTTCCTGGCCTCCCACATTCTCCAAGACCTCATATGTGAAAGGGGTAGGGAAAGGATCATGTGATAAATAATCGTTTAATTTCCTCAAATCTACGCAAATCCTTATCCCCCCTTTCTTCTTTTCCTGGAATACCATGGGACCGATCCATTCAGATTCTTCCATTGGTTCTATGATACTAGCTTCCAACATTCGGTCAATTTCTACTTTCACTTTCTGCTTATACACTAGATTCATTCTATAAGGTCTCTGTTTGACAGGTCTAGCATATGGTTTTAGGGGTATCTTCATCTCGCATAACTCACCTGCTATGCCTTTCATCTCTATAAAGGTTGTTGGAAACAGGTCACCGTATTCACACAATAACTCTGTTATCCTTTCTAGTGTCTTCTCATCCCAATAGTCTCCAATGCTTTCCATTTTCGAATTTTCTTATTTCCTAGTGTTGAATTTCTTGACTTTGATTGGTGAAACAAATGCCTCTGACTCCAGAGATGGACCTTCCACCTCTCTCTCTCCTTCAATCTCTGTGATCTGAATTTTGTGATGATCATCTTCATCTGGTGCTTCCTCTTTGACATGATAGCATGAGAGTAACTCTTTGTCTATCTATCTTTTTCATTGTTGATATTCTGTTATAATTTCAACCTTTGGTTCATAAAAAATATCACTCCATGTATCAACTTCAGAGATGAATCAATGTTGGGGTTCTCATGCACAAATGAGAAGGTTACTACAATTTTTTTTTGTAATATTGTCCATTCTGTAATTCCCATGCGCATCTCCTAGTCTCTGTACAAGTTCCCTGGGATCCCTTTCAATGTATGAATGAAGTGATGAGGTCATTCCTCTGGTAGTTTCATCCTCCATTGTGTCATGCATTTATATAGTTTCTCAACTGGTCTTCCTCGCCCATCATACTTTTGTAGTGTAATGCTCCCATGTTCAGTGCTAAACCTAATGTGCAGTAGCCGTTTACACTAACACCAGTCCTGAATGCGCAGTAGTTGTTTGCAGGTGTTTCCTTGAGTGCAATATCCATGGATAACAACATATGATTTTCCAAAAATTCCTCCTCGTAGTTTGTCAAGAATTCCTCTAATTTGTTCAACCCATGAAAACTAGGAGGTTCCCTTATCTCTGTACCAACCCAACTTACTGCACAGTCTATTATTGTGCACCTCCTTGTGGAGACTTAATGTAGTCTTTGCTGCCAATTCTCCAAACCTTTATCTAAGTCCAAAGCACACGATGTAATGCTTCTCCAGATGAGTACTCCATCTGCAGTTGGGTTGACATAATCTTCTTCTCACACAATGGTTCTGTATAACTGATTTATTTCTTATAAATCCAAATAGGTCACCTCTACAAACCTTTCTCCTTCTGAAGGATCCAATGGTGCAATAACTCTATATTCACCTGATTCAAAATTCATTTTCCTTATGTCCAGGTTGATCACAACTTGGTTATCAAATCCCCAATCCAATCCAAGTAATGTTGGGTAAGGTGTTGTGCCATCTACTATCTCTATTACTTTGAAATATTCCACATTGCGCTCTCCATCCAAGTCTAATATCACACCTTTAAGTCTTCCAATTAATAAAAATATGTGATGATTTTCTAGTTTCAACAAGATAGGTGAATAACCTAATGTGGGTTCCTCTATACATTGCCATGTCTTCTTAGGCAAGACATTTACTTCAGATCATAAAACAAGTATGATATCTCCCATGTTGAAATCCCCAATGTTGGCATTTAGCCTGGATTCCCTGGTTGTTCTTCTTCTTGTATGGATATGATTTACTATTTTATTCTCTAACTTCCCTTCTACCTCTATGTTGCATCTTTCTAGCAGATTCTGTAAGACCTTAACGGATGATGGATCCTTTAATAACTTCACACAGTATTGCAAAAAAGTCTTTATGGTACTTAATTGCTTTGAAGGTTGTCCTTTATTGGTGTGATCCATTGAATATGGAATCTCATACATTGGTGGGTCCTGAGTTTGTTGCACAACTGATATAGACGCAATGTTCTCCTTGAGAATATCCTGTTTGGCCTCCTTAAATGTTTCTTTTTCTTTCCGTGCATCAATTGATTTTATGGCTCGGTATTCTTATTTACCCATTGGTGTTGAGCTAGATATTGTTTTGTTGCATCATCTCCTGTCTTGGATCCCCCTCGAGTAACTATATTGATGTTTTTCCCATCATCCCTGGCCTCTACAGAAATCCATTGGACATTCTGGTTGTTCTGGTTCCATTTTTCCTTAATCTTTCCCAAGAGTGTTGGGAAGTCTTCTGTGTCATGGTTTGTTGCACGACAATACATACATGTCACAGGTGGAAGTGGAAAATCCCTTGCATAATTTCCTGGTTGTTGGTATTTGTGACATACTACTGGCCCTCTTCCTCATCCTCCACTTTTGAATCCACCTCTATCTGCTCGTGGTGCATTGTATTGGGGTACCTGATTATACTCGCAGGATTATACTGTTCCTTCACATTGTTGTATTGCGATTGCATAGGGTTGAATTTGTGGTGGCACATGGTTGAGCTGAAGTGAAACTTTCCCTATCCTCATCTCTTATTGAACCCTGTAAGTTTCTGAAGTTCTTTCTCTCATCATTTACAACGTTCTACAGTCCTTATCATCATGACCCACTGATTTGCAAAAATTGCAATACAAACTTTTTGGTATTGTCTTATACTTCTGCATCATTGGACAATGATATGGATCATTCCCATGTGTATTACAAATCTCACACCATGGTCCTCCTGTTGGAGAGGGGTTTGGCACCCTGCTTCCAAGTACTGCACAAAATTTGGACATTCATTCTTATGATGTCCTTCTGTCCTGCATAACGTACACCAAACCATTTGTCTTTTCTCTTTTCCCTTATTTTGGTTCAGTTGAAATGTCATATTCTTCAGATCCTCCTTCAAATCCTCTATTTCCAGATGTGTTTGCCGATACTGGTTTTCTTCTAGTTGCAGGATTGTTTGCAGATCCTTTACATGATTTTGGAACTTTTGTTGTCTCAAAGGATACTTCAAGTGTGGCAGCAATGAGTTCACAAATAATTGTCAATGTTGCATGTTAGTAATTGAATACTTCAAGTTACCTTTCAGACATTTGAACCTCTGACCAATCTCCCAAATAGACTTACCTGGTTTCTTCCTGATTTCAATCATTTCATTCATGTACTAGTCTTCTAAGCTTGGCCTCTGCAACTCGTTTACCAGTAATTTTTTCACCTCTACGACAATCTTTGTTACTCCTTGTGGACTGTTTACATCAAGACTCATGTACCAATCAAACGTGCGGTCTCTTAGTGTGATAGCTAACTACACGAGTTTTGTATACTCGTCTATGATTTGTTTTTCTTCCCATATATTTTCACAGATGAATAGATGTTTTTCAGGGTCCTCTGATGCCTGTCCCCGAAACTCTGGTAATCTGATCGTGGGATCTTGTCCTGTCATTTTGAACTGTGTTGAACTACTGCCTCCACGTAGTGTAGATAATTGAATGTTACTTCTTGAACTTTATCCCCTAGTTGGTTGTCCTTGATTTGACCCCTGACCTGTTTCTCTTCTTCCACTAAAATTTGGTTGTCTAATTGTTGGCATTTTTCAGGTGTATTAGTCGGACATGGGGTTGTAGGTTCCACACTGACGGTGATCTGGATTGGAGTTCCACCTTATTTTCCTGACGTTGGACCTATTTTTTTACTTTCGTATGTTACGCACAGGATTTTCTCAATCTGCTCCACAACCCAAAGATCCTCTACCTATTCTTCATCGCTCGCCAAGCCCTCTCCGTTGGCTATCTTTGTCTTCTTGTTATTCATCTTATATTGGTAAGGTCTTTCACCGTGTGTCTTTCTAACTTTTTCCAATATCTGTTTTATATGGTATTCTTCCATCATGATTGGGTCCATGGCCTCCTTCTTCTTTTCCTCATCCATATCCTTGCCCATATCTCAACCTCATGTCAGTGATTTCCCCCTTCCCCCATGCGCGTAGGGAAGTTTAGTTGTCTGACTCCATATTCATCACACATTTTTCATACAATAAAATATTGATTGAAGTATAAAGTGATATGATGTACCTACCTCTGGGTTCCTTCAAAAAATACGGCTCTGCAACAGTGTAGGACTTCATGGTATCTATTTCAAATTCAGTGATAAACCCTGCAATAATATTGTCTAACCAGAAATCTACTGCACACATAAATTTGTTATTAGCTTGTTGTAACTGCACGATCTCCATGGGATGCCACTCTAGTTGTCTGACCCAATTCGTAGGATGTTTTTCCTTCAACCTCGACAACTACTCCTACAACAGATGCGGGAAATCACAAAAAAATACCTCATGCAAGTCGCTAAACACATATTTATCGAGATATTTGCACGATGTAAACTTAGGGTTTCTGTTGTCCTTCTGTGCAAACTCAATTTGTTTTTTCCTCAACCATCTTTCAATCTCCTCCTTCGTTGGATTCCATGGCCTAAACATTCCCTTCTATACTTTCATCCGTCGTTCTTTTCTTCCACGTATCCCTTCAATTCAATCCTATGCAGTTCCAACCGACAACAAAACAATTTGTTGGTTACTTGGAATAACCCAAGTTCTGATCTCAATAGGTTTCCAACAAAACCCTAAAAAATATTAGCCCTCATGGTAAACCAGAAGGCAATGCTGCGCATAGACTGCACACTGCAGTCTCACCCGAGATAGATTTATGGGGGACTACAATACTCAGGTGTTTGTAGTCTAGGAAGGAGTGGGGACTATGTTTTGATCCTTTTCCTTATACATCATCATCATTGATCATTCATCTACTTCTAGGATTCATTCATTCTTAACTATGCATGCATGTTGTTCTAGTTAGTTTTAACCAATCATTCTTTAACTCATGATTAACAGAATAGTAAAACAATCATTCAAAACACATAGAACATAGTATTTTACCATGGTTCACTCCCTCTTGGGGCTACGTCCACAAATATCTGGCTCTTCTTCTCTTTTATTCATTTTGCTACAAAATATGTGTTGCGCACATTACATCTTCATGATTACAATCAAAAGGAGGGTAAGTACCCTCTGGGATACTGACTAGATCACACCATGCTCCACAGCATGTGACCTAACCCTCAAACACTAGCTTATTCCACTAAAAAACAATGACAATAATCAAACTTACAATAATCAACCGATCGACCCCCACCTAGACCTCCTAGGTCCTTATTTATACTACTCTATTGGCTTATAGTAATTACAATCTTGTAAAAAACCCTAACCCTAACATGGTTAGGCTTGTATGCATGCGCACCACGTTGCTTTTCCTCCTGCATGTTGCTTTTCCTTCTTTTTCTGCACGTTTCTTTCCCACCTCCTAAGGCACGTGCTCCAAAAATAGTCCTTTTCTTCCAAAAATAGTCGTATGCCCAAAATAGATCTTTCTCCCAAAATAGGCTTGCGCCAACAAAAGGGTAGCAAAATCATATTCTCCTTTAACATGTATTTGTGTGTCGATGGAGTGAAGTTGTAAAGAGATAAAGGTACATCATCGAAACTTGTAATTCAGAGCTCAATAGACTATATAAATCACATAACCTCGATGAAGATGGTATCAAAACCATATTCCCTTTTCTCGAAAAAAGTGTTATTCTGAGAGACCAATAGATAAGTAGATGCGCAAGCATCGTTGGAATGGGTCGAAGGCCAATTAAAGTTTTCCAAGTTGTAATATTATCACCAGATAAGTTATGTGGACCTGAAAGATACCATACTCGAATTTTTATTCCCAACCAACAATTAGATGACACGTATAACACCAGGGAATATTCAATATGCTCGGGTTGTTGGACTGTATAAGTCGGGTTCGAAAATTATTCACGAGGAAGAATACTCCGATATAGATGATTCCGATAGAACCCTTTATGATATGGAAATCAGAAAGGTTTATGTTGGAATATGATCAATATGAGAGTTTATTTCATCTTGAGTCAGACTTAGGTGAAAAAGGCACAAGTGTTGGACACACCTACCACACTTAGAGGGGGGGTGAATGAGTGTGGGGATCTTTTTCCCAAAAATTCCATCTTACACAAAAACTCCTTAGTTAACATTCAACATTTGATCATTACTCATTGTTGTCATTTATAATCAGTTAGATGTGAATACATATCAGCAACATATATTAGCAACATATCATCAACAAATCATGTCCACAAGGAACACAAAGAACACAAGATGTAAGTACAATTTTTCTTTTTATTATGGACTTCAATTCGGGGGTTTTTCAGCAACAACTGAATAGAGTACAACTCTACAAGAGAACTAGATCTATATGCAAGACTCATCTTACATTCTCAGCATCAACTGAGATGAGGCAACAATCCTCAACATATATCAATCTGTCAACATAAACAAGTGCATCAACTATGCACCAACCTGTGCCAAACAACTTGTAATCAACCTGTACCATAAACAAGTGCATCCAACCATGTACCAAGTATATACCAATCATGTGTCAACTACTCATAAATAATGAATCATCAATATGTACCAACATCATCAACTATACACCTCTTGTATGTGCCAACTCATCAACTGCTTGTCTCAACCATGACTAGTTTTGGATTAGTCAACAACCCCAACTTGAAATAATCATAACTTTGTACCTATAATGAATAAATATCTAAAACTTATACGAAAATTTCTTCAGTGTGTTTTATGCAATTACTCCAGGTGACACTACTTGGAACCTCTCAGAAAAGGATTTATAGCAAAAATGGCACACATTGTTGAATTCTGGCTTATTCTAGAGAGTGACCTTGTAGAGTGTGCCCTGCACAAAATATTCATTGAATTGATCTAAAACTGTTACACAACATAAAAAATATTGTACCCTAACCAACACATTTTTGCAACTGAATTTGGATCTTTTATGAAGAATTTATGACATTTTTACCCGAAACACTTGTTTTTGACTAGTTTCCGGACTAGCCACAAACCCTATTTTCCATGGAGTGTAACTCCCAAAATACAATGACCCACAAGATGAATTTTTTACCACATATACTTGGGTATGTTTTCTCAATTTCATATAAATTTCATGGTATGAATCATTATATAAAAAAAACTTATAGCGAAAATGGTGAGATGACCTGTAAATAACATACCTTAGAAAGCATCATCAAAAGAATTTATCCTCCCTTCAATTCTGGCCCTCTTTTCTTCACCTTCCTTCTGAAATTCGGCTTCGATATCCTTGGTTACCTCAGTCACCTTTATATATTCAATATACTCAAGTGTTCCACACCAAAAATGCTCAAGAAGCTCTCACACGAAGCTCTCCATCAATACTCCAAAAGATATTCTCACAAGAAGCTCTCAATTGATCCACAAAAAGGATGATCTACAAGAGACCATTTCTATCTTATTTATACTTTCATCCTCTAGGTAACTTAACCCACTTTTAGGTCACTTAACCCATTTCTAGGTCACTTAACCTATTTTCCTTATTTTAGGGTTAACCACCTTCCATAAATAGAAATTTCTCCAATATTTTATCATTTAAATATTCCTTCTTGATTTTCTCATCTTACTTTATCATTTC
>ML790441.1:19884-35006 GCA_009831015.1 Picea engelmannii
AAGGAAAATGAATTTTGAATCAGGTGAATATAGAGTTATTGCACCATTGGATCCTTCAGAAGGAGAAAGGTTTGTAGAGGTGACCTATTTGGATTTATAAGAAATAAATCAGTTATACAGAACCATTGTGTGAGAAGAAGATTATGTCAACCCAACTGCAGATGGAGTACTCATCTGGAGAAGCATTACATCGTGTGCTTTGGACTTAGATAAAGGTTTGGAGAATTGGCAGCAAAGACTACATTAAGTCTCCACAAGGAGGTGCACAATAATAGACTGTGCAGTAAGTTGGGTTGGTACAGAGATAAGGGAACCTCCTAGTTTTCATGGGTTGAACAAATTAGAGGAATTCTTGACAAACTACGAGGAGGAATTTTTGGAAAATCATATGTTGTTATCCATGGATATTGCACTCAAGGAAACACCTGCAAACAACTACTGCGCATTCAGGACTGGTGTTAGTGTAAACGGCTACTGCACATTAGGTTTAGCACTGAACATGGGAGCATTACACTACAAAAGTATGATGGGCGAGGAAGACCAGTTGAGAAACTATATAAATGCATGACACAATGGAGGATGAAACTACCAGAGGAATGACCTCATCACTTCATTCATACATTGAAAGGGATCCCAGGGAACTTGTACAGAGACTAGGAGATGCGCATGGGAATTACAGAATGGACAATATTACAAAAAAAAATTGTAGTAACCTTCTCATTTGTGCATGAGAACCCCAACATTGATTCATCTCTGAAGTTGATACATGGAGTGATATTTTTTATGAACCAAAGGTTGAAATTATAACAGAATATCAACAATGAAAAAGATAGATAGACAAAGAGTTACTCTCATGCTATCATGTCAAAGAGGAAGCACCAGATGAAGATGATCATCACAAAATTCAGATCACAGAGATTGAAGGAGAGAGAGAGGTGGAAGGTCCATCTCTGGAGTCAGAGGCATTTGTTTCACCAATCAAAGTCAAGAAATTCAACACTAGGAAATAAGAAAATTCGAAAATGGAAAGCATTGGAGACTATTGGGATGAGAAGACACTAGAAAGGATAACAGAGTTATTGTGTGAATACGGTGACCTGTTTCCAACAACCTTTATAGAGATGAAAGGCATAGCAGGTGAGTTATGCGAGATGAAGATACCCCTAAAACCATATGCTAGACCTGTCAAACAGAGACCTTATAGAATGAATCTAGTGTATAAGCAGAAAGTGAAAGTAGAAATTGACCGAATGTTGGAAGCTAGTATCATAGAACCAATGGAAGAATCTGAATGGATCGGTCCCATGGTATTCCAGGAAAAGAAGAAAGGGGGGATAAGGATTTGCGTAGATTTGAGGAAATTAAACGATTATTTATCACATGATCCTTTCCCTACCCCTTTCACATATGAGGTCTTGGAGAATGTGGGAGGCCAGGAAGCATATTCATTCACAAATGGCTTTTCAGGTTACCATCAGATCAAAATAGCTCCAGAAGACAGGTATACGACTACCTTTGCTACAGAATGGGGATCCTACAAATATACAATCATGCCCTTTGGATTGAAGAATGCTCCAACTATCTTTTCAAGGGTGGTCATAGCTACTTTTAAGGAGTTTATACATCAATTTTTAGAAGTATATTTGGATGATTGGACTATGTTTATTCTTTTGAAAGATCATGTAGAATTCTTAAGACTAATGTTGGAAAGATGCAGGCAATGACAAATATCATTAAACATAAAGAAATGCATTTTTGGCACACCTTTTGGGATATTTTTGGGAGATATAGTGTGAAAACACGGTTTACTGGTTGACCCTACTAAGATTGTTGTCATTTTGAACTTACCACCACCAAAGTCAGTGTGCCAGTTAAGAGCCACACTTGGACACAATAGGTATTATATGAAGTTTATAAAGGGGTGTGCACAGATTTTTGCATCGATGGGAAAATTGTTGAAGAAGGACATCTGATTTCAGTGGAATGAGGATTGTCACCAAGGATTGGATACTCTAAAGGAGAATATGGTGAAAACACCTATATCAATGTTTCCATACTGGGAAAATACATTTCATGTGCATGTAGATGCATCAACAATAGCACTTGGAGCAATTATGGCACAATCAGGAGCAAGGGAATTATATCATCCTATAGACTTTGCAAGCATGACGTTATCATAACCTAAGTAGAATTACAACACCACAGAAAGACAAGGCATAGCCATGGTGTACGCACTTTAGAAATTCAGACATTATTTATTGGGAAAGCCTTTTAAAATGTTCACAGATCATTCTACCCTCAATTATCTAGTCAACAAGTCAGTGTTGGGGGTGAGGATCTATAGATGGTTGTTATTATTCCAAGAATTTGATTTTGAAATAATAGTCAAACCAGGGAAGTTGAATGCAGGACCTGATCACTTGTCAAGGGTAACCAATGGAGAAGAACCTACTAACTTGGAATACAAATTCCATGATGCAAAGTTATTTTCGGTACATGTAGTTGATGAATACTTCGTTTATGTCATTGAATTCTTAAGTACATGAGTTGCACCACGGGATTTTAGTACTGCACAAAAGAAAAATCTGGTAGTCATAGATACATAACACTATGCAAGGTTATTTATACAATATGGGAACATACAACATTTTGAGAATGTCTGTATTGGAACATGAACGACCTAAGGTTTTAGCAGAAGCTCATGAATGTATAGTTGGAGGACACTATGCAAGAAAATCTACCATGCAGAAGGTATTGCATGTAGGTTTATGGTGGCGAACAATTCATAAAGATTCCAAATAATATTGTCAGAACTGTGATGTCTGTCAAAGAGTTTGAAAACCCAACAAGAGGGATGAGATGCCCCTAAGACCACAAGTAAATCTTCATGTATTTGACAAATGGGTAATAGATTTTGTCAAAACTATTAATCTACTAACAAGAAGGTCATGAGATAGATATATCATTATTGTGATTGAATACTTAACCAGATGGGCAGAAGTACCACCATTCAAAGATTGCAGCGTAGAGACAACAACGCACTTCTTATTTGAGCAGGTGATCACAAGATTTGGATGTCCTAGGATTCTGATGAGTGACCAAGGAACCCATGTTATTAGCAGTACCATCAAGGATATGACTGAGGATTTTTAATTCTATCAACAAAAGAGTACACCATATCATCCTTAGGCAAATGGGATAGTAGAAGCGTTCAATAAGATTTTGGAAAATGCTTTGACTAAGATCTATAATGTTAACAAGGATGATTGGAATTTGAAAATTCCAGTAGTACTATGGGCATACAAGAACACATGTGATAAGTTGATAGGACATACACCATTCAGATTGGTGTATGGACAGGAAGCAATGGTGCCATTAGAATTTTTGGTACCCAGTCTGCACGTAGCAACAATTACCAATATGATAGAAAGAGGCGTAGTACAAGAGAGGTTAATTAAATTGATGGAAATTGAAGAAGACATGATTCTGGAAAGATTTCACCAAGAGGTACAGAAAGAAAGGAACAAATCCTAGCATGATAGACACATAAAGAAGAAGAGATTTAAGGAGGGGGACCTAGTTCTCCTCTATGACAACAAATTTTTGCAACATCCTAGTAAGCTCAGAATGCATTGACTAGGACCATATGAAGTAAATATTGTTACAGATGGAGGATCTGTGCAACTAAAGGACTTGGGAGGAACATAACTGAAAGGAATTGTGAATGGTAGTTGACTGAAACTCTATAGGGACAGTCGACCTACTAACTCTTAATAATTGCAGCACAATGAGGAAACCATGTATATAGTGTACTATAGTAGATATTAGGAAATAAAATTGATAAAAAGAAATAAAAAGTAGAAAAAGGAAGACAAAAGTAGAAAAAGAATAAAAATACAAAAAGAGAAGGAAGTTGGGTGAATGGCAGGAACATGGAAAAAGTCGGGCGTAACAACTAATGTGACACAATGGAAAGACAACGCGAAGGAAAAATTGGACTAGAGGCAAATGCACGAAAAAAGTGAAAAATATGGCCAAACAGTTATGACCGGGTCTATAAAGTGCGGAAAGCACGGGTTCTCTCGACACTTAGTGATTTTCAAGCACATAGCAAGCTAGAAGTGTGTGACCTAGGCGTAATTGTGTGAAAAAGAGAGAAATTGTCGAACTCACATACACCATGACACCACTGAAGTTTGGCACTCCAGGGAAATATGTATGGGTTACTTGACAGGTCCAAAGGAGGAAGGAAAGGTTGGTGGAGCCTGAGAATATCGTCGAGCTCAAAGATGTTACGACCTTAGAGTTAGAGTCACTCAGCTCGACGAGGGTCAAGTAGGAAACGTCGATAGCGTCACAAGGGAAAGTGGTGTAGAGCTCTAGAAATCGAAATGGAAATACAAACCCTAACCCTAAAACACCTGCAAAACCCCAAGAAATAAAGGGTCAACAACAGGGTCACAATGAAGAGGAGGTGTTGGTCGAGGACATCCCCAACCAACTAGAATTTGAGGGGGAAGAAGATGACACAAAAATAGCGGCAAAAGGCCAACCTGTCATCGATCAGAAAAGAAAGGTTTAGGATGTCGCATAAATCACACTTTCCTACCTCCTGAACACAGTGGTGACCGTGGAGGACATGCTTGGGAAAGTGCCTAAACTAAGGTACTCGGACCATGATGTGCGTGATGCAACAAAGTTCCCATACTTGGCCGAAGAAGCTTACTTGGTGGACATAGGGGAAATTGGACCCTTAGGAAAACCTATCATGGAACCCGCGCAGTGGATAACATGGCTCTACAACTCTGGGATCATGAACCTCCTGGACATACCGCACTTCAGGTGCGGTAAAAATGTTGGGTTGTGCGTCAAACAATTGTTAGACTAGGTACATGGAGGCATTCTTTGGATGGATAGGCTAGTCCAACTTGATGTGGCATTGATCACCAAAATTATAGGATTACCCATAGTGGGTGCACAACTAGAAGAATACTTGGACAACAAAGAGTGCAAGAAGGAGATCATTGATATAGTCAAGGCATATCTTGGTACTGACAGAGGGAATAAGGGAATTGTTCTTAAAGACATCAATGATGACGCGACAAGGTTCACCAGCAAGCTCATGGTCGCTTTCAATTTGCTGAGGAAGTGCAGAAAAGAAGAGGCTCCAATATGAGTCATCGCAGTCGTCGTGTAGTGCATGAAAGGGGTAATGTTTAGTTGGGTGCCTTACCTCCTGAACCAATTCTTGATCGACTGCAAAGACGCACAGGATAATGGAACTGAGTTCCATTATTCTAGGATAATTATACTCATAGCCTTGGTAGGGTGGCAGGAGCCAATTTTTTTGTCTTTTCTAGATAGGAAAGGGAAGTACTACGTAGCCATGTATGAATCCATCTAGCATGCCAAGGACACCAAAAATCGACAGGCGAATAACACAGTGGTCGCTATGCTTCTGGAAGAGATACAATAGCAAAAAACCAATGTGTAGCGCATTCTTATGGAAGCAGTCCAGGATTCTGAAGGGATAGCTTGGTTTAAGGCATCCAGGAACCATATGTGGATCCAGGCCGCAAGAGATCCAAAGAATAAATGGTTGGAGATGCAATATTATGTCACTAGGGAGGAGGTGGATTGGATAATCAAAGACTAGCCTGCGCAATGGAAGGTTCCAGTAGAAAAAACAGTAGCAAAACCAACATCAAAGCCAGTAGCAACAACATCAACTAAACCCAAGGGGGAAGTCGAGGCATGCCCATCAACAAAGACAAATAGCCCAGATGCTAACACTAGGAAGGTTGTGGCATGCACTTAGGCTTTTGGAAGCAACACAGTGTCGAAGGGGCCAAGAAGGACAGTAACGATGCCCATGGAAGACGTTTAGGGGGATGCCAAGAAGGGAGACACATCTCAGGAAGACAAGGAGGGGGAACAAATGACAACGAGTGGGGCACAACCCTCATCGACAAAAATAACTACAACGCAGGTGGAGGAAACGTGCAAAAAGATGAAATACACCAAGAAGGCCCATTCATCACCTTGATAGAGGATGATGTTGAGTTCATGGTAGACAAGGTCCAAGATATGGGGAAGATGTGGTTCGAACCACAGAAGCATAGAGAGAGGAGATCATGGCCAAATGCATATAAATCCATGATACTCTACAATGGCTACAAATTCATACAATATAGAAGGCAACAATGCAGCATCCTGGAAAGACTCAACAACCCCCTGTGCAGAGAGAAAAAGAGGATATAGTTCAGATAATGGTGCAGGGAAGTGACACATTGACAGTCACACAACATATGGTCATAGTTGATCAAGAGACCATGCAAAAATCCATGCGGGATATAGACCACTTTGAGGTAGTCATGGTGAAGATACCCATGAAAGCACTATATGGACTCTAGGCTAGTATAATGCAGGAGGTACAATCCAAATCCCGCGCAGATGCCACAAACTTGGAATTTGGTAAGGGGGGTCATAGAGATGTTACAAATTACCTGCAACTAGTTGACTTCAGAGAAGGAGAAGCAAAAAGAATGCACGGATAAGATAGAGTGGGGGCTAACAATGATATACAACCTCCTTCCAGACAATGCACAAACACCGGATAGGAGCACAGATGAAAAGATAAATATCATTGTGTAGACAATCAAGGGATATAGGAAGGAGATAGAGGAGTTGAAAGAAAAAAATAATCCTACGACTCCTCCTGAGGTCCAAGAGCAAAGAGAAAAAAAAACAGCATTCCAGACAGATGAGATGGAAAGGGAATCCAATGAAGTCACACAATTGTTTGACATAACTGCGCAATTGTGGACTACTTTGGAGGAAGATGAAAAGGTCCAACATTTGGACCACCAAGAGGAGAAAATCAGCATTGCAATGTAGGAATGAAGCAGCGAAAGAAATCCATGATAATGATCAAACGCTTGAAGGGCATGGAGGAGATGAAGACCCTGCATGCAGACTTGAAAACTACGTAGATCAACAAGCAAACAAGGTAGGTGCAATTGGAGCCCCTCCATGAGCAAGCAGTGCAGATAATTGTGGATCTAGAGGAAGAGAAGACAAGAATGGTGTAGGCACATACAAAGAGTGCAACATTTTTGCAAGAACAAATAACAATGCAGATGGTCGAGGAACTAGCAGAGAAAGTTTCACAGGTGAAAGAAAAAGGGAAGGAACTCATAGAAAAGTTCCACAGCTTGGAGAACGTTGTACAGGGAGTGTGCACCACCTGAGTGGCTTCAGACGAGCCACATGTCAATGTTGGGGGCCTGTTGGCGCATGCCTATTTTGGGAGAAATATATATTTTAGACGCATGCCTATTTTTGGAAGAGAAGGTCTATTTTGGAGTGCACACCTTAAGAGGCAAGAAAGAAAAATTATCCTTTACCCATTCATTTTCCTTAGAACCTTAACCCATTCATGTGAAACAATATGATTCCATACTAGAGTAGTCGGAAGGAAGGCTCAAAAATCCCCTCCATGTATAAATGTGTGTAATCTATGCCCAAAAGAGGTTTTTGAGAGTTGTTGTTATTGTTGTTGAAGATTATTGTTATTGTTGTTGAGAAAGAGAAGTTGAAGAGTTGTTGGAACTCTTGTAAATGTTTTTGTTGAAGGAATATAATAGAGGAGATTTGCTTCAAATGTCTGAGTTTGCTTATCTCTGATTTATTTGGGTAATGTTATGTTATATATTTTTATGTGTTTATATGCATGTGTGTGTATTTAATGGTTGAATGAATGGACCTTTGATGTTCTATAAGTTTCAATTGTTTCTCTTCTGAAATCTTGGTGCAAGGAGTGCATAGTGGCCACGCAAGGAGTGTGAAGGCAGAGTCATTTACAAACTTGATAGATTAGGAGAGATAGAGTGAATTTTCATAGAGTGAGTGGAAGGAGTGCACATATACTTGTTTCAGTATAAAATATCGAAGGATAGACCCATGCAAGGTGTGAACAGGGACAACACTTAGTGAAGTGTTGAAAGAGTCTCAAAGAGAGTGAGTGCAAGGAGTGTGCAAGAGATTTTTTTAAGTCTCGAGATCAGGAGAAGTAGCGCAAGTGTGCGCCAGAAGACAGTCCAAGTTCCAAACTGAGGAGGAGCACAAATCGTGCCCTAGAGTCTAATTCACTTAAATTTAGTAAAGCTCAGGAAGGATAATGAGATTTAGTTATCAAAAGGAATAATCCTTTTTTCTTGGAGGGTGAGTGGACGAGATCCACTCAAGGAGGATTAAGATATTTCACAGTTGTCAAATCTGAGAAAGGAGCATGTTCGTTAACCTACTAAGTCCTTCAGACTTTGCTACTCGAGAATATTTTAGGTATGTGTTGCAAGGAAGGCAAAATTTCTGAAGCCCAGAGTGTATCTAGGTCGTCAGATACAAGTACACATGTCTGCAGATAAATAGTTATCCAGAATTCCATCTATCCAATGAACCTGAAGTGTTATTGCAAGAGTGTGAAAAACTCTTGAAGCTTCGAAGCCCAGAGAAAATCCTGACCGTTGGCATCAAGGCCAGGTGTCAGTGGATTGCTATTGGTTCAGGAATCTGACATTCTGGGAGAATGGAGGCATAAATTATTTTGGCTTAAGAACTCCCAAAGACCCAAAGCCTAGAGTAGATCTAGACCATCTGTTGAGAGGGATACATGGATCATAGATCCATCCCTTCTCTAGTTCGACAATTCAAATGATTTGAAGTGTTGTGTCACGAAAATATCTGAAGCCCGGAGCCCAGAGTAAACATAAACCATTGATCTTAGGTGAGATTCAGATTTCGTGAGTTCAGAGGCATTGCGTGTTGGAGCGGGTAAAAATCTCGAATCCTGGAGTCCAAAAATATCTGTGAATCGTATCTCAAGACACGTAGTGTGAGTTGTTGATCCCCCCCCTTAATTCGACTATTCATGAATTCGACGTTCAGGAGAATCCTAGTGTATTGTTGTTATAACTCTCGAAGCCCAGAGCTCTGAAGTGTTGGAGTTCCTTCGAGTTAAATATATTAGCCCACGGTTTTGGCTTGAGGTCACATGGATTTCTTCGTTGACTAGATAAGACCCTCATGAACGTAAATTTGTACACATGGAAAAGAGAAAAGGCATGTGGTAGAGTATTTTGGGGGTTCAACAAGGACCCAATAGCTAATTCATCTCCCTTAAGTGAACGATACTTAGACTGGGAGGTCGCGTGATCCCTAGGAGTGGTGAGGGTTTGCATCAAGTGGTATCAGAGCGGGAAATAAGCTCTATGAGAAAAATAAAATTTAGAATCATGCCGCCAAGAATATGCAGGGAGAGAAATGTAGTCAATGCAGCCATGGAAGAGGAAATGAGACAAATCTATGAAAGGTTGGATGCCATGGAGACAACACAAAGAAGATCACCCGAAGATGGTGACGTCAGTGAAGTTGAAAGTGAAGATGGAGAAGTAGAAGAAGTTGCAGGAGAACAAGTGACAGAGGAGAGATTGATGAGAGTTGTTGTCAAGATGGGAACCAGATCAAAGATGGAAGTCCCGATGTATGAAGGTAATTTGAATGTAGAAGAGTTGCTTTACTGGATAAGTGTTTTAGACAAGTACTTTGAATATGAGGAAATTGATGATGAGAAGAAGGTAAAGCATGCAGTGACGAGGTTGAAGGGACATGCAGCTTTATGGTGGGACGAGTTGCAAGATGACAAAAGAAGGAAAGGTAAGACCAAAATCAAGAGTTGGGATAGAATGGTAGCTAAGATCAAGGATAAATTCATACCCAAGGATTATCAGTTAAATCTATTCAGGAAGTTGCAGAATCTAAGACAGAAAGGTTTGTCGGTGAAATAGTATACCGAATAATTTTATAAGCTGAACATAAGAGCATGACATAGGAAGAATGATGAAGAAAAAGTTGGTAGGTACATTAATGGATTGAGGTACGAAATCCAAGATGAGATTAGTATGATGAAAATGAGAACTATGGAAGATTCTTATCAGGTATCCCTGAAAGCAAAAGAAAAATTGGAAAGGAAGCAGAGTTAATGGAACAGAGGAAAGAGTCCTAATAGAGGAAGAGGAATCGTTAGAGAAAAGTTCTAGAATTCTAGAGGAGAAGCTAGAAAATATAACAATCAGACAGAGAGAGGAAGAATTTCTAGAGGAGGACACTATGGAGGAATAAATTATTTTCCAAAAGGTATAGGAAGAGGCAGAGGAGGATAAGTGAAGTGTTATTCCTATGGAAAAACATGGCACATGTCTTGGGAATGTTCTGAAAGGAAGAATGTAGGAGGTGGATAAGCTCACATTTCTGAGGCGCGGAATAAGAATGTGGAGACAGAGATGAAGGAAGAAGTAGTGGAAGAAGGAATTTCACTCATGTTGAGGAAATCTCTCATAAATCCAGAGAAAGAGGTAGGAGAACCAGTCCAGAGGAACAAATTGTTCAGAACTGCTTGCAAGACCAGAGATAGGGTATGTGATCATAGATAGTGGGAGCACTAATAACTTGGTGTCCACAGAGATGGTGGAAAATTTGAAGTTGGAGACGACTACACATATGAATCTGTACAAGGTGTTGTGGTTGTAGAAAGGACATCAAGTCATGGTAAGTCAACAATGTAAAGTTGGTTTTAAAATAGGTGGTTATAGGGATGAAGTTTTATGTGATGTTATACCCATGGATGTTTTTCATGTTCTATTGGGGAGAGCTTGGCAATATGACAGGAACGGCATACATGATGGGAGGAAGAACACTTATGCCCTTGAGAAGAATGAGTGTAAACATATGTTACTTCCAACAGAAGTTAAAGGAGTCAAAGAGGAAGCTAGTCCTAGTATACTTCTCATGAGTGGGAAAGAACTCTTAAAAGAAGTTAAGAAAGACCAGAAAATGAAATTTGTTGTTGTAGGTAAGCCGAGATTCATTCTCACAAGCACTTCTATGAATGATTTTTCAGTAAAATTTCAGGAGTTATTGGATGAGTTTGTTGATATTGTGGTGGATGAGTTACCTCACTCTTTACCACCCATCAGGAGTACCAGTCACCATATTGACCTTATTCTGGGAGAAATTTTTCCAAACAAAGAAGCATACAGATTAACCCCTCAAGATAATGAAGAGGTCAAGGAGAAAGTCCAAGAGTTTTTGGATAAAGGTTTTATCAGAGAAATGTTGAGCCTATGTGAAGTAACAACTATGTTGAGTTCGAAGAAGGATGGAGGTTGGAGAATGTGCACAGATTCTAGATCCATCAACAATATAACCATCAGGTATGGATTTCCTTTACCCAAAATGGATGATTTAATGGATTGCTTGAGTGGAGCTAGTTATTTTTCCAAAATATACTTGAAGAGTGGTTATCATCAGATAAGGATGAGAGAGGGAGATGAATGGAAGACAACATTCAAAACAAACAAAGGATTGTATGAGTGGCTCGTTATGTCATTTTTCTTAACAAATGCACCAAGTACTTTTATGAGGTTGATGGATGAAGTGCTCAAATATTTTATTGGTAAGTTTGTGATTGTTTATTTAGATGAGATCCTAATTTTTAGTAAGACTGAAGAGGAGCATTTGAGACATTTGAATATGGTGTTGAGAAGGTTGCAGCAGGAGAAGTTGTTGGTGAATTTGAAGAAATGTTATTTTATGAAAACATAAATTGTGTATTTAGGGTTCATAATCTCTTCAAATGAATTGAATATGGATCCAGAGAAGGGGATGGAAATAAGAGAATGACCTTCTCCAAGAAGCATGTTTGAAGTAAGGAGTTTTCATGGGTTGGCGAGTTTTTACAGGAAATTCAATAGTATTTGTGCACCCATACCGGATACCATAAAGAAGGAACATGGATATTTTAATTGGACGAAAGAATATGAGAAGGGATTTAGGGTCTTGAAAGAAAAGATAACACAACAACCTATTTTAGTTCTACCAGATTTTAAGAAGACTTTTCAGGTCAAATGTGATGCAAGTGGAGTAGCCATTGGAGCAGTTTTAAGTCAAGATAATAATCATGTTGCGTATTTCAGTGAGAATTTGAATGATGTTAAAAGGAAGTATTCAACATATGACAAGGAATATTATGTTGTAATTCAAGCTTTGAAAAAGTGGAGGAATTATATTATCCCGAAGGAGTTTGTTTTGTATACTGACAATCAGGCTTTGCAGTTTATAACCAGGAAAGAGAAATTGAACCAGCGACATTCCAAATGGGTAGAATTCATGTAGAATTTTTCTTTTGTTATTGAGCATATTAGTGGAAGCACTAAAAAAGTTGCAGATGCTTTGAGCAGGAGATGTTTGATCTTGCAGGAATTTCAAGTGAAGACTTTGGGATTTGAAAATATCAAGGAGATGTATCAAGAAGACCTGGATTTCAAGGAAGCTCATGAAGCATGTGAGAACCCTTTTCTAAGAGAAAAAAATCAATGGATGGAATATTTGATCCAATGTGGACTGCTATTCAAGGGAATTCGATTGTGTATCCTGAAATTCTCAATGAAGGACTATTTTCTAAAGGAGAAACATAACAGAGGATTGGTTGGACACTTTCGCCATGATAAAATATATGCACAATTGATTTATTCATACTATTGGCGAAGCATGAGGTCTGATGTGAAGAAGTTTGTGGACAGATGTAGAATCTGCCAATATTCTAAAGGAAAGAAGCAGAACACTGGATTGTATCAACCATTGCCTATTCCAAATAGGCTATGGGATGTTGTAAGTATGGATTATGTTCTGGGATTTCCAAGAACCCCGAGGGGAAGTGATTCAATCATTGTGGTGGTTGATATATTTTCCAAGATGGCACATTTCATACCGTGTCATAAACTAGTGATGTTACCCACATAGAAAATTTGTTTTTCAAGGAAATTGTGAGATTGCATGGGTTTCCCAGGAGTATAGTATCAAATGGAGAAACTAAATTTGTGGGACACTTTTGGAGGATCTTGTGGAAGAAGTAGATGACAAGTTTGTCTTTCAGTTCATCTCATCATCCTCAGAAAGACAGACAGACTGAGGTAGTGAATCAAAGATTAGGCAATTTGTTAAGTAGTTTGGTCACTAAACATAATAGTCACTGGGATCAAATTCTTCCACAAGAAGAGTTTGCATATAACAACTCACCGAATATGAGTACTAGTAAGAGTCCATTCCAAATAGTATATGGGATCCATCCAAGAGGAATTTCAGAATTGATGGATTTGGGACGTGATGAATTCCGAAGTGCAGGAGAAGAGGACTTTGTTGTAGAAATGTAGAAGTTACATGATCAGATCAAAGGACAACTACAAAATAGCAGCCAAAAATATAAGAACAATGAGATGAACAAAGTTCGCTCACACAAGAATTATCCAAAACAATTGGAATATAACATAATAATCCATGTAGGACTGTAAATAATATATGAATAGATGATATGATATACAATTGAGAATGAGGGCTCATTTATATACCCATGCAGGGGTGCCCTTAACCAATAGTCATGTCATTTGAGACATGTCCTTTCATTATTAATAGTTATTATTTATTAATTAATTATTATGTTATGAATATCTATTTATATGTATATTTATGTTCATAACATTGCCTTCCCCTTAAAAATGATTTTTCCTCAAAGCATACGTTATTGAAGACTTATCTCTTGCTCTAGCTTGGAATTATTGTTTGATGCTTCTTCATTATTGAGTTAGTAATCATTGAGGACTTGAGACGATAGGATCTTCTAAGCACTGAGAAGAACTGTCGAATTGTAAAGGAATCTGTCCATCCTAATTCGATCTTCTACAGATTTGGGTTTTTATAGGGTTCTTGGAAAGAACTTGATACATTTCTACTCCCTTGATAGCTTCTATTTTGACCCGCACTTGTAGTGGAAGTAATATTCTTCGACATAGAGATTATTTGTTTCTGTTGATACATTGATTGGTTGAAGTATCGATTTTTTTGATTAGGATGTCGATAAGGCATCCTCGCAACTTGATCTTTACTTTGTATACTTGTATCTTTTTCTTGATTAACTTTTGGAATTGAGTTTTCTTCATATCTCCAACTTGTTTGTACCTTGACATTTGAAAACTTATTTACATTAGTTGGATTTGCCTCCTTTTGAGTTGTAATTTTGATTGGGTCTGTCATCATTTCCTTATCGACTAATGATGTTTTGTGATCTAGATTTTCTTGTAAAGTCTTCTTATCATGCTTCAACTTCTTAATTTTTGTTAGTAAATTTTGATTATGAACCCTTAGGCGTGAAATTTCATCTTCATCTTCCCGACTTTATTTATAATATTTTGATTCTCTAGCTTTTCATCTTTCATCTTTTTAATTTGTTCAAGCAATTTTTTATTAATGTTTTCCAAACAAGAAGCTTCTTCATCCTTTCCTAAAAATTCCTTCACGAGATATTGATTATGTTGTCTTAATCGTAAAAGTTCTTCCTTATTTGTTGACCTATTGTCTTTTTCTGATTCTAGATTCTCCTTTATTTCATCTTTTAAGATTTTAATTTGTTCAAGTAACTTGTGGTTAAGGTTCCTTAGGCAGGATATGTCTTCCTCCTTTTCGGTTGATTTCTCCTTGAGACCTCAATTTTCTTGTTCTGAATTTGTATTCCCTTGCTTCTTGTCTTTTGACTTCTTGATTTTAACTAGTAAATTTTGATTATGATTTTTCAATCGTAATATTTCTTCATCTCGTTATAATAAGTCTTGGTCCATTTTTTGTCTTTCGATCTTTAGTTCTTCATTTTGTGCAATGAGTTCCCGAATACGCTCTTTGAAGTAACAATTATCTTTTTCTGTTAACCCCTTAAAATATTTTTCCTTCTCAATTTCAAACTATAATTTTGTATTGCTCACTTTATAATGTCCTAGTTCTCCTTCCAATATTTGTGATTGTATTTCTAAATTATCTTGATATTCTTCATAATAAATGATTTTAAATGTTTCTTCAATCCTTTTTAGAAAAAAATATTTTCCTTATACTCATTTCACTTTATAAATAAATATCTTTTATAAAATACTATTTTCTCTTTATTATTACACCTTCCAATATATCTCTTTTAATAACTTTTCACAAATGAACTTAAGAATGGACCACCTTAAACTTTTCTC
>ML790441.1:35444-53937 GCA_009831015.1 Picea engelmannii
TATTTCCTTATTTTTATTATTTTTTCCCTTTTAATAACTTTTTATTATTGACTTTTATATGGTTATATGACTACTAACTATGTCTTCTTATATATGATTGGGATATTAAAACATGGACCATATAAACATAGTTTATTTCCCCCAACTTCATAAATATTGTTGTTAGTTAATAGTGGCAACTCTAAGGCGAATTAAGAAGCTTTGGATATCCCTATTTTAAGTTCCGTAGTAAGATCACGTACTTACTCTAACTCTATGATCCACTAGACAATACCCAATAATTTGGCGATGATTCTGCAATCATGATAATCGACTAACACTTAATCGACGTGATTTTAGAGACGGTCCCAACTAGTCTTTTAATAATATGTCTGAAATTGTAGTCCTTGATCTGTGTTTCACCAGAATTAATGTGCGATTGTAGTGACTAGTCGCGACCTTTTGATTGACGTTTCTTGGGTTACTATTTGCATCCCCCAGATTCCTGATTAATAATACCATCGACTTGGTTAATCCAACAAAGAGAACAAGCTCAATTCCTAGTTCCGTCTATGAATCATTCCCACACTGTTCAATTTATGGGTCAAACTGGCAGATTTTTTGTCAACTATTTGCGGATGTTTTCTAAACTATCCTTTCGTAAATCCTTTGTAATGGTAGCCACGATTTCAATGGATAAACTATTTCCCACGGGTGAAATTACTTTAAGCACTCCGGCAATGTCCCATAAGTGATTGGCAAAAGTGCTACGAGGCATATTTTTTCTTGATCGGCTCAGAGTGAATTTACACATCAACTTACGTGATTTCTACAGAAAACGTACGGAACAATGGCAATAGGGTGACTTTGGCAGGTTACGCCTTTTCTATAATACGGACATATGTTTTTAGTAATGAAGTAATACAATTTTAATGGCAAACTGTGTTGTTGTCTGTGACAAAACTCACATTATTCAGAAGTTTTGACAAACAAATCTATTTTTTTGTTTACTCTTATTGCAGTAGAATAAAAGTTTTTTTTTTTTGAAAGTGGTAGCAGAATGTCTTTTCTGCATAAAATTTTAAATGGAAAAAATCCGGTGTGGTCAATGACCCAAAAAAAATCAAAGAAACTCTGAATGAAGTATGGTTGGCCAAAATCCGATTCAGACAAGGTCTGATAAAGAGACTGGCCAAAGGTCAGGATCAGAAAAATGAACCTCTGATGCCAAATGAGGCGAATAAAGTTTGCTCACACAAGAATTATCCAAAATAATTGGAATATAATATAATAATCCTTGTAGGACTGTAAATAATATATGAATAGATTATATGATATACAATTGAGAATGAGAGCTCATTTATATACCCACGCAGGGGTTCCCTTAACCAATAGTCATGTCATTTGAGACATGTCCTTTCATTATTAATAGTTATTATTTATTAATCAATTATTATGTTATGAATATCTATTTATATGTATATTTGTGTTCATAACAAACAAAGTAGACCAAAGGAGAAGAGAGGTGAATTTTGAAATTGGAGATCAAGTCTTGGCACACCTAAGGAAGGAAATATTTTTGAAAGGGAAATATAACAAGTTGAAGATGAGAAAGATAGGACCTTGTAAGATCCTCAAAAAATTTGTTGCAAATGATTATGAGTTTGAATTGCAAAAGGACATCAGAATATTTCCAATATTCAATGTAGTAGACTTATACCCTTACAGGATAGATGATACAGAAGGGACAAATGATCGAGAGGAGATTCAGTGGAAGCAATAGATGCCCATAGTAGAGAAGCCACAAATAGAGAATATTTTGGACCAGAGAATTGCTAAGAAGACAAGGAGAAAATTTTATTATGAGTATCTAGTTAACTGGAAAGATCATCCAGTAGAATATGTCAGTTGGATAACTAGAACTGATATCCATAAGAATGGAAAGACAGTGGGGGAGCTCATGGATAGGATTCCATGAATATTTTTGTCCAGAGGAGTATGATGTAGGAGCATCGCCATCGACATTCAATGAGGCCAAGTGGAGGACAACTCAGCATCCAGCATGCACATTCAAATTAGTTTGGATTCTGAGAAGAGCGCATCACTTTAATGTTTTGAAAGTATTGTAATTAAAGGCCTGTAATATCTTGAGGCATGAGCCATTGTAAACAATCCAGGAGATTGTAATTTCTTTAATTACCTGAAGGATTGTATAGATTTAGAGCATCGACTCCTATCTATATTATAAATGCTCATTTAATTGTAATAAACCTTAGTGGTAGAATGCTTTAATTATGATGTGAAAGCACTAGAGAATTCGGAAGGAAGGCTCAAAAATCCCCTCCATGTATAAATGATGTAATCTATTCCCAAAATAGGCTACTGAGAGTTTTTTTTATTGTTACTAAAGATTATTGTTATTGTTGTTGAGAAAGAGAAGTTGAAGAGTTGTTGGAACTCTTGTAAAACTTTTTGTTGAAGGAATATAATAGAGGAGATTTGCTTCAAATGTCTGAGTTTGATTATCTTTCAAATATTATGTTATCTATTTTTCTATGTTTATATGCCTATGTGTGTATTTCATGGTTGAATGAATGGACCTTTGATGTTCTATAAGTTTCAATTGTTTCTCTTCTGAAATCCTGGTGCAAGGAGTGCACAATGGCCATGCAAGGAGTGTGAAGGCAGAATTGTTTATAGACTCAATAGATCAAAAGAGATAGAGTGAGTGAAAGTATTGCACATATACTCGTTTGAGTATAAAATCTCGAAGGATAGATCCATGCAAGGTGTGCATAGGGCCAACACTTAGTGAAGTGTTGAAAGAGTCTCAAAGAGAGTGAGCGCAAGGAGTGCGCATGAGATTTTTCTAAGTCTCAAGCTCGGGAGAAGTAGCGCAAGTGTGCACTAGAACACAGTCCAAGTTCTAGACTGAGGAGGAGCGAAAAATGTGCGCCAAAAGCTAAGTCATTTAAAGTTAGTAAATATCAGGAAGGATAGCGATATTCAGTGGCTTGACCCTGCTAAGATTGTTGTCATTGTGAACTTACCACCACCAAAGTCAACGCGCCAATTAAGAGCCACACTTGGACACATTGGGTATTACATGAAGTTTATAAAGGGGTATGCATAGATTACTACACCGATGGAAAACTTGTTGAAGAAGGACACACGATTTCAGTGGAATGAGGATTGTCGCCAAGGATTGGATAATCTAAAGGAGAATATGGTGACAACACCTATATTAGTGTTTCCAGACTGGGAAAAGACATTTCATGTGCATGTACATGCATCAGAAATAGCACTTAGAGAAATTCTAGCATAGCCAGGAGCGGGGGACTTAGATCATCCTATAGCTTTTGCAAGAATGAAGTTACCATAATCTGAGCAAAATTATAGCACCACAGAAAGACAAGGCCTAGCCATGGTGTATCCACTTTAGAAATTCAGAAATTATTTATTGGGAAAGCCTTTTAAAATTTTCACAGATCATTCTTCCCGCAAATATCTAATCAACAAGCCAGTGTTGGGGGGGAGGATTTGTATATGGATGTTATTATTCTAGGAATTTGATTTTGAAATAATAGTCAAACTGGGGAAGTTAAATGCAGGACCTGATCACTTTTCAAGGGTAACCAATGGAGAAGAACCTACTAACTTGGAATACAACTTCCCCGATGCACAGTTATTTTCCCTAATGTAAGAAGTTGATAGGACAGACACCATTCAGATTGGTGTATGGAGAGGAAGCAGTGGTTCCATTAGAATTTCTAGTACCCATTCTACATGTAGCAGTAATTACCAATATGACAGAAAGAGGTGCAATATAATAGAGGTTAAGTCAATTGATGGAAATGGAAGAAGACATGATTCTGGAAGGATTTCAACAAGAGGTACAGAAAGCAAGGAAAAAATCCTGGCATGAGAGACACATAAAGAAGAAGAGATTTAAGGAGGGAGACCTAGTTCTCCTCTATGACAGTAAATGTTTGCAACATCCCGGTAAGTTCAGAATGCATTGGCTAGGACCATATGAAGTGGGGACTGTGTTTTCATCATTTTCCTTATACATCCACAACTTGGAGAAAGATCTTTTTTGGGCGCAAGATCTATTTTTGGAAGAGAATGTCTATTTTTGGGAGAAAGATCTATTTTGGGTGGAGGCTTATTTTTGGAAGAGAAGGTCTATTTTTGGAGCGCGCACCTTAGGAGGTAGGAAAACAACATGAAAAAAAAAGAAGGAAAATCATCATGCAGGAGGAAAAGAAACATGGTGTGCATGCAGACGGGACTAACCATGTTAGGGTTAGGTTTTTTGACAAGATTGCAATGGTTATAAGCCAATAGAGTAGTATAAATAAAGACCTAGGAGGTTTAGGTGGGGGTCGATTGGCTGACTATTGTAAGTTTGATTATTGTCATTGTTGTTAAGTGGAATAAGCTAGTGTTTGAGGGTTAGGTCACAGGTTGTGGAGCTTGGTGTGATCTAGTCATCTTCCTAGAGGGTACTTACCCTCCTTTTGATTGTAATATTGAAGAGGTAATGTGCACAACGTTGATTTTGCAGTAAAATGAATAAAAGAGTAGAAGAGACATATTTTTGTGGACGTAGCCCTAGGAGGGGTTAAACCACGATAAAATATTGTGTTCTATGTGTTGTGAATGATTGTTTTACTATTTTTTTAATCATCAGTTAGGGATGAATGGTTAAAAATAACTAGAACATGCATGCATAGTTAAGAATGAATGAATCCTAGAAGTAGATGAATGATCAATGATGATGATGTATAAGGAAAAGGATGAAAACACAGTCCCCACTCCTTCCTAGATAGGAAATACTTGAGTATTGCAGTCCCCCATAAAGCTATCTCGGGTGAGAATTCATTATGCACTCTATGTGCAGTGTTGCCTTCTGGTTTAATAGGAGGGTCGATAGTTTTGATGGTTTTGTTGGAAACCTATTGAGATCAGAACCTGGGTCAGCCCAAGTAACCAACACCTTTCATCATAGTATAAATCAATCTATGTATTATTTCTCTTCGACGGAAATGATTTTGAAGGGACCGCCTATGATAATTCCTATCTTCCTATGATGTCAGCACACAAATCAAGATGATATACAAAATATTCCTCAAACCCTTTTTCTTCGGAGCACAAAATAATCCACAAACGCTCCTTGTCCAATGGAAATGACTATGATGGCCACTTTTTCGAATTTTCGCCTCCCCCATGATTTCGATACACGGATTTGGACAATAATTCCTCTCAAACCACATTAATGTCTAGATAATGTTATGATCTTGAAATGGTCCTCGTGCATTGGTTAGTTAATGAACAATTAGAGTGATTTTATGCATATTAAATGACCCTAAAACCCTCATTTACACTATATTTCTCTATGTTAGCTTGTGATGCACTCCACCTTGTATTGATTAGCTCTGTAACACTCTATAGCTATCTTTTTTCGATTGAATCACAAGATACAGGAAACATTTCACCATGGTGATTCTGAATACCTAGAGATCCAGGAGCTTCATTTAATTTCCATCTACATCTACGCATGGAAATTCTTCTCGCCAAGGAGATTCCTTGGTAACTAATACTTCCTATCACACTGGAGAACACCACTGCCTCATATATGATGATATTTGTTGGATCTTGAATACTGGAGTTTTTCCCCATGGGAAAAAGACTTGGAAGTGTACCAGAACATACAAAAGAGCGACATTCACCTAGTGGCTTCCCGACCGGCCTTGTTTCCTTACAAAGAAGCTTCCCAGTGGTGCTTTAAGCAGTTTGACCCAAAAATTTATACCATTATAAGAAAGCACAAAATGAGAATAACATCTCTGAGACTGGAGGAAATTAATGTGAGGTATCACCTACCTACACTTGCATGTTCCCTCAATGAGTCATTCCTAAAGGGTTTCACTCAAAGCAATAAATCCCCAGCTAAATTAATCAAACATTCATGGGTAGATGAGAACAAAACTCTCAAGCAAGGACAAAATCTTGTCCCCAAACAAGAATTCAAAGCACCATATAAAATGTTGGTCACTATGTTGAGAAAGTAATATGGCAAGGATAAGAGCACGCACTTCCAAAAAGATTGGATACCTTTAGCCCATACCATCGTGAAGATAGGACAAGTGTTCAATTGGGTAGACATATTGGATTTTATTATTTGTCTCAACATGAAAAATATTTCAGGTATGAAAAAACCATGCTTTTATATTTCGGCTTATCTGATTGATGTCATTTGTTCCTTTGTGCAATTTCTTGATCTCGGGTGGAATTGGGACCAAGACCACCCCCCTATGCACGTGTATTGCTATGAACTATGGAAAATAATTTATAAAAGGTATTTCTATGACATTTGTAACCATTTCCTTTCCCCTCTTTATACCTTTAATTTATGGTTTTCCAAGGCATAGAATCTCCAGTGAAGCTAGAGCTAGGCTAAAAGGCGTAGCAGACTGGTATCTGGGGAAATACTACTCATACATTATGGTGTATGGCACCACAGGGACCCCACATATTTTACCTTATTTTGTCACAGACCTTCTTTTAATGAGAGAGATCGCTTACCAAACCATAGGAACAGGGGTTACCTCTCTTATTTTGAGTAGTAGTAAAAAACTTTGGCCTTTGTTTCCTATTCACATAGGAAATTATAGCCTATCTAATGGTCCCCATGCTAGATAAGAAGGAGAATCTTTACAATATGTATGTCTATGCCTTGGAGATTCAAAAGGCCATGATCCACATGAACTTGCAGTTGGTCACGTCATATTTGTAGTTCTCACCCATTCTAACATACATGTGGTTTATTTTGAGGAAGACCAGTTTAAAGGAGTTTTTTTTTATGAAGAAGTATTACAAAAATTACCCAATGATATTGATTAACAAGAACTAGAATCCGGGCAAGAATAAATGAATAAGATTACACAAGAATAGTTTCAAAGGCTTCTGGAGGAAGAGAAGAATAAATTAAACATCAAAGAACAGAGGAAGGTCAAGAAGGTATAAAAGTTAGAAAAAAAGAGATTGAAAGTTGAGGAAGAGTATCAAAGAAAACAGGCTGAAGAAGAAAGAATAAACAAGGAAAATGATACCAAGGTTGAGCAGAATGCCCTTCAATAGAAGAGAGTTGAAGAAGAGGCTAAAATATTAGTTGAGGAGGTCAAAGCTAAAAGAAAATAAGAGGAGCAGTTGGAACAGAAAAAGTCAAAGGAATTAAGAAAAACCCCAAGCAACCCATCAACTCCTAATCTAGGCATGGTGAACATTTCACCCCATGAATACACCCCCTCAATGGCCATTCCAGGTAATAACACCTTTTCTTCACAAATTCTAAGTTTTGAGGGTGTCGTAGTGGTTTTTGGAGATTATTACTATGATGACAAGACAAAGAGCAGTGAAAAGAGGTCAAACAAAAGGAAAAGGGGAGAATCTACTAAGTCCGGATCATCCATAGGGAAAGTTGTGGAATGGAAAGTTGGGCTTGACAGAGGGGAGAATGTTGTACAAGAAGCTTCTTCCCTCCATGCATTTGTAGGATTATGCTTCATTTTTTCTTGAGGTTACCAATTCCTTGAGTATAACCCGAACCAGAATCGTTGAGTTGGAGGAAGAATTGAAGACATTGAAGGATGACATCTCTGTAAAATTCCTGAAAGTTGTCGAGAAAAAGGACAAAATTCATGAAGAGGAAATTCAGAAGACTATGCAATTTGTGAAGGACAGATTCATTTCAGAATTCGAAAGAGCCACAAGGATTATTGATACCCTCAACACATAAAATATAAATAAATCATTGCAAGCCCAGAAAGATTAAACGAGCGTAGAATTTGAAAGAAGGGCATAGGCACAATGGGACACCCATGCTAAAGAGGTAGAATCTATAAAGCTAAAAATTTGTCAAGAGAAGAACAAATCAAAAGAGAACATGTTGGAGAAGCTTTCAAGTTGCAAAAAGAATTGACTGAATCTAAAATATTCATGGAGAAACAAAAGTACCAAATCCTGGGGTTGGAACAAGAGAAGAAAAAAATTGAAAAGGCTCTAGAAGAGAGTAATACAATGACTCTCATTGTAGAATATGTTAAGGCCAAGGCATTAGAGTTGAATGAAAAATTCAAATCTAAACAGAAGGAATTTATATGTCTGTTCAATGATATGCAGGTTGATCGAGATGATCAGCTAAGGCTGCAAGAAAAAATGACTAAAATTAAAGGACAATACCAGGAGGAAAATGATGTCTTTGATAAAATTGTTGATTGGAAAAAATTGTACGAAGATCCCCGACTACATTTCCACTGTATGCTAGAAAATAAAAACTCGGGTATCAAGTATTTTTTGATACTTGGAAACCTTTGTTAAAAGACATTCATGCCATTCAAGAAACAACATTTGATGCATGTAAGAAATTATGGAATATTTCAGATGGTCTCGTGGAAGAATTTGGGATGCAGTTGATGCCCCCCATCAATGAAGTAGCACCTTCCATGATAAGAAAAGATGAGGTGCAGAAATGCAAGGAAGTTAGCAGAGTAAATATTGAAAATTTGACTCATGTAAAAAAGGAATCTCTAGAAGAACACATGTTGAACTAGCCAAGCTCATCAACATGACTCAAGAATTTGTGAAACGCACAACATGAGAGTCAAAACAAAAATTTTCCACTAATTTTTTTTTTATCCAGAATTAGGTGTGGAAAAGATGCAATCAGGCAAACTAGAGAATAACATGAAATATTATTCCCTCTGGGAGGAGTATCGAGACCAGATGCAGAAGAAAAAGAAATCATAATGCTAAGATCTGTGTAACTGCTCCAAATGTCTGATTCCCTCTATTTTGTTATTCTATTTTCAATAGGAATGCGAAGAATTCATTTTGTAAACTACCCTTTACTCATGATTGAGTCACAAGAATGTAAACAGTCGCTCAAGGGTTATAAAAGAGGAGGATTGTCCACTAAGAAATGGATTTTTTATTCATATTGTAGCAGAACGATACTATTATTGTATGTTAATTTGAACAAGAGACATTTTTGAAGATCTTGGTGCAAATGTGTATGAATGAGATTTTTGTTTATGCATATTTACTTCTGTGATATGTGAATGTTGGTTTAATGAACTATTTCTAGACTACTTTCTATATGTCTATAGATACCATGATTTTCATATTAAGTGTAGCGACAATATAATTAGTTGGTGAATCAATTACTTTTTTCTAACTCCTTATATTGTTATTTCACATATTCCTTGCTTTTATGGATTATTTATGTGCAAGTAATAAAATGTTTAACTGCACTTATTTTTTTTAGCTTGCTCCTGATTAGAATAGGATAGAATAGAATAGGACTACATCTTAGGACATTAAATAATCATTTTGTTCTACATTATTTCTTTAGAGTTTTAATTCATCTGAGAACATGAGAACATTTTTTTCTCAGATTCGTATTTAAATAATTAGTTAAATCACTAACCATGCCAATAATCTGGTCAAAAATGCTATTGCAAACGAGAGTGCGTGTTATAGAAAGATTTGGCTCACCATTGAAATCTTGCACAGAGGGCCTTTTTCCATTTCCCTATGCAGACTTATCATCCCTTTTTGATGAATCCAGAGCTAAACATACATATTTTTCCACATATACATGCCCTATCTATTATACAGCATGCATATATGCAGGTTGCTCCACTACATCCCGTGTACATCGAGATTTGTGCCAAAAAATACAAAAATGGAGTCGGGTTTCCATGTCACGGCAGGAGATCTCTGATCCTTGGCCTTCCATATACTGGAAATGTTCTGAATCGACCCTTCAGTTTCATTTTGAATGCTATAAGAGCATAATTCCTAGCTATGGAAAAGAGGAGAAAGCATTCAACTTTGAGAGCAAAGTTACTGTGGAGAAATTACTTCATATTGAGCCTGCATCCCTTTGTCCCTCAAGTCTGAACACAGTGTTCATCACCCAAGCTCTTTCCCTATTGTTGATATAACCTCATTGTCTCTCTCCTATGAGCTTGCCTTTGGTGAAGGATTGAAGTGGTGGAGGCCCAGTTGGAAGGAAATTGGTTTCTTGGTTTCAAACCATGCCGACACAGAAGTCTGTAATGTTGTCACTTTTGTTGATCAATTATTAATAGAAATACTCCTTTCCCATCCTATTGGTATCATGCAAATATATGATTATTATCCATGGACATGTTTGTAATGTTTATTAATGGATTATGTTATCTAATGTGCTAACCCCTTTATATTATCATTATGTACTTTCTCTGCTTGTTTGTTGAGAACTTGTTGCAGGTATAAAGATTTGGGTCGAAGTGCTCAACGGTGGAACATCATCGAACGTTGGATCGAGGTAGGCCTCTTTATTATCTTGCACATTAGTTTATATAACATACAATCGAATTGAGTTGATTTATGTAGTCATACCTGTCTGTTGTGGTTTACCCTTGGCCATGGATATTTTTTCCCTCGTAACAGAATTGGCGACTCCAATGGGGAGAGATCTTCTTTCTAAGGGTTTGAAGTACTTTTTCTCCTTGTCTTGGTCTTTTTCCTTTTCAGTTCTTGTCATGTCACTGCTTGATATATTTTGTTCACTTTGGGTCTGAGTTTTCATCCTTTTTACCCTTTCCTGGCCTTGTTTTCAAACCTGTACGCGCCCTATTGCCTTGATAGTCACATACACACGCGTGTTGTCTCACTGCTAGCTACGTATATACACCATGTTTCCCTGAAAAGTCACGTACACCTTATTTCCTTTCTTGGTTTCTTGGTTTGGTGGTTGTTGGGTGGGATTTGATGATTGTTGAGCCTTCTTAGGTCTCTGTAGTGCATGTTAAACTTATCTGGGTTGACAGGAAACCTGTTTGGAGTTGAATTTTTGGGCATAGTCTTTCTCATCATTTTTCATTTTTTTATTTGTCCTTGAACTCTGGGCTAGTTGCTTGGATGTTTGGTATTATGCTTGAGTCATTGCTTTTATACCCAGGAGGATTTATATATCAAGTTGTTTCTCATTCCATGCATTTTCTTTTTGATATATTGAAAATACAAAAAAATAGGCATTTTGCATTCATTGGAATTTTTGTCTTTGAACCTTTATCATTAGCTTAGTGCATTTAGTGAAAGATTGCATTTACTTTTGAATTGCAGAATTGAAATTGAAAATTGCACTGTTTTTATACGCATATCATTAGACTTTGCATTATATTCATATTTATTTTCTGGCAGAGTCATAAAATCATGAGTTTCACTTCCATACCTTTTTGAGTAATCGCGACCAATAAAATTTACGCTTTACACTAAAATTGATTAGTCACGATTTTATTTTTAGGGTGCACAAACTAGTCTAGGATTTAGTGCCTTGGAATAGGATTTTGTGAGTAAACTTCTCCAAGGAAATTAAATCAACATATGTGTCTGAGATAGGGAGTTGATAAGTCCATTGTATAATTGGTAATATCAGGAGGCTTCGCTCACACCGGAGTTAATCATGAGGTCGCGCAAAGTTAGTTGAAGGGATAACCCCTGGATACTCGCCTAGCATCATAGATATTTATGTGGATTTATTCGTATTTGGGGATCTTGCTAGTACCCATACCTCTGTGAGAGGCGGGGATTTCAAGCTTTCAGGATTTGCTACCCTTCCCATACGGTGATCCAGACTTACGACTACTCTCCTGTGCATCGGTTATATAGTGTTTTATTAGTTGCTTGACTTAGGTATCTCATAGGTTACTTGCAGGGGTTATTTTTCTTGTACCATGGGTCAGATAGGGGTCGGACAACACACAACCTTTATGGAGGATTACCTCTCCGGGGGGATCTGGCCAACTAGTTGTTAAGCCGACAAAGGACCCTATAACTGATTTTGTTACCTCCAAACTTTAGCGGGGAGTCTCAGGTCCCTCTTGGACGAGACATGCCTTCTTTAGCGAGGGAGGCCACTCAACCACTTTAGCCTGTTTGCATGCATATTGTTCATTTGACTTTTTGGTATGCTCTTTGACTACTAGTTGGCCTTAGGAGTCCCTTTTGGGTTTCATCATCATGGACAGTGGTGTTTCTTTTACTCCCTCATTCAACGCTACCCACCCCATGATGAATGCTCATTTCATGGGGATGGACCCTTCCGCTTTTTACAATGGTATGCAAAACTACAATGCTCAGTCTACACCTTGGCTCTCTATTCATTTTTCTCTTGATATTCCTTCACCCATGCAATCCTCTCCCTAGTCTGCATATATGAATCCTAACATTAGATTCGGGGGCACCATGGCTTCGATGCCTACTTCTTCGTGTGATATGAGTCGTGTCCCCATAGGAGGTTGGAACCTTCCCCCTTATGGATCCAATACTAGCTATTCTCTTTCAGGAGCTAGTGCTCATATGGGTTCTTATTCCACTTATTACACCCCTCCCATGTACCTTTTGTCTTCCATGTCAGTTCCTTTGAACACTTTTTCCATGACAAGTCCTCAAGTACCCCCAAGTATTTCATATGGGGAGAATCAATTTTACGGTTCAGGCTACCCTCTTTATGGGACCCCTTCACAAGGGGGAAACATATACCCTCACTCAAATAGTTCTTATCCTACCTCGGTCTCTTTGCAGACCTCAGTGACGATGCCCATCCAAACCTCTTCGGACCATTTTGGCGTAAACCACCACTTTCCTGGGCAGGGACAGGGAGTACACCAGGATTCTTCTTGGCCTGCAATGTTTCAGAACCAATATTTCCCTAGACCTTGGAATCAAATGCCGCAATATATCACTAGCCCAGTCATTGTTAGTCACACTGGTGCTCCATCACCAACCTCTTCCAATCATGTCGGAGATGGGTTGACATTTTCTACAAATTATGTCGAAAACTCGCACCCAACCTCTGTCAATTATGTTGGGGGCACCATCCTTTTCACCCTAAATCATATCCATGTCACATCTCCAACCTCTATTCATCATATAGGAGAAGACTCTCTTACCCCTGCCAGTCATGTCGAGAGCATGTCACCAGCCGTTGTGAATGATTTTGGGCGCATCGAGAAGCCTAGATGTCTCAGACGTAGGCCTAAATTCCTTTGCGAGACTTGTGAAGGAAGTCAACTTACTCATTTGTGTTCGTCTACTACTGGGATACCAGAGGTGTGGGGCTCACCCAAGAGCCCTTCGGATCTGAAGGCATCCATGTTTTCTCCTCACACCATCTCTCCTTTGATCGTCTCGATGGTGTCACCGTCGTGACCCCCTCCTGACCTCACCCCCTTTGTCGAGGGTGAAGCATCCCTTGTCTCCATTACTATTCATCCTCTTCAACCTATGATTGAAGAAGTGGTCACACCAGTGAAATATCTAGTCAATCCTACTCTACCTGAAAAAAGTGATGTGCCTTTCAGTCATGTCATCAACATTCCAAATCCTTCCCCTTCTGAATAAGAGAGATTTATTCTTCCCCCAAATGCTCTCCCTCCAAGTCCTGATGAGGTTCCCTTCGATTGGGATGACCTGATGGGGCATCCCATACCCCCACTTATGTATTTTCCATTAAGAGACATTATTTGAACCATCATGAAGACTATATACTCCGTTAGCACTTTCCCCTCCTTGACTTGGAGAGATTTGGGTTTTCCCAAGATTTTGTCAGCTATCTGTAAGATACTGACTTTCCACAGAAGACCGAGACAGGAGCCTTGGCCTCCCCCTTTTCATGTTGATTAGAACAGAATAAATGAGTCTTAGTTAAGCTCTTTTCCGACTTGTCTAAAAAACCAAAAATATTGTCGAGTGATTTGTCCCTTTCACACTCGTTAAATTGGATTTGAAAGGTCATGAGTCTTAGTTAATCTCTTTTCTGACTCGTTACCAAAAATAGAAAAGATCGTCGAGTGAACTTGTCTTTTTCACATTCGTAAATTGGATTTGAAAAGACGTCTTTTTGGCACAAGTTTACCTCTTTTTCACACCAAGTAGACTAAAAGACATAAAAAAGGACTTTTTTGGTGTTAAGTTGTGATTGCATCTCATGCCCTCGCTTGCAGTATTGAGCCTTTAGCCGGTTCTTGCCTTGAGTTATAAACCGTTGCCTAAGCATTTTTTTCATCCTCAACCAAGCATAGCCTTGTTTATATCCTTCACAATTTGACACCCTATACCCTGGAGGCAACTTCACCCTGAGTGTCCATCTCCCGCATGCATTTCCTTGCATTGAGCATAGGTACGTTCCACTGCTGGAACTAGTTTTTCTTACTTGCGACACTCGTTTCCTCCTCTGTATCATAGCATTCATTTGTTATGAAAAATAAAAAAAAGACGGGCGGGAAGGGAGTACTATATTATAATTGGAAGCAGTCGTGTCTCCTTTGAACAGAGCATAAAATTATTAAGTCCTTGTGTCATCATAATTTTGGGTTTAGCATGGCCTTAGGAAGTTGATCTCATTACAGAGTTTTCTCTACCAACTGGTTACTCTTATGGTCCCTATAGAGAATGTTATTGATGCCGCCTGCATCTAATAGTCACATCATTGAGTCTATGATGCTGGAGTCCACCATATGTCTCATGCTCTTGTTCAAAGGAATTCTATCAACCTGTGTCGGTCATTCCTCAGAATTCTGGACTTTTCATGTCGACCATACCCTCAGTTTGTCTCAAAATCACATGATACTATGGTCTTATCATGCACCCTAGCCCTAATGTCATCATTGGTAGGTCACCTTGAACCCAATAATCGACATTTCATCATTATTCGTTGATTGGGTGGTTTCCCTTGTGTTCGGCGGCAAGACATCTATTCACACTTTGGGATTCATGCAGTGCCTTGGATTCCATTAACCTTATTGGTGGTTTCCTCACCTTTGTCAGCAGTTTTCATCATTGGCTACTATTCAGAGGGTCTTTTTCATGTACTACTTTCATTTGGCACACGCGAAAGACGCACAGGGTCGTCGGTTCATGAACATGTTCTTCATTCGATCTCCACCAAATTATGAACCTCCTGCTTTTCTCATTGTGCTGACTGATGAGAGATTCCTTAATTCTCTCCTTTCAGCGGGTCTCTTTCCATTGACTTCAGCTCATTTATTCTGGATATGGGACCTAGATTTTTATGAGTACCTTGAGACTTGCAGTCATTAGTGGTAGGTTTTCTCGCCATCAACATATGGGAATACATCAATGTCTCCTTATCAATGGATTCCTCAAGTTTTCGACATCAACTCCTTTATTCACACTTGTAGGAATGTACTCGATGCCTTGATACCTACTTTCATTATTGGTAGGTTGTCTCGCATTTGTTAACAGTATACCTCAATGATCGGTAATCAAATGATGTCTCATTGTGTTTGACCTCAACTCCTTTATTCACATGATGTATACTTTCACCCTTGAAGGATAGTGTAGAAGACTTGAAGACATCACTATGTGGCCACAGCTTTCCTAAGATGTTGCTTCAGTTTCATTGGACCAACACCTATTCGACTACAGTAATCATGGGACATCAGATTATACTCCATTGTATACATATATCTTTAGATTGGTTTTGAGACTAGTTTTATTGGGCCTTGTTCGTGATTATGACATATTTTGGCATGTAACTGCATTTGTATTTGCCTATTGATGGCCACGAACACTTATTTGGTATATTTTCCACATGGATCTGCATTGTATTCTTGGCAGCATGTATGCAAAGTCAGTAGAGAATGTAATGAGCAATTGAGTTTGTCCAGTTTATTCTCTACCACTCCACTTCTAGGTTATTTATAATGTGTTTCGGCCATCACATATACTCCTCTGACCTCACAAATTAGGGGGAATCTGTTATAGCAAGATTTTCCTCACCATTGCAATCTTGCACAAAGGGCCTTTTTCCATTTCCCTATGCAGACTTGTCATCCCCTTTTTATGAATCCAGAGCTAAAAATACATATTTTTCCACATATACGTGCCCTATCTACTATACAACATGCCTATACGTAGGCTACTCCACTACAGCCCACGTACATCGGGATTTGTTCCAGAAAATACAAAAATGGAGTCAGGTTTCCATGTCACGATAGGAGACTTTGATCCTTAGCATTCCATATACTGGAAATGTTCCGACTCGACCCTTTAGTTGCGTTTTGAAGGCTATAAGAGAACAATTCCGAGCTGTGGAAAAAAGGAGAAAGAATTCAACTTTGAGAGCAAAGTTACTCTAGAGAAATTACTTCATATTGAGTCTGCATCCCTTTATCCCTGTTAGTGACATTTCTTGTAAAGGGGGGTAGAATGCAAAGGAGTGGGTAAAAAACCCACTTGTCCTAAGTTTGGAATGCTAATGCACCTGTGGTAAGCGACAAGTAAGTCTAGGCGGTAGAGATTCGCGCGCCCGGATCAACGGTGCATATAGGATTCCAGACCCCCCCGCCTTCCTACCTTTAAGCAGAGGGGGGGGGGGTCCAGAATCGTGGGCGCATCTCTTCAACGGTCCTGATCGGAGCGCCCAGATCAATGGCGCTCAAGGCATTTCCGGACCCCCCTACCTTTCTACCTTTAAGCCGAGGGGGGGGGGTCCGAAATCGGGTGCACAGCTTCCCAACGACCGAGATCTAAGCGCCAGGATCAACGGCGCTCGCGCGATCCCATCCTTCTCAGCTTCTCTATGTTTAACTAACGTGGGCCCTTCCCCCGTTATGTCATCCTCCTGAGCCGCCTCTCCCCTGTTGCCATGTGTCATCTGTCTATCTCCGCTTTAGTCTAGGTGGTCCCTTCTCCATCTCATCATTCATTTACCACCTGCCATGTGTCCCTCTCCTTTCCACGACAGCCTCCATTAGAATGTGCCCATTGTATCTCATCACCTGCCCCCTCCGCTTATCGCCTTCCACCATGTAGCTTCCCTTGTCACCTCCCTCACACCTCATCACTCTGTATTCCACCCTCATGGCTTTGGTGCCACCACCCCTCATTATGCACTGATCCTTTGCACCTGTCTCCACGCATATTCATCAGGGCAATCAACCAATCTAGGCGTCAGCGCAAGGGGCCTTCCACATCACTAAAGTACCAAGTTGGCCGGGTCGTTCTCAATCCCCACAAAGCAGTTATTGAGGTAGTTGGTGGTGGTTAGACATCGCCTCCGCCATAATGGGAAAGTCCGGCGATGAGTTAAGAGCACGTCGATTCGCCTACGGAGCTGTCAGAGGTTCAATTGCGTCCGCCGTAGGTGCACGATCATTCAGAGACTACAGGTGCAGATTGTCAGAGGCCATGCAGACGCAAAGATTTTAATGCAATGTCTTGATTTTTTTGTTGTTGTTGTTTTGAGTATATGTAGGCATTTTCTCCATTTTTGTATCTATCGATGGTAGAGCAAAGCTCCCGACTGTAAAGTTTTAACAACCATTCTGGTTTCCTGGTTATGCATCTGCATCTGAGATTTCTTGTTTTATAACAAACAACCTTCTTTTCCGTCTATGTTTTCGTCTCATACCAGAGAGTTTATTATCGAATGATTCGCATGAATTGTTGCGGTTGTGTTATGATAAAGGATTTGTTGTGACATTATTGTATTCTCTGGTCTTTTGTGTTTGAGCGTAAGAGGGTCTTGTGTTCGGACGCTTTCTTCTCCAAGTCTATTAGAAACTTGATGTTTACGATAGACCCTTTCACTCTTCTTATATAAATCTTCCCCCTGCTCACCTTTTATTACAACTCACTGTTTGAAGTTTATCTAAGACCTCACTTGCCCATGCATGCCTGGCCTAGTTTAAGAGTTGAGACGATATTGTTCTGAGTTTCCTTCCATTTGATCATCCCTTTATAAAAAATCGTGACATTAAACTGATGGGTGTCGGGCCATGCTCCTGCTGCAATCCAGGAGTGACTTCCAACGCTAACATTTCTGGTGTCGTTGCCGGGGATGAAGTTGAATATTTTCCCCGGGATTGAACGACAACGATTAACTGATTCTGAGGGTGCATCAAATATCAGAATTATCAAGATTGCTACTTGTTGGCAGCCAATTCACTTTTTCTATTATCCTATAAGCTACCTACACCTATGTCTTGCAAACATCAAGTTTTTCAAATAGACGACATTTTCATTTCTTGCGACATTTATACACTTATTTTCGTTTTGTTTTCACGACTATAAGCGTGAAAACTTCTCCTTTCGAAGTCACATTTCGATCATTATCTGAACTGTGAATATTTCTTTTGTCATTATGTCTATTGCGCTTACCTTTTATCGATCACTATATGACTGGCAAGATCCTTTGATCAGTTCTCATACTTCGATTGATTGTATGACTTGGTTCTTTTAAGTTTGTAAGGTATTGAGCATTTGGATTTGCACTTTATATGACTTGCCTTATCATTTTATGGGAATGCATAGGGGTTATGATTATATATATATATATATATATATATATATATATATATATATATATATATATATATATGTCTTATGATATAATCCTTATGTTAATCTTTTCATGACTCTTGGCTTGTCGACTATA
>ML790441.1:88772-104629 GCA_009831015.1 Picea engelmannii
CATTTACTTTTGTTAGTTTAATTCCTCTTTTTTTTATGTTCACTAAATTAAAAAGGTAGAATTAGAACGGATTTTAATTTGTTTTGTATGTTAGATAGGGCAGTTTGCTTGTCTTATGTGAAAAAATATTGGGGCTAGAACTCCTCTTCTTGCTCTTCCACTTCAATTTTGGATGATCCTTCAAGGAGGGAAAGCTACAAAAAAAAAAATCTCATATCTCTTCATGCCTTGGTTTACCTGCTCTTTTACTTAACTTAGTAGAGTTAAAACATAATTTATGTTTGTTTGTCACTAGCATACCAATATTCATTTATTATTGTTCATCACTAACATAAGAATATTTTAGTGGGCACTTAGTTGAATACCTTGTACAAATATTCCCAAGAATAGTCCATGCCTTACACCTCTTACATTACATCCATCTCTTTTAATTTGTAACATTAAGACAAAGAATAGTGAGAATATTGAGCTTGAGAATAACAGCATGTGTTGCTTCTATATCTTCTTCTCCTTGCTCTTTTTGTCAAGTGTGTGTGTGTGTGTGTGTGTGTGTGTTTTCCCTTGAAATACACATCCTGGAGAAACCTACTGACCACTTCCCCTCATCCTGAGGATGGTACCAAGGGTAAGTCGGATGTTGCAAAAGCTCAAGGCTTTGTCAACACATGGCTCAAACAAAGTTACCAGAACACTCCAAAGTTCTCATTTTTTTAAGGGTCACATTTAGTGGCTATTTTTACCCTCATTTGAAAAAATGGTGTTACCAATAGCACTGTTTATTTTTCAGAGTTAAAATTACAAAAAAATTCAACCGTCCTCAGAAAATTGCAAACAAAAACCTTAAAATCGACGCACAAAATAAAAAGTGGCGTTCACAACATCACCCTCTTTCTGGGGGGGTTGAAATGATGGTCTCAACAACCAATATTGTTTCAACCAAAAACATTAAAATTGACTCCTGAAACTAAAAGTGGTGCTACTGGCCTTTCCTTCGAGCTAAGCATTACAACTTGTTTGAAACTATGACCTTGACAACTAGTATCATTGTGAACCAATACCATGAAATCAATCTACAAATTAAAACATGGTACTATAAGTAGCACATTTGTTTTCTTCGGGCTTAAAATTGAAATGTTTTTTAGACCATCACCTAAAAAACTAATACTACAACAAATAAAATCATCAAAAAATAATAATAATTCATATATATATATATATATATATATATATAAAAGGAAAAAAGTTTTTTTTCCAAATTATATATGATTGAGCATTGTAATTCAAAAACTATAATTATAATAATTAAAAATATATATATGTAGCACATCTGAGGTAAGATCTTGTGTTAAATTTCTCCGTGCAATTTCTTTTGCTTCCCGGATCTAGGGAAGTTGACCCTAGAGGCTCCCCATACCCTTGTCACGTACTTATGCAAGAAGGGGAGCTTGAGGCCCTGGATTATGGGCTTAGCCATTATTTATACTGGGCCTTTCATACTCAAGTCGAGTACCAGATGGAAGATCGTCCCTGTGGCTCACACGATCGTGCCATTTCCATTGAGCATGCAGCAGTTAATGAGCAATATGTGGGAGATCCAGAGCCGACATCACATAGCTTGCATGCGGCTTTGAACTTAGGAAATTATTTTGAGGATTTCAAGGGGAATGTTTCTCCCATTCACAACTTTTCCTCTAAGTCTGTATCTTATGTGCAAGAAGAAGGGAAGTCTAAAGGTCTGCATACCGATGAGAATGACGTATCCCCCGAAGCCTTCATTCGCCTTTGAAGAAACTCGAAGTGTTTAAGGGAGCATAAAGGGATTTTTCAAATGGTTGTGGGGAAGGATATCTCGGCCGCGGAGATGATGAAATTTGCAAGGAGAACCCTTGTTGTCCATTTCAGTGGTAAGGAAGCTGGCGATGTTGCTCTGAGAAGATGGATGGTAGAAAATTGGAAGTCGACACTCAACTATGTTCCAGAGGCTCACATTATTTTTAGAGGATGGATGTGTTTTATTTTGAAATCAGAGGATGATTGTGGGGTTGTATTGAGTAGGAAATAGAATTGGGGACCATCTGGAATCGTTTTAAGAATGTGGACAGTAGACTTTGACATTACTATAAATAGAGTGAATTTTTTGCGTTACTTTGTCATACAATCGACGAGTTGTCGTCGCTCAACCACCAAAGGGGGGGCTCACAAAGTGTCACTTCTCCTGCAGTAGGGATTCTGACGTTAGTCAGTTTTCCTAACTTCGACCAATATTTCGCCTCCCTATCAAAGGATATAGGATGACTGTTAGAAATAAGAGCGATGAAAACACTGATGAAACCTGTCAGACAATGGGCAACCATTATGATGAACTACGTCGAAAAAATCGCAGGCTTCCGATGAAATACGTAAAAAAAATCGTAGGCTTCCGATGAACATACTGACGGTGTGGTTGTACTTGAGACATTTCACTGAGGGTGAGACTCATTGGATTGGACGCCTCTGGCGGTCGGAAGACCGACACCTTTCATTTTTATTTTTTTAAATGTCGAAAAAATCGCAGGCTTCCGACAAAATACATCGAAAAAATTGCAGGCTTCCGACGAACATTTTGGTGGTGTGATTGTACTTGCGACCTTTCACTGAGGGCTCCACTCGTCGGATTGGATGCCTCTAGTGGTCGGAAGACCGACGCCTTTGAATGTTTATATATATATATATATATATATATATATATACTTGCTTGCATTCTATACATCGTTTGGGAGCTTTCCTTTATAGACCACACCAAAACCCCCTTCTCCCAAATTTTCTGCAAAGTTGTTCGTCATCTTCTTCATATCAAAATGTAAATATCTTCTTGGCATTTCATAGGCATATTCCCTTAGGAATTTCTCTACCTTTGAAATAGGGCTACGACTCAAAAGTGGAGGTTTTTTTCTCTTCTTCCCATGATATGTGAAGAACAATATGGCTATTGTTTCTAGTGCAAATCCTGCAATGGAGCAACCTGCGATCGAATGAACAGATCGATATCAATGTGATCTTCGTCCAAACCCAAAGGGGATTATGGAAACCAATTGACTGTGGGATTTATCTTGAGATAGTGAAATTATAAGAATAAATCATAAACTTACCTATTATTATAATGGCTCACTCATTTAGATGACCTGAAACAAGGCCATAAGAACTATCATTAGTAACTGTTGGGTATGTGTTATATTCTTTTCACAAGTAGTAGTGTGTGTATGCGTCGGGCGCACAGGGGGGTTAGAGGTGGGGGGTTTGGATTAATCCAGGTCATTGGGTTAGGGTTTTGGATGTCGTTGGCTCCTATATGTATTTTGTATTGTAAACATTGTAAAATAATGAATGAATATAGAATATGCTGGTTTTCCCGGTTTGGGTTTCGAGGGGATAAATCTTTGTGTAATGTTTGTATTTTCCATTGCATATTTTCTGTTCTTTTTTCTGAATATCTGTTTGTAGTAGATATTGTACAAGATTAGAATTTACAATAATGGGAAGGATCGAAATATTTAAATGAGAGGGGATAAAGATGGGTGATATACCATTATCTTTTTCATGGGTCTAAAAAGGTAAATTCATACAACATATTTTAATCAAACTAGTAGTGCCAAGTAGTTTTGCAGAAAGCTAAAACAGAACATATTGTGGGGGAAATAGATAGTACGAAGTCCATCCTTGAAATAACATACAAATGAAATTGTTGAATCCAACATGTTGTAACCACATATCCCTCTACTTGCTTCACATGATCTATAGGTTTCATCTCTCATTGTATCATTGGAAACCCATTCCATTTATCCCACCTCAACAAGCACTTAATGCTTAGGACATTAGGCTCTCCTCCACACAGTAAGTATGGAATCGCTTATGCTCCTACTCACCTAAAATGCTCATCCCTCTATATATGATAGGGAGGCATGCAAAGGCGGAGTGAAAGGTAAATGCGTACACAACCTCACTTAGCACCCACCTATCCCATCGTCGAAGACAATGTTGTGGAAAGCTCTGAAGTAAATTTTGGTGTTACCAAGATTTGGTGTAATCATATGTGTTGAGAGTGATGGTTTTCAAGTTTTGAAAGGAGTTCCAGAGATATCAGAACTTGTCATTGTTAAGCTGTGAGACATTAGAAAGAAATTGTTTGATAAAAAATTTAAGTTCAAGATCAATACATGAATACAGTCACTCTAAAAGAAATTATGATAATTATTGAAGGTCCATTTAAGGGAAAGCAAGGCCCTATTGAACATATGCATCGAGGTATTGTGTTCATACATGATCACCATCACCTTGAAAATGGTGGTTTCATATGTTCAAGAGCTCAGTCCTTTGTTTCTATTGGGGGATCACGTGGTGGAAGTGATAGGGATAGTAATGGCTCATTGAAGTCACGATTTGGATCTATGAGGCCACCTTCAAGGGTTCTTCCCTCCCTGAGGAGGCCACCTTGAGGTGGTAATGTCCAATCAAACAGTGGAGGAAGACATAGAGGAGACATAGTATATATATGGAATCTACTCCAGGCGGACCTCCGATGACTCCTAGTGCTCCAACTTATTTTCTTGGCACCCCTAGTGGTCAACCAATGACACCAGGAAATTTTGGATTGGACGTTATGTCTCCAACTATAGGAGGTGGGAAATAAGGTGGCTTAATTCTGGATATAGTGACACATAAATACCATACATGTATCTCATATGAAATATCTCATATCACAGGAAACATTTTACTCAGTGGGACAAAATCTCTATAGTACAACATTTACATCAAAATTTAATGTTTTACCATTACCTGGGATGAAAAAATTTGCTACCAAAGTAAAGATAAACCTCTGTAAATGAGACAGTAGTACAATATTTCCAATTTCAAAACACATATTAATGATTCACAAGTGTGATAAGAGTAAATAATTGATATGACTTAAAGGGACAAACCATTTCTTTAGGTTATCCATGTAAATGATTTGACACAAGATCATGACAAATCTTCAAGTCTAAAGGAATTGAAAATGAAGACTACTTCACACAATGATTTAAATGATAAATTGCACTTTGTGAAGCACACATTTGATTGGAAAGATTCCTTAATACATTGCATAGGTACAAGAAATAACAATAAGTGCACTTTCTAGGATGTCTATTTTCAGTCATGGTTCCCTCCAAAAGTCCAATATTGTTGATATTTCCTTTGTGAAGATTGAAATCTCTATATGAAAATCCAAACCACCACCTACCAACAATCCCATCATGGATACAATTTCCATTGAGAATGTTAAACCCTTCAATTGGAAAACTAGGCCAACGAGCCATGCTTCTAGGGATATTGGGGGTGCTAAGGTGGAAATAGTCCAACCCTACAAACAACAATGCAAATTATCACAAAAAAAATCTACAGACAATAGTGCAAACAAAAATATCCCACGTGTGTTATAAATCTCCATCTTATTAGAGTTAAGACTACCACTATGACTACATGGAGTGAAGTCAAAGAAGGATACCAATTTAGGAGCATCTATTCAGGCAGGGAAAAGGCGATACAAACACCATCTATACTCAGGTATGGGAAATTTATTACATAGTTGCCACTTCCAGATCTTGTAATTTATTATCATATATGAATAAAGTATGTTTCTCATTGCTATTGTTGTTCAAATAACATTTGTCATTGCATACACTAGATTTTATCAAGGCCAACAGTGCCTCTACAAGAATTTAAAATAAATCAAGTAGAAGAGGCCGAAAAACAAGCTAATGAACCATGTGAGCCTAAGGAGAATTTGAATAATCAAGGCCAATTTTTAAGTGACCCAATTTTGAATCTAAATAATTAAGGGGAACCAAAGTGATTGGTATCGCTATAATTGTGTATAAATGATTTAAAACAAATGAGAAAGGGATTCATTTGGGATATTGAAAACTATCTTTAAATTTTAATTAACCCAAGGCTAGCCACTTTTGGAGACTCATTATGGTGTATGTGAGTATGGAACTATTTCCTTTTATGATTATGATAGAATGGCGATGAATGGCGATGAGATGTTTTTATTTTGAAGTAGACTATTCTCATGTATATAGTGATTACCTCTTGTTGTTGCTTTCTATCTGTTGATGACTATGAATGTGGGATTATTGCTAGTTATTATATTGAAGGATAAGCTAATTTTAATAACTTGTTGGTAATAATATTTCAGCTATTAAATTATAGTGAACTACTTTTTTGTATGTAATGGATGGAATCTTAATTTTCTCATGTTCATTGTTTTTAAATCATAGCTAGGTAGTTAGTTTAGGATTGCATTTAGGATTTTAGATACTAAGAAGTCACACTCATTTTCTATTGGTAGTTGGACCAACATAATGAAGGAGCTTAACATCCTAAAAAAATGGCTATTTGGGCCCTATATTTGGGAAGACTTCCTTAAATTTTACAATAGACATTTGTTTATGTCAACAAATTGTCCATTCTAAATCAAATTAACTCATGTTCATTTTCATTAGTATTCTCCAAGGAGAAACCCTAACTAATTAGTTCACCAAAAACACAAGAGTATAGGGGATAAGTGGGGAATCCTAGACTGATAATAAATGTTATGAATGCATTATACTAGTTAAATCATTTCTCCCTAATAAAATTTCTAGAAAAGTCTCTTGAGGTGAGATTGCCTCCCTAATATTAGTTTTTCTTCTAACACATGGTGCAGAATAAGATTATAACAATGGATAATTTTCAAAAGAGTGGTATCCAAGGGTCAATAATATGTATTCCATGTCATTGTACTAAGGACGCATCTCTCCATCTATTTATATAATGCACCTTCACCTGACATGATATCATTGATGCTCTAGAGAATATTAGGACACATGTTTACATCCAAGAAAATGATTCTCTCCAAGAAAAAATAATATGGAAATTCCCTAACCAATAATAAAATACTAGAAACAACATGGATATCCATGCCAAAACAGATCTCATGGAAAATTTAGATAGCTATGAATTTGGGAGGTGGTTAACATCAAGGCCAGCAATGCCTCTACAAGAATTTGGGAGGTGGTTAACATCAAGGCCAGCAATGCCTCTACAAGAATTTGGGAGGTGGTTAACATCAATGGGAACATTGAACTCTCATTTTCCATTCATCTAGTGTTATTATTGGTGCATGGTGCAAAAGAGTGAAAATAGATTCTAGTAGGAGCACTTTTTTAGATTTTTATTCAATCATAAAAAAATCAAGAATTCTCTTTCTAGTTAAAAGAATATTGCATGAACTACTGGCATCTTAAAAAAAAATGATGAAATTTCCCATAAACTTATTCTTTTATATTTGATTCACTTTCACATATTAGCTACAAGTATATTGGAAAACATAACTTTGATTAAATACACAAAATTAAATTACAAACTTTCAAAAAGTTTTTCCTGTTTTTATATGGAAAAGACTAGGAGAATAATAAGTTTAGAAGTATGGTTAACACTTATCTAGATACTATGGTGAACTCGGTTGATTAGATTTGTTGTGTCATCATTAGAGTTGAATATCAAGGTGTTACCATGTCAGAGCATTTTTTTAGTTGCATACACCGAACAAATGTACCATGAATATCACATAGAGTTTGAAACTTACCTGCAAACACAAGAATCTCTTTCAGTAAACCATCAAAGACACGAATAAACCACAAATGCATTAAACTAGAAATTAAATAAATATATATTTTAAAAAGATGATTCAACTGCAATTATTTATTATAATATAAGATGCAATATTATGAGAATGTCAAAACATACCTTGACAATGCTTGCAAGCACCTTATCAGCCTTCTTTTTGGAGTATCCCTTCATCATGCTAGATTCAAACATCGACTTACTCGTTGGGAACAAACTACAAACGTGATAGTTATAGAACTAGAAATAACTCATGAATAGGCTCCTCTTTGTTTCAAGAATAATTTATTGGATCCGTCTAATCGTGCAACAAACCTCCCTCGATATGATGGAGCAACAACAAAGTCAACATTGGCTTTGTTGTTGCTCTGGTGGATCGAGGGAGGTTTGGTCCAATATTAGCCAATTTCTAATTTATTCTCTACTAAATAGGGCCAACTACGTGAAGGTGGAAGATCATATCCCTCCCCCACATCACTCTCAATTCCCAAATACCCAATCTATCTACTAGATAATATGCATTGGAAATATTCAAAATTGTCATGGAAAAATATATTTATCAAGAACTCATTCAAAGGGAAAGCAAAAAAATGTATGCAAGACCTTATTGAGAGACATATGTCAAAAAACAAAAATTTATCAGTGATCAGTCTTATAATATTATACATCATGGGTTTTTTTTTTTGTCTCTTTGCATGACTTGTTGCCAATTTCCTAAGTGCTACATCAATATCTGCATCTTCTTCCAATGGGTGCTCTTCTATATAAATGAATGAATAAAAAATGAATAACTAAAAAATAAAAATAGAAACACAAAATTCATAAGTATGGAATTATTAAGTTGTGTATGATTAATATACAACCATATTACCATCATGGCTCTCATGTGTAGCAACATCATGGGGCTGCACCGGGCCAATTGTGTCAAGAGTTTGCACCTCACTGTCATGGGGCTGCACGGAAGCACCATCCTGTGGTTTCTCTCTACTATCAATGGACCGTTGTGCAGTACTATTCATTGGTTCGCTAATGTTGTTTCTCCCTTGCTAATAACAGAGCAACATATAAAAAATTTGGACGATATCAAACGAGAATGTATTTTAAAAGTAATGAAACGTTATTGTGGTTTGATTTTTATAATTCACCATGTCCTGCAAACTACATCTTGGCAACTGTCCCAAGATTTTTCAGTGATCAACAACAGCTTGGTATCCAAGCTTGTAACCAAGACGAAGGTCTTCCTCAGTGGCTTTGCTTCCAAAATCATCCCCCTACATTGCATAAGAGTATTTATTTTTGTTATTGGTTGGCCCATGAATTACCAGAAACCCGGAAGGTGATATAACAATTTATATTGTTAAAATGTTTGATTACTTATAATTTGTGCTTATAACTTTGAATAACCACCTTGGCCTAGTTTGTGTTTCCCATGTTTCTCAACCCTTTCCTTGGTAATTTTTGAAGTGTCAGGGAGCCTATGAAAAATTTCAAGTATGTTATATACCACAATTGTATTTAAAACTAAACAAAGCTAAAAGTATTGAATTTAAATTGTAATTCACCTTCCTGGACCAGGTAGAGTTCTTCCTTCTTTTGTCATTCTCTTCTCCTTTGTGTCTTCAATGAAGGCCTTCCATTTTCTCTCAAGAATCATGGGTGGACGCTCGTACCTAGGGTTCTTTTTCAAGTTAACCCTATACATGTCACATGCATATTTCAAATATAGACCCACCACTTTGGAGACCTCGCTTTTGTTGAAGGTATCTACCCCAAGCAGACCTTCAAGGTAGTCCATGATTTATTTTTTGAGGTTAGGACTCTGAAAATTCCACCTTGTGCGTAATGTGGGCCCAAAAATTTCCAACAATTGGTCATGCATGTGTTTATAGAAAAAGTTGTTTCCTACATGCAAAAATATGCGATCATTAATTAGAAAATAATAATATATAAGATGATAAATGCTTGATATAGACAACAAGAAATGGTTAAAACAATAAAAAAAAACACCTAGAATTTTTAGTGTCTTTATTGGAACTCCTTTATCATTCACCAAAAAAGTGCATGGAATTGTCCCCGTGCTGATAACAAGTGATGATCCAGGAAATGAACTCATAGTGTCATCAATAGGGGAAACTCTAGTGCCACCACCTCCTGGGCCTGGCTCTGTCACCTCCTGAAGGGGTGTGTGCTCATGATCCCCAGCTATAGGTGTGGACCTAGTCTGAGTATTCTGACTAGGATCAGTCGAAGGTGGAGTATTGAATAGCCTCGTTGGTATGTGTTGGCTCGTGCTAACCGGATGTTGTGGTATTATCTCTGCAACATCACTACTACCAACATCATGTTGAGGAGCCGACTCATGCATGTTGTGAGGTTCCAAAAAATCCTATATAAGAAATAAAAAAAATGTTGATTAGATAATGTAAAAGTTATAAACGAACATTCATAATTGAACTTATGACAAAAAAAAAACTTTAAAATGTGGTTATTACCCTATATTGTTTAATCTCTTCCCTCAACTAGTTGATCCTTTCTTTAGTATCTGGAGTTTGATCTTCACTGAGAATCAAGCGAACCATTTCTATGTTCGCTTTACTAATGATCCACTTAATTTTTACTATTGGGTTGGGGTCATCAAACAAGTCCTCGTAAACTCAATCATTACAAGTTCCATGGCCCATGGACTACATATTTCAACAAAGAAAAGTTATTTTCAATTATATAAAAAAATAATAAATTTCACGTTAAATGTAATTCGAAAATGGTAATCATATGCCTGTTCTGGTGGGGCTTGTTATAACAAGATTTGTCTCATCCTATGCAACTTGCTCAGAAGGCCTTTCAATTTCCCTATGCAGACTTGAAGTCCCTTGTTGTATCTTCCAAAGCTAAAAAATCATGTTTTTCCACATATATGCGCACTGCTGGTTATACAACATGTGTATATGCAGGTTGCACCATTACATCCCACGTACATCGGGTTTGTGCCCAAAATTAAAAATTGTGTCGGGTTTCCATGTCACGTCGCGAGGTCCATGATCCTTGACCTTCCATATACTGGAAACGTTCTGAATTGACCCTTCAATTCCATTTGAAGGCTATAAATTGGGTCATATCCAAGTTGTGGAGGAGGAGATAATTCAAATTTTGAGAGAAAAGATACTCTGGAGAAATTTCACTTCACATTGAGTATGCATCCCTTTATCCTTGAAAGTCTAAACACATTGTTCATCCCCCAAGCTCTTCCCTCTTTGATGGAGAACCTCATTGTCTCTCTTATATGAGCTTGTTTTTGGTGGAGGATTGAAGTGGTGTATTCCCAACTAGAAGGGACTTAGTTTCTCGGTTCTAATATGTGCTGACACGGAAGTTTTTCACTTGTATACTTATGTTGATTATCTTAATAGCAATACTCTTTTCTCGTCCAATTGATATCTTACAAATATTCGAATTATTCCATGGGAGTATTTGTTATGAATGTTAATGGATTATGTCATTTTATGTGCTAACATTATATATTATCACCATATTCTTGTGTATCTTGGTTGTTGAGGACAAGTTGCAGGTATAAATCTTTGAGTTGTGTGCTCAACGGTGGTCTTCATCGAACGTTCGGACGTGTTAGGCTCTTTATATTGTCTTGTTATCATTTTCATTTATATAGCATACTTGGGATTGTAGTTTATTTTTGCAATAATTCTATTTGTTGTGGTTTACCCCGTGCCATAGAGTGATTTTCCTCGTAACAGGGCTGGATATTTTCCATGATCATATTGCCAAGAATTAGGTATTAGAAATCCATAAAAAATGAAATGACTCATGCAAACTCACAAAGTATGATGTGCATTATACTAGAGTGCATTACCTGTAATTTACCTATTTTGAGGGGGCTGCTGCTTTTCCACGATCATCCTGCCAAGAATTAGGCATTAGAAATCCATAAAAAATTAAATGACTCATGAAAACACTAAGAGTATGATGTGAATTATACTAAGAAAATCAATCCAAATTTAGATTAGACTACACCACATCACACCATGATAAGTAAAGGGAATAGATTTCAAATTATTGATTGGTTGTAACTTACATGTTTTGAGGGGGCTAGTGTTTTTCCACGATCAACCTGCCAAGAATTAGGTGTTAGAAATCCATAATAAATGAATTGACTCATGAAAACACTAAGAGTATGGTGTGAATTATATGGTGACTAGAACATCATGAACAACGATAAATTTACAAACATGGCCAATCCAAATTTACAAATTGCACCACATCACATCATGATAAGTAAAGGGAATAGATTGCAAATTACTGCCCCCATAATAACAATGTATGTATGTATTCTATTCAAGTTGTAATCAATCAAAAACTCCTCCCCTACAATTATTGATTTTATTGTGTGCATATGAATACACGGTTTCCCTCATGCCTCTTAAATATGAAATTGGGTTGCTTATTTGTTGTCTCGGGTCGTGTACTATTTACAAACCCCGCAATATTGCCCAATGTCTTTGGCCTTCCGTCAATATACATAGAATTCTCCTTTATTTATATCATTGTCTCTTAGATGTATATAATTTCCAGCCACTCTGTATCTCTGCATACCTCGTGTATATTAGACTAGCTTCATCCAATCTCTTTAATTGTAACAAGACCCGACATACTCCATCAATTCAGCTATTCCATCGTCGCAAAACTTTAATCCATCCATGGAAAATATCCCCAATCCATGTAACGATGATGGAGCAATGCAATATATCCTCTCATCCAAACAAAAATCAGTGTTTACTTGAGGAAGTTCCTTGCATGGATGATTTTAGGGGCTAAATTTCGCTCATGGGCTAATTTTCCATGGTTTTTCCAAAAATGAGATTCGCTATTTTAAAAATGAATCGCCCAAATTCTATAGGATAAAATTATTTTACCTTAAAAATCGCCAAAAGTTTATAAAAACTATATAAAATACTTAGAATTTTGAATATTTTTACAAAAACATCGCCAAACATTTATAGTTGATATATGGAGGATTGGCAAGATTCGCCAAGGTTTCTACATTTTAAAATAAATTTCCATCCTTAAAATCATCCCTAGTTCCTTGGGTACCCATCGTTTCACTAGATGTGTATACCTCAAGGGAACCTCAATATTGTCTATTCTCTTAGCATCATAAGAACACGACCCCCCTTCGGCAAAAAAAAATCCATGTTTCTATGGAATTTTATTTTGATCTTCTCACCTCTAGTTCCTCTCTATCTGTTAGACGTACTAGATCTCTCACTTTCCTACACTCTACCTAAACTTCCCTCACTCAACGAAGACAGATATGACAAATACATGTTTGGTTGTACCTGTAGTCTGTTGAATGAATGAAACAGTTATTAAATAGCGTATAATATCCATTAAATACAAAGGGAGGATAAGTATAGCTTGAGACTCAAGGATGAAGTAACATTTGATCAAGGTGAACCAATGACATGACCTAGATTGCAATGCACCTAATTAATTTTCTCTATATTGTTTCTTAAATCAATGCACTGAATCATTTTGTACCATATCATAACTTAAATCATTGTAGCCACCTATCATATTGAAATCAATGCAACTACTTGATTCCTCTCAATCATATTTTGCACATGGCATATGGTGTTTGTGTGTTAAAATCAATGGATTCTATTACCACTAAAATCAATGCTTTGGAACATAAGACAGAATTGCCCCTTACCTGAGGGCATAGGCATACCTGAGAGAGAGATAAGGATGTTGGAAAAGAGTGAAATCAAGCTACAATGAGAGACAAGGAGAAACCCCGGCAAGAGAATGCACCAGCAGAAGAGACCTAAAAAACCAAGACATCACCTTCACAAGAGAATAACAAACCCCAAAATATAGGCTGCCAAAAATCAAAGCTGAAATAAAACTTTGATACACCTCAAAATCAAGGCTATACCCTTACTTATAGACTTTCAATGGCCTCTAGAAGGTTCTCAACTTATATTTTGGCATTGGTCTTTAGGGTGACCCAAATAATACTCAACGTCATAGCATACGACCACAATTACATAACATAATACCACCTGACATAACATAAGACCTCATAACATCATAACATAAGGAGGGTGGCTTACCTTTTAGGAGAAGGGGTCAATGTCATAACATAAAGTTAGGGCGGCCTAACCACTAGAAGAAGGGTCAACAAGGCTAGGGTTGCTCAAACACTTAAGAAGGATAGACCCTTATTTATAGACTTTCAATGGCCTCTAGAAGGTTCCCACCTTCTATTTTTTCATTGTCCTTTAGGGTGACCCAAATAAGACTCAACGTCATAACATAAGACCACAATGACATAACATAATACCACATGACATAACATAAGACCTCATAACGTCATAACATAAGGAGGGTGGCTTACCTTTTAGGATAAGGGATCAACATCATAACATAAAGTTAGGGTAGCCTAACCACTAATCCAACCTCTAGGTTCCAAAGGCATTTTAGTGTAAAGTTTTTTCTTGATTTTATAGCTCAGTTTTGCAAGAAAAGACAGATGAAATGAATTTTTTTTAGCATTAAGTAGGCTACTTTTAGGATTTGTCTCTTCCCCACTTTCATTCTCTTTGGATATTTTTTTGTGCCAATTATGTTGGTTGTTTCTCAAAGGAAAAAATGTGCAATAAACAACAAGTAGAAACATGTTCATTTCCCAAGAAACCCATTTTTGGTCCATAAATGAAAAAATGACCACAAGAAACATCATAGTATCATTCCTTATTTTCGACAGTTTCAAGAATAAACCCCCCTTCCTTTTGGTCATGTTTCTAGTAACACTTGTTGCAGATGGAATGTGTAATTCAAGCCTAAATTTCCCCTTTCCTTTTGGTCATGTTTCTGGTGAGACTAGTTGAAAGCATGGAATGCATGTTTCAAGTTCCATCCTCCCACACTCCAAACTTGTTGGTTAATAGTGGTCTAATCCAAGCCAACTAATATAAAATCTCACTCCTATACCCACTACTCCACTCAGCGACTCTAGTATGTAAGGTCTCTTACATATTACAAACCATAGAGGACTTTATGATTATGTATTGATGTGTTCTTATTTTCCTTTTTCTACCCATAATCCAAAACCATGGTGTTTTTTATGCCTATGAACTGGATATTTCCAAAAAAGGAGGCTATCCTTCTCGTATAATAGGCAAAAAAAATGTGTTGAAGCTATTTGGTAAACATATTTGTTTTCTCAAGAATATGAAATTTAATTTTTTCAAATACATATTAAAACAACTCAAATTAATGCAGTAGTCTTCATATCATAAGAATTCATCATTGTAGCATTAGAACAATTCAAATCAAAGAAAAATATGCATAAGACCAATTGACCTATGAGACAAAAAGTCTTACATACAACGCAACAATTCACTATCATACAAATGAAATAATAAATAAATGCAAGAAGGAAGCAAGAACCATAGTATGCTACAAAGAATTTTTGGAATACTCATTTGGACTTGATCACCTCCTCTCTGCGGTAATATTCCTTACCCAGCAACATTGGCTTTCAACAACTTGCATTTGTTTTTTATCATCCATGACGCTTCTTTGGTCGCGTCCTCTACATGGTCTTCTTGGAATGTTATCCCCTAACTATGGTTCCATAATTTTTCCCCCTTCATTATGTGGTTGCATGCCTCACAATGTAGTCAAAAAGGTTGTTCAGTCTCCACCTCTCCTTTTCCACACAACTGGTATGTCCTCCTTGTGTTCTTCTTATCTTCATATTTCACATCTTAATCTGTGTGAGCCAATTCTTATTTGGGCTAAAAAAAAAAATTCTCCACAACATGTTAAGCTTCAAGTAGTCCTAAATTATAATTTCTCCTAGTTGAAGTTGTTTATGTTATATTGTTTCTTCATCTATGGGTTTTTTTTTCCACTTACCTTACTATAACACTATTGTATGTGATTTTTCAGTTCCTTCGTGTTGATTATGCAACAATGTCTTTGCTTGATCTTTTGAAGGTTATTATCAAATAAACTCATTTCTTCTACTAGTATATAAGGATCTAGTATACTTTGCACCCTGGAAACTTTATCTTTACATACTTTGCATCATGGAATCTTTATCTTATATGCTCTACACATTGGAATATTTTACTATATCATATGTATGAGTTTGATTT
>ML790441.1:119991-130657 GCA_009831015.1 Picea engelmannii
CACGGAATGCTTTTTCTTATATGTCTTGAAGAATTACATTCATTGGAAGCACCAACTTCCTTTTTTTTCCAGCTGCAACTGGAAGGAGGCTCCAACCCCCTAGTTTCTCAGGCTACAACCTGAGGGAAGCTCCAACTCCCCAAGGGTACCCTGCTTCAAAAAGTTGTCTTCAAAGATTTGCATTTAAAGTGTTCACATGCGATGAAACCAAGTAATATGATTTTTTTATGTTATTTCTTTCTTCATTCCATTGTTGATGATCTATCCATCCAAAATAAATTATTTTCGGTCTTAATCGTTGGTGTCTAGTTGCTGAATAATTTTATTTCCTTTGATTCCATGTATTTTTGTTGAAGCTTCTCCAATTTGTAGTCATTGTTGGTCTCTGATAATAGCTTGTTTAAGAGTAGTTTGGTGATCCATTGTTCCATGAATATTGACAAGTATTCCATCTTCTTCCTTCATAATGTTGATATCATCCTTCTTATCTTCCTTGAAATGTTTCTTGGTAATGAGGGTGTTGATACAATTTCACATTTGATGGTCTTCCTTCACTCTGCACATGCATTTCATCTATCTTCTTTTCAGTGACAATGGAATCCTCGATCATCTTTGTTTGGTATTTGATTACTCTAGCCTTCGAGATAATACCATCATATTTGGCATGTACATCCTCTAGATGGAGTTAAACTTATTCAAGTATCTTTTCTTGACCTTCTAGAATCATGTCTTCTTTCTCCTTTTCAAGCAGCAATGTGATCCCATCTAACAAATTATGACGTCCTTCTTGAATTTTGGCTTGCATTTCTAACTTTACCTCATCTGTATTTAAGGATTACTCAACCTTCTTGCAAATTTCCTCTTGCATCCTTTTGGTAGATTCTTCATCCAAGATTCTCCTTTCTTCTTTATTTTGGCAATTCTTCTTTTCTTCTTTCAATATCTTAACCTCATCCAATAGTTTTATATTATGGCTTAGTAATCTACATAACTCTTCATCTTTTTTTTTTCAAATCTTCTCTTGATTCATCTTTTTTCCACTTGCCTTTACTAGTCTTTTCTTGCTTTAGGTTCTTAACCTCCTTAATGAGTGACTCATTAAGGGATAGTATCTTAGATAGATCCTCACCCTTCTTCTTAATCTCTTTCTTTTCTTCTTTTAATTCATCTTGAATTCTATATAATTCCTTCATTTTTGTATCCCTAATCCATTTATCTGAGAAGAGTTTTTCATATTCTTCCCATGTGCAGTGCCATCTAGTATTTTGATCAACACTCATCCACCACTTCCAAGATTCATCAAAAAACTAATCTCTTTCTTTCCTAGGAGTCATATTATATTATTTTACCAACCTCAACCATTCCATAGGATTGATTTCATCTCTATCTTCATCTCTTGTAAAATTAGGTAATTCCATTGATTCTTAATTGAGCTCTAACCCCAATCCTTGAATTATAACCTCCGTATATTAAGGATAAATGTATCAAATAGTTATAATCCATGTTCCAATATTCTCTTCTATGTTTTATCTTTCCAATGTATTTTGAATTATCTCAATCGGGCATTCCAATCAAAAGTTATGATAGTTTTAAGTGAACATACCTTTGAAACCCTGATTTGGAGCCTGTCCTCCTAGTTGACCTTACTTATGATGTATCTCTGAATTTTTGCTCCTTATTAGTCTGAAATTGCTACCTATAGTACTATGAAATTTCTTCTCTGCAATGCCACAGGTCTGACCAAAATTGGATGTTCCAAGTGGAATTTATAGTAACTTCCCCACACCTTGATGATTTTTGGCCTTTCCAGGAGATCTCACTTGTGTAGAGTTCCCCACACAAAATAAATGAAATAAATGATATACAATTCTATAAATTGTACCAAAAATACTACAGACTTTCCACTATCTATTGAAATGAGTCTCACTCAATTTGGATACTCTAGGAATAATTTATGATTGTTTTACCTGGAGCACCTTCTTGAGACTAGTCAATAGGACTAGTTAGATACTCAATCTTCCATAGGGTGTATATACAAATGTAAGATGAACCAGAAGCTGATATTTTTATCACAAATAACTGAATAATTTATATGAAGAACCTCTGGATTTCAGGGTCTTAAACATTACATAAAAATATTTATAGAAAAAATTTTGCGATGACTAAATTTAAGATGATTCCAGAACCCTATCTTAAATAGGATATATCTATGAAAATATAAATCCTCTTGAGCTTAAATTTGAACCCCACGTACCTTGATCCATCTACTAAATATCCTCCAAGGGGTTCCTTCTCAAATTCCATATAAAAAAAATTATATCAAAAATTTCAAGGTGTCTCAGATGTAGCAGCAAAACCCCAAGACCTTGAGCTCTGATACCAAATGTTATGATCCAAATACTCAAAATATCATAAAATTGCAGAAGTACACACCATGTACAGAATTTCAACATGGAGAACAATTCCAATAAATATAAGTTACATAATAACTCCTTAAATAATAGGGGAACCCCCTCCAAATAACCAAATACCTTTCATACTTCACAATTCACATATCAATAATGAATATATGATCTCTTATATATAGCTATTCACACTTGCACATGAGGCCCCTGTATCACTAGGTCGGCCCTATTACATATGTATTTACACATTACATGTACATTTAGTCCCATATATGCCCCTCCTTGGGGTCATATCATATACATTTATCCATATATATGCCCCCCTTGGGTCATAACAATCCGTAGCCCTTCATCAGGCCTCCCGGGAACATAAGCATTATGTCATTCAGTGCTTGGAGGCCAGCATTTTTTACTGGAGTACTACCATGCTTGTATGCATGAAGAGACATCTTACAGAGTGTCGGTGGCGTACCAACAAGAACTTTAGGTTTGGTACTATTTTGTGTTCCTTCTTCTTTGAGAGGGTGCCCAGTCTCAGTCCCAGAGAGACAATACGGGGGCATGTAGCCTCCTTCCCATCAGTGAGCAGGTGGGCAGTGTTGTTTCTTATACAGGGTAGAGGGAGGACCATAGAGGCCTTTGACGACACATTTTTTGACTGGTGGGCATGTCAGATTCTGGTGATCGAGGATTACCCATATGTAGGGATCAACTTCACCAGAGACCCAGACATGCATGTGCCTACCGGTGAGGAGCGTGGAAAGATAGGTAACATATATTTTAAAGTTTATTTAATTTTTAATTTTCATATATATCCTTTTTATGTGTGTATAGAGTATTGGCTTGTGTATCTGTTATGTACAGATGTGGGGCATGTTCAACCAAAAGACTTCGCTAGGACTCGGCGTCATCCTCAACCTGAGGTAGGAAAAGCAGTGGCACGAGGACCAGCATATGTAGGAGGACCCACAGTCGGAGAGGCTGATAGAGTCTTGCGACGAGTGGAGCGTAACCTCACTACGTTCACTCGTGATGTTCCTATGGCTGAGATCGAGGATCTCCCCCCAACTATGTAGCCGCATGTAGTAGGGGTGCCTCGGACTTGGGTCTAGATGTTCCGACATCTTGTGAATGTCGTTGTACATTATAGCAGGGCCAATAGGCCTCGTCCTTAGATAGCACTAGACCATTGATGTGCCGAGGAAAATTTTTGTACCATATGTATTTTTTGAGGGCATAAGCCCAACGATGTAGACTGGTGACTTTTGAGGCTTTCATGCCCACCTATGTACCCATAACACTATTTTTTGGACATATATATATATATATATATATATATATGTATATATATATTTACATCTTTCTTGTCTTATGGATGACATTTTTACAAATGTATTTACATGTGTATGTGTGTTCTTTTATTTTTATATGTGAGCAACATGCCAATCTAAAACTTAATTAGCTAGAGTATCTCTTAGATGATTAAATCTCCCAGGAACATGGATATAGATAATGTAATTGAAAGATCATTCTAAGAGACGTACGCTAAGGAATCATCAGTGCAGAGTGGGATCATACACATGGTAAGCCCCATTTAACTAGGACATAACCAACTAAGAATCTAGGTAGACCCGGAGGCGAGAAATGCCATGTGACAAAGCATCACGAAGAAATTATATCACTTTGTTGTACTTGACAACATTATTTGTAGCGTCGCCTAGACAAATACCTCTGGAAGATAGCAATTGGCCTCCAGGTGTGAAAATCACCCAAGTTGCGAAAGAAAGCCTCCGAGTCTGTTGGCTAGCATCGTCTAGGAACCCAAAATAAACCTTTGATTCACTTGACATCTTCCACAGTGAAAAATAAAATACACGTCCACAAAACAAAGAAGAAAAAAAATGTATAAGAGGCTATACATATATATAAGAAGTCACCCAGGTGACCAACCTAAAAGTAGTACTTCTTAAGGTAGATCCCATTTCTAGGATCCGCCAAGGCATTTCCCTCAAAATCAACCAGACGATAAGCGCCCTTCTCTAAGACCTCTTTCACAATGAACGGTCTGAACCACATGGGTTTGAACTTGCCTGCCCCCAGGGGATCTTTGTCTTGAGTATAGACCAGGATAATATTGTTGGACAGATTGTCATTGATGTCAACAGTCGAATTGATGATTTGTTGTTAATGATGAATTCCACAGTTGAGATTTTCATTGATGTCAAATAGGTATATCCGTAAGAAGAATATGTCAACCATGTGCAGAGATCGAAAGAGCGAACAAGAGAAGCAAATACTCGAATGAGTTAATCTCAGAAGGGCTGGCATCGAGTTCAGAGAAAGGAGCCATCAATAAGCTCGATGGACAGTAGATATTGTTGGATACAATAGGAACAAATAGCTGTGGGCCATTAGATCCAGCATAGCTGCAAGGAGGATAAGCGTTGAACTCATTCAAACTCCAAAGCTCAGGAGGAGGAGTGACATGGACCGTTAGATCCAAAGCCAAAAAGGAGAAGCGACGTGGGTCATCGATCTGACGAAGAGTGGAATATCGAAAATCGGGAAATCAGGAGTCAAAATAAGGGAGGTGCTCTAACCTTTGAAATACTGAAACATGAAATCACGATAAGATAAGGACCATTGATCAGAAGGAGCGACGTGGGTTGTCGATCTGATGAGAGTGGCATACCGGATTTCAGGAATTCGAAGATTGAAGGTTGAGAGAATGGAGTATGCTTCTTGAAATACTGAAACACGAATTCGTGATCCAATCCAGACCATTGGATCGAGAGTGAATCCTAGTCATTGAGCCAGAGGACACATGGCATTGGTTCAGCACTTCGCTGAATGGAAATTCAAAGACTGGAAGTGCTAACCTTCCAAATAGTGAAACGTGAAATCGTGATAGAATCGTGGGTCGTCGGATCTTGAAAGCGTTGGAGGGTCATTGGATTTGAACCAAGGCAAAATGACACAGCAGACCATGTCATCAAGACATGTTGACAGACCACGTCAGCTAAGGACACGTGGCACAATAAGACACTGACAAGTGTCAAGTTTATATAGCATTTCAAGCACGTGAAAATCATGAATATGTATGACACGTGGAAGCCAATAGGATGGTGACACGTCATTAAGTGACGTAAGCATTTACATTACTCCAGGAGTCCTACTTCAGGATATTTCACCACTAAGAAAATACTCTATAGTCTGGAAGTCTCAAATGCTGAAACTCTGAAAGGGACACACGTTTTTCCCATTTGGGTTCCACGATAAAATATTGTGTTAAGATTATGTTTTTCATTAATAATTAAAAATTGATATAATTGTCCTATCACTAATTCACCCCCCCTCCCCTCTCAGTAACAGAATCTGGTCCTTCAATTAGTATCAGAGCAGGTTCCTTCAGCAACAGTCTAACAAACTTGAAGGTAGATCTTGAAGATGGGTCAACAAGAAGGAATGTCTAAACAAAAAGCACCATTGTTCAATGGAGAAGGCTATGCTATGTGGAAAATAAGAATGAAAAACTTCTTGTTGGCGATTGTTTTTTATATATGGCAATTTGTTGTAGACGGTTACATTGCATCGACTACTCCACCTAGAGACTCTGGAGGAAAGAAAATATGTGATGATAACTCAAGAGCAGTTAATGGAATTCTAACTGGGTTGACTGACTCTATATGTGTGAAAGTTATGCATTGCAAATCGGACAAAGAAATCTGGGACAAATTGGAGGTTGTATATGAAGGAGATGACAAAGTCAAAGAAGCCAAACTATAGACCTATAGGACTCAATTTGAAAATATGAAAATGAAAGAAGAAGAAAATATCGTTGAATACTTTCATAGGGTAGATGAAGTGGTCAACTCAATTAGAGCGGAAGGAGAAGAAGTTACAGATAAACTCATTGTGCAAAAAATACTAAGGTGATTACCGATGAGGTATGATGCAAAGATTTCCTCAATTGAAGATATATCCGATCTAAGCTCACTCACAGTTGACCAGCTTGATGGGATTTTTACAGCATATGAAATGAGAACAGGAAATAATAAATCAGCAAAAGATGAAACAACTTTCAAAGCATCCAAGACAAAGATAAATCTGAAGCAAAAAATTCAATCCTGTCATCATGAAGAATCTGATGTGGAGGAAGCTAACTTTATTAGAAAACTTTAGAAAGGATCAGGGAAGTACAAAGGCAATCTTCCTTTCAAATGTTTTAATTGTGGAAAAGTTGGTCATTTTGCATCCAAGTGTCCCTATCTCAAGGAGGACCCTAAAGATGAAGAAAATAAAACCAGACAATATCAGAAGAAAGAAAAATTCAACTATAAGAAAAAGTTCTACAAAGGGAAAAACAATTTTTACTCAAAAGAAGAAAACAGCAGCTCGTCAGAATCTAGTGACAACGATGAATTTGATTATGATGAAATCATTTTCTTAGGTATTGAAGAATCTAATGATATAAAAAAAATTGAACATGAGAAGGAGTTAGAAGATGAAGCAGAAGTTAATATGGAGGAAGAACTTCTCAGTGCCCTAGATGAATTAATAAAATACAAAACCAGATATAGACAATTGAAAAGTTTTGTAGTTGAACAAAAAGAAATGAATGAACAAGAAGAAAAGGAGATTGAAAAAATCATGAGCAATCTGAAAAAACAAATCTTAGAAGCAAATAAGATCGAAGAAAATCTGGAAAAGTCTCTTAAGGGAAAAAAAATAACTTGTGAAAAAATGGAAGCATAAATAGTTCATCTGGAAAAGGAACTGGATGCAAAAATCATTCAAACAAAATCTGAAGATGGATCTAAAATATTAGATAATATTATTACAGCTCAAAAGGATTATGAAAATAAAAATGGAATAGGTTATTCTCAAAAGGTAATCCATGTTAACTCAAAATCTTATCCAAATTCTCTTCACAGTACATTCAAGAAGAAAAATGAAGAGAAGATAAGTAATGACAAGAGCTCCAGAAAATTACCTCCACTCATCAGGAAAGAAGGCAAGACAATACCAAAGAAGTTTTACCAAAACAGGTATCATCACATTTTTTCTGGTTACTGCTATGCTTGCTCTAATTTTGGACACAAATATATAAATTGTAGAGCATATAAAAAGAAGAATCTGAAGGTTAAGAATTATATCCTTAAGAATAAACAAGCAACAAATCAATTTAAGAGCAAAAACTATAACTCTTTTGAACCTCTACAAGAAGGGGACTTAAAATGCTTCAGATTTCATAACCACAGACATAAATCATTAATTTCAGACTAATGGAAGTCTCAAAACAACCCGAGTTAATTAGAGAGCAGAAGAAACTTTGAAGAGTAAAAACATCAAAAAGGAAATGCCTTATTGCCCTAAAACCTCAAGATGAAAAGGATCTTTGGTATGTTGACAGTGGATGCTCAAAACATATGACAGGTAACAAGGAAAAGTTTTTAGACTTAAAGAAACAAAAAGGTAAAGTTACATTTGGTGATAATGCTTCAAGTAACATACTTGGGAAAGGCACTGTGAGCCTAGGAAAAGACAAAGCTAGAAATGTACTACTTGTTGATAAATTGAAGCCTAGTTTATTAAGTGTCAGTCAAACCTGTGATCAGGGACACTTCTGTATCTTTGATTCCCAAAAATGTGAAATTAGGAGAGAAGACACAGGAAAATTAGTTGGTACTACTCCTAGAACTCCTAAAAATGTATATAAACTAGATGCAAAATTAAATGAGTGTCATATAAATTCAGTAGATGAAATTTGTCTATGGCATAGGAGGTTGGGGAATATTAACTTTGACAATCTTATGAAAGTTAAACCTTGGTGCAGTAAGAAACTTGCCAAAAATCATAAAACCCTCAAATGTTATGTGTAGAAATTGTCAACTAGGGAAGCAAACTAGGGTAAGGTTCAAAACAAAAGAATACACAACCTCTAAACCTTTAGAGCTTGTTCACACTGACCTATGTGGACCTACGAGAACCAAGAGTCTACAAGGAGAGTCTTACTTTATGTTGTTCATTGATGACTTTACTAGAATGAGTTGGATATGTTTTCTCAAGGAAAAATCAGAAGCACTCAACAAATTCAAAGCTTTTAAAACCCTTGTTGAAAATGAAAGGGAGACAAAAATCAAATGTCTTAGATCAGAAAATGGTGGTGAATTCACCTCAAAAGAGTTCGATGTCTTCTGTGAAACTCATGGAGTAAAAAGACAATTCTCTAGTGCCAGAACACCTCAAAAAAATGAGATTTCTGAAAGAAAGAACAGAATAGTTCAGGAGGCTACAAGGACTATGCTCAATGAAGCAAAATTGTCAAATGGATATTGGAGGGAAGCTGTAAGCACAGCTGTATACATATTGAACAGAGGTCAGCTCAGGGTTAATAGTGATAAAACTCCTTATGAACTATGGCTTGGAAGAGATCCATCAGTGAAATACTTCAAATTCTTTGGAAGCAAATGCTACATCAAAAGACTAGATGAGTCTTGGAAAATTTGATGTCAGATCTGATGAAGGTATTTTTCTTGGATATGCTTCAAACAAAAAGGCATACATATGCTACAATCTTAGATCACATAATATTGTTGAAATTGCATATTTCAAGGTAGATGATCTAAAAATGATAAGGATCAAAAATCAAGAGACCATATCTACAAATAAAGATGAAGATGATGATGAAACATTCAGCACACAACTAAAAGAAGTAGAAGAGAATGAAAAAGAAAGGGAAGAATATGATATGGATACTAGTGAAAGTGAAGAATATAGTGAATATGGAGAGATAAGATAAGAATTTCCAAGCAAAGATACAAAGACACCCTCAAGAATTATTCAGAAAAATCATCCCGAAGAACTGATTATTGGAGATATGAAGGATGGAGTGCAAACAAGAAGACAATTGTTGTATCAAAAAGAATTAGCATTATTGTCAAATATTGAGCCAAGCTCAATCAAAGGGGCATGTAAAGACGAGAACTGGGTTAAAGTTATTAATGAAGAATTGGATCAAATTGAAAGAAATCAAACTTGGGAACTAGTTCCTAGACCAAAAGAAACAAATGTCATTGGAACTAAATGGGTATATAAAAATAAAATGAATGAAGATGGGCAAGTAATCAGGAACAAAGCCAGATTAGTATGCAAAGGTTATGCTCAGGTTGAAGGAGTATACTATGGAGAAACATTTTCACCTGTAGCCAAATTAGAGGCAATTAGGATGTTCTTAGCTTTCTCCAACTACAGAAAATTTAAAGTGTATCAAATGGATGTCAAATCAGCATTTCTCAATGGAAATTTAGAAGAGGAAGTCTATATTGAGAAACCAAATGGGTTTCAAATAACCAATAAAAGAGACTATGTTTGCAAATTAAAGAAGGCACTCTATGGATTAAAACAAGCACCCAGAGCATGGTATGCAAGGCTAGACTCTTATTTACAAAAAAAAGGCCTCAAAAGGGGATCAGCAGACAACAATCTTTATTGCAAAATTGATGGAAATAACTTGATCATCATGGAAGTGTATGTTGATGATATCATTTTTGGTAGTAATCAAATAAAAATGAGTGAAGACTTTGCTAAAAAGATGCAGCAAGAATTTGAAATGTCTATGCTTGGCGAACTAAATTTCTTCCTTGGATTACAAATAATACAGTCCAAAAGGGGAGTTTTTATCCATCAGTCTAAATATGTTAAAGATATGCTTAAGAGATTCCAATTAGAGGATTGAAAACCTGTTAGTACACCTATGACAGTTGGATGCAAACTAAGCAAGGATGATGAGTCCAAAGTTGTAGATACAAAATACTACAGATCAATGATTGGCAGTTTTCTCTATGTAACAGCTTCCATACCTGATGTCAAGCAAGTTGTTGGGATGGTGGCTAGATTCCAAGAAGAACCAAAGGAGAGTCATGTTCAAGATGTAAAAAGAATCTTTATATATTTGAAAGGAACCATAGATATTGGTTTGTGGTATCCTAGCAAGGACTCATTCACATTAAAATCCTATTCAGATGTTGATTGGGCAGGAAGTATAGATGAAAGAAAAAATACAAGTGGAGGAGCATTCTGTTAGAAAAACAGGACCGTGGAGAAATAAAATAAAACAAATGCGGAAACAAAACACAGAAGATACACAATACAAGAGAGACACGGATTTACGTGGTTCACCCAGTGTGGGCTACGTCCACCAGAGAAATTTCCAGGTCCTTCCTTTATTATTATCCAGCAAATGAAGGGATACAACCTAC
>ML790441.1:134493-152486 GCA_009831015.1 Picea engelmannii
CCAGCCAAGGGGATAGCCCCCATGGACACCGCAGAGGGGGTACCCCCCCTCTGCACTCCCCCGCATGGAAGAGTCTACATACTTCTGGGGTGTAAATACTTCATGGGGTATAAACACGGCTGAAAGTAAAAGACCTCTGAATCAGGAAGATAATCAGTCTCCACAACCAACACATTCTTTTTGGGAGAATCACTGGTTGCTTGGATAAGCAAGAAACGGTTCTCAATATCTTTGTCTAGCACTGAAGTTGAGTATATTGCAGCAGCAGAATGTTGCACACAAGTGGAATGGAGGAAACAAACTCTACAAGACATCAAAATAGTATTTGAAGAACCCACAATTATCCACTGTGACAATACAAGCACGATAAGTCTCTCTAAGAACCCAATCCAACACTCAAAATCAAAACACATTCCCATAAAATACCACTATCTAAGAGATCAGGTTGAAAACAAGAACATTAAATTGGAATATGTTCCAACACAAGAACATGTGGTAGATATTTTTACAAAACCCTTAAGCAGAGATGTATTTGAATATCTCAGGCAAAAATTGGGAGTAATCCTTCTTCCTACCTAAATATCTCAAGGAAATAATGCATCAGTTGGAACCTATCCAGGGGGAGATAGCAATCAACAACGAAAGGTGTTATTCAGTTATGACATAAAAAAGATTGATTACATGAGGCTTTACCATTAGTCTCAGAAGAAATTATACAGACAGATCATAGGAGAAGAAACCCTTTGCCATTGATGTCAAAGGGGGAGAGAAACTTCATAAAAACTTCATAAGAGTAAAGCATCATCACAAGGGGAGTTTTTTATATGAAGTTAGTGTGTTTCCCTCAATGACAAAGGGGGAGATTGTTGGACAGATTGTCATTGATGTGAACAGTCGAATTGATGATCTATTGTTAATGATGAATTACCACAGTTGAGATTGTCATTGATGTCAAACACGTATATCAGTAAGAAGGAGATGTCAATAGTGTGCAGAGATTGAAAGAGTGAACAGGAGAAGTGAATACTCGAATGAGTTAAGCTAGCGTTGAGTGCAGAGAAAGGAGCCATCGATAATCTCGATGGATGGTAGAGATTGTTGGAGACAACAGGAACAAATAGTTGTGGGTCCTTAGATCCACCATAGCTGCAAGGAGGATAAGTGTTGAACTCATTCAAACTCCAAAGCTCAAGAGGAGGAGTGACGTGGACCATTAGATCCAAAGCCAAAAAGGAGGAGCGACGTGGGTCGTCGATGTTGGGTCGCATAAATACCACATTTTCATATACTATTTGTCACCATGATTCATACCATATCCTTCCATCAAACCCTTAATCTCCACCATTTTCATATACATATGGGTTCATATTCTATTTTTCCAAATTATTTATCTTTGAGCATTTCTAAGGCAATTCTTGATTAAAATTTAGAAATTATATATATTTTTCATATTTATCCTAAAGATTTGTGTGAGCTTTGTGATATAGGAATATTTCAAACAAAGAAGGATTCAAGAAGCTTCTCAAATGTTCTCCACATTTTAAATATTTGAAAAGATAATTCAAAGATAATATTATGGAGAGAATATCTTATCCAAGATATTTGTGGAGGGTTTAAAGGGATAGTTGGAGGAAAAAGTGGATCTGTAATTATGAGTGGTTTATCCTCATTCATGTATAAATAAGAGGGTCCTCTCCTCATTTGGGAGGAGGCCTCTCTCTAGAAATAGAGAAATAATGAAATAGTTTGTCATTTTGAGAGTCGTATATGGATCTCATCATTTTGTAATTGGATTGATACTTTTGGAATAAAGAGTTAGATTTCTTCATGTTTTGATTTGTTAATTTAGTTTCTCATGTGAGCTCACATGCTTTTCATTTTGCCTTTTGTTATTTGTGATTTTCAATGCTTTTATTAGATTTGATTTATCCAATTCCATGTTTTCATAGATTAATTTTAGCTTTCATATTTTCGTAGTTAGATTCAATTTCAATTGTTTTCATAAGTTAGATTCAATTTTAGTTTATTTCATAGTTAGAGATAGTTTCAGTTGCAAGGTTTATTAGATTAATTTCCTTTGATGCAATTTCATACTTTTTAGATTTTAGATTGATTTTTAGTCAAAGTGTTTCCTTTTGAATGTTAGAGTAGAATAGATTGTTTTAGCCCTGCATATACTGTGCTTACATCTCTAAGTTTATGAACCTCAGGTTGACAATTTAATGTCGAAATCAATATCATATAATTAGCTCGACATTTTGCCGTCGTTGCCAAGGAGGTGTTAAAAGGGTTATAGTTTAGGAATTTTTATTTCTAGTTGTTTGAAATTTGTTTTGTCAATAGCTTGGGGGAGGACAGTGTTGTAAGACGAAAGGTAAGAACCTGCGCTTCCACTTTAGTGGGTCTATATCCAAAGCCAAGCATGTTTTATTTTGCAAATTAGTTTGATTTTGTAATTATTTTTCTTGCAAGATTGTTTTTAGTATGCTTTTGCATTTTACATTTTTGTAGTGTAGAGTTTGGATTGTGAATTAGTTTTTATTTTATACTAGTTTACTTTGATTTTGTAGGTTTGTTCATCTTTAGTTTTGTACTTGTTTTTCACTAGTTTTGTACTGGTTTGATTTATACTCATTTTTCATTTTGTTTTCTAGAATTTGATTTTGATTTTTGTAAAATGATTTTAGAATGAATGTAAGGTTTGAACAGCTCACTCAAATCCTAGCAAAAGCTGGGATCTCATCTTCTCAAGAAGATGAGATCTTGATAGCAATCAAAGATTTAAATTCTCCTCCTGAAGAGAAAGACGAATTGACATTTGAGGAATCATGCGCATCTAATGGGGAAGAACTATTCGAGCAAGAGAACGAAGAAGAGGTATCATTTGAGCTGAATGAGGATGTAAATCAAGCATACGAAAGCCTCATTGAACATTATTTTCAAGTAAGTACTAGTTTAATTCAAAGTTTTCATTTTTTTTTTATTAAATCACTTTCTCTACATAGGTTAATTTTGCATATTTCTATACATTCTAGATTTCATATTTCAAGATTAAATGTGAATTTTTGTTTCCTTTTATTACAGAGATGGTTTCATTGGAAATTCCATTTCATTTAGATAATTTCTAGTTTCTAATTAAATTAGGGTAGGTAGGTTTTCAAATTTAAGTAGGATTCTTTAAAGCTATTTTCAAATAATGAAAATTAAAAAACTCTATAAATAAATTAAAAATAAAACCACAAATAGAAAAAATTTGAAACCTAGTTTCCTGTACATCCCATTATTTCCATTTTATTTTCGTGTACATTCCATCTCCTCTGGGCTTCTAGTTTTTCCACTATAAAACCTGCAAACATAAAAAAAAAAAAAACACATAAAAATATAAAATAAATAAATAAAAACAAAACACAAAAAAGGCAACACTAATTAGGTGCACATGTATTTTCCAATTCCAGTTGCATGTTCATTCTTCGACCTGCACATCAAAACAAAACCTCACATCGAAAAATCAATTTAAAACCAACAAAAAATGAAATAACATAATAAAAATAAAAATAAAAATATTTTCTGTCCATTCCATTTTCTTTGCACACATAATCTTTCTGCATTAAACTGAAGCATGATAGGAAGATGCCATGATTTTTCTGAAGACAAGAAACGGAGCCAGGAGAAGGGAATGATTTTTAATTCCACGGTAGTTGCGCAGTCGAAGGAGATGGTAGACCTTTTTAGGGCGGTTTTGATTGTGAAAATACCAAACAATAGATTCTCCAAGTTAGAATCATTAACCAAATCTCATTATTTCTAGACCGCCCCAGTGATCCTACGAATGGCCTGAAGAAATGCGCAGTAGTTGCGAGGTTGTGTATATCTTATCTGAATGATGGAGATTACTCACCCTCCTCGCGGCAGTTTTGGATGCTTCTAATCTTCAAGAGAGATTTATTTCTACCTAGCCATATCACCACCATCCACCGCCATCCAGATACCTAATTGTTGATCGGTGGATACTTCTAAACTGCTCTCTCATCACCGCCCTACACTGCCACATCAAGGCCCTGAGATAATCTTTTTATTGAGAAAAATATCTTCTCCTAGTGTCAAATCGATACCAAGAAATTAAGTGCATGCACTAAAAAAAAGGTAACCACCATAGGCATCACTGGAAACAGTTGCCCGATTGCCCAAAAATCAGGTATAGACTTGAATATTGATAGATTTATATGGAAAACAGCGGGCCACTCAGCATCAAATTCAAGAGTCGGCACACTCAGCATCAGATTCAAGAGCTAGGGATGTTTTTTCAGGAATTCCCGCATCTTGATGATCAACAAAGGAGCGAACTCAGTTGGCGACTTACCTTGGCCCAGACCTTCTAAACCATTTGTCTTCAAAGTGGAACTTCCTTCCATAGCAGAAGGAATAGATACTTAGGCATTGAAATCATTAGGGCAGGGAGTGGACTTATGCCCAAGTTGTGACTGCTATACACAAATATCATAGTGCAAACGTGTTCTATGCTGCGCCAAGTAGAGGCAAACGACCCGCATCAATAATGCCCAGAAGTTCAATTCCAGGGATGATGCTCTGAGCTATGCCCAGAATTTCGATGATGGAGGATTGCAAGATCAATAATTCCAGCACCTATTTTTCAAGATAGTCATCACACTAAAACCGTCCATGATAATGTTCATGGAAGTATTTACCTAGATCCAGTTAGTCTCAAATTTATAAATCTGGAAAAATTCCAAGGCCTTTGAGATATGAAGTAATTTGCAATATGGTTTATCTTGGTGCAGTATACACTCTTTTTTTATCAACTGGTCTATCTACTGGATTTTTGGTGAAGCAATACTATAACTCCACCAACGCCACTGGATTTTGAATGAAGTAAAAAAATTATTAGCCTCAGATCCTCTAGGCGTATGGGATTAATCCCTATTTCACAGTACTCCTCTCTAATTAGGAACGGTGTAGCCTCCATCCCAAGATTCGCTTGAACCATATATGTCTCTGTCCACCCTTAACCATCTGTGTCGATTGACTACCAGCACGAGGGGGAACCAATCCCTATTACCCCTTCACTCCCTCCTACCCGGAATGCATTATCACCATTCACACAGTCCAATTATGTCGTCAGCTTGAAAGATGTATTCCAATACTTGAAATGACAACCCATCTGCTCGATATATGAATCTCATCATTTTGTAATTGGATTGATACTTTTGGAATAAAGAGTTAGATTTCTTCATGTTTTGATTTGTTAATTTAGTTTCTCATGTGAGCTCACATGCTTTTCATTTTGCCTTTTGTTATTTGTAATTCTCAATGCTTTTATTAGATTTGATTTATCCAATTCCATGTTTTCATAGATTAATTTTAGCTTTCATATTTTCGTAGTTAGATTCAATTTCAATTGTTTTCATAAGTTAGATTCAATTTCAGTTTATTTCATAGTTAGAGATAGTTTCAGTTGCAAGGTTTATTAGATTAATTTCCTTTGATGCAATTTCATACTTTTTAGATTTTAGATTTAGTTTTAGTCAAAGTGTTTCCTTTCGAATGTTAGAGTAGAATAGATTGCTTTAGCCCTGCATATACTGTTCTTACATCTATAAGTTTACGAACCCCAGGTTGACAATTTAATGTCGAAATCAATATCATATAATTAGCTCGACAGTCGATCCGACGAAGAGTGGAATATCGAATATCAGGAAATCAGGAGTCAAAAGAAGGGAGGTGCTCTAACCTTTGAAATACTGAAACACAAAATCACGATAAGATAAGGACTGTCGATCAGGAGGAGCAACGTGGGTCGTCGATCTGACGAGAGTGGCATACTGGATTTTGGGAATTCAGAGATTGCGAGTTGAGAGAACGGAGTATGCTTCTTGAAATACTGAAATGCGAATTGGTGATCCAATCCAGACGATTGGATCAAGAGTGAATCTTGGTCATTGAACTAGAGGACACATGGAATTGGTTCAGCACTTCGCTAACTGGAAAGTCAAATATTGGAAGTGCTAACCTTCCAAATAGTGAAACGCGAAATCACGATAGAATCGTGGGCCGTCGGATCTTGAAAGCATTGGAGGGTCGTTGGATTTGAACCAAGAAAAAATGACATAGCAGACCATGTCATCAAGACATGTTGACAGACCACGTCAGCAGACCACATCAACTAAGGACACATGGCACAATAAGACACTGACAAGTGTCAAGTTGATATAGAATTTCAGGCACGTGAAAATCACGAATATGTATGACACTTGGCAGCCAATAGGCTGGTGACACGTCATTAAGTGATGTAATCATTTACGTTACTCTGGGAGTCCTACTTCGGGATATTTCACCACTAAGAAAATGCTCTATAGTCTGGAAGTCTCGAATGTTGAAACATCAAAAGGGACATGCGTCAGATGATCCATAGTATCAAGAGTTACCACTTTGAGAGTTTTTCATTGTAAGCAAAAAAATCCAACATCATGAAGTCTCAAACGTTGAAACGTCGAAAGGGACTATTGGAAGTCATGAAGATTCAAAGGCAAAAACGACGAAATCTCGGCAGCCACACATCTCAACGCCTCAGTAAGACACAACCATTTGATTAAGGAAAGAAGGGATCGGATTAAGGTTTAAGGTGGACCATTGATCTCTTCCATGGAATAGACGTGAACTGACTGATCATATCGACGATATCGCAACCGGGAGTTTTGTAAGGAGCAGTGTCTCGAAGTCCCGAAGGACGAAAGTCCAAAACCCAGTGAGTCGTCCATATTAGTGCGTAATATGAGCCGTCTGAACTGACCGGTGATTTCGTGATCATGAGTTTAGTAAAGTGTGAAGTCACGAAGACTCGAATGTATAAACGTCAAAACCCTCTCAGCCATCTATCTCGTTAGGAGGATTAATCGTGGGTGTTGAACTGAGAAGTGCTCAAACGCTCATTTGGTCTAAATTTCCTCAAGCGTGAGGTCACCGCCATTGGTCATATTGTAAAGAGGTTTAACATTGTAGAGTGTAATGCGTTGCCGAAATTGTTGAGCCAGTGGTTATGTAACGCACGGTCATGTGAAATGGCTTGAAGGAAGCGCCTCCACGGAATCTGGTCTATGTGAAGTAAAAGAGATTTGATATCAAGTATAGAGGATTAAATTGATCCATGACTATGATCAATTTATGAAAAACCTTCACGGTATAATGAACTAATACACAGTCATGATTAAAAGAGAATAAATCATGAAAAACGTGAATAATGAATAAAAAGGAAAAATAATATTAATTAAAGTTTAATTATCATTTTAAATGAAAAGGTAAAATGGTTCAAATAAAGGGACACGATGTTTTAAATTTCACACTCATTTGAATAGTATATAAATTAGAAAAAGTGATGAGAAGAAAGTGTCTCTGCAGTCCGGAAAAGAATATCAAAAGCTGAAGCAGATTCCAGAAAGAAAATATAATACCTATGCATTAAGGGTGGTTGGGTGGTGCAAGGGCAGGTTGGTGCCTGCAGAGGGAGTTGATGCTTCCTTGTCAGTTGTAGCTGACTAAATACGGGGTTGTAGCCTCCTACCAGTTGGTGCTAGTAAACTAGGGTGTGGGTGCATCCTGATCAGTTGGTGCTGATCAAAGAGGAAGTACATCTTCCTCCTATGTAACATGTAAAACAAATTGCAGTTAATATTAAAGAGTTTGTGGTTTTACCCATTTGGGTTCCACGATAAAATACTGTGTTAAGATTTTGTTTTGCATTAATAATTAAAAATTGATATAATTGTCCTATCACTGATTCAACCCCCCCCCTCTTAGTAACAGAATCTGATCCTTCAAAGATCACCTTCGGAGAAAATTCGAGGAAGAATGGACCGATCATACTGACACTTGACTCATTGCTTATGAGCCTCATTGGCTAAGGCTGCATCACAATGTTTCTCATCGAGTTGCTCGAGATATAAAATGTGTTCCTCAAGCAGTGAAGTGTTCGACAGTAATTCTAGTGCCAACTTTAAAGAAGGGATCTGACATTCAATAGATAAGACTACTTCCAGGCCATATATGAGTTGAAAAGGTGAAAAACCGATGGTAGTCTTCACAGATGTTCGGTAGGCCCACAATGTTGAATACAACATCAAATGCCAATTCAAGTTGGCAGAATTGATCGTTCAATGAAGAATAGTCTTGAGAGACTTATTCACAGCTTCAACCTGACTGTTCTCTTGTGGGTAATAAGGTGATTAATGTTCCTATTTGAACCCCGGCCTTTGACATTAATTCAAACACCATTTTGTTTTGGAAGTGACTACCATGGTCAGTTACAATATCCTTTAGGATATCGAACCTTGATACTATCTGAATAAAGATGAAAAGAGTCATTGTTTCACCATCATTGCTAAACGTTGGCATAGCTTCGACCCACTTTGTGAAGTAGTCTACTGCTACGATGAAGTAATGATGTCCTCTGGTTGAAGCCAAGTGACATGTAGTAAATTCAATCCCACACTTGGTGAAAGGACCAACAACAATTACTCGAAACATAGGAGCAGGATGTGCCCGCATCTTCCAATAAAAGATCTGGCATAGATGGCACTTCTTGACTGGCTCTACACAATCCTTGATTAATGAGGGATAGAAGTAACCTACACGTAAAATCTTTTGGGATATTTCCAACCCAAAAAAATGACTGCCACATGCTCCAGTGTGACAGTCGTTCAAAATGAGCAATGCTTCTTCGTGGGTAAGACATTATTGAAGAATGTAATCTACTTCTCGACGATACAAAGTGTCATCGAGTATGAGATAGTTTCACGCCTGATGTTAAATTCATCGATGCTCATCGTGGGAAGTAGAAGTGGGGCACTTCAAATTCTGGAGATACACAAGTATATCTTTGTACCAAGGGTGTGAAGATGCAATTAGAAAAATATCTCCATTAATAGGCGATTCTTCAGGTGTGATATCAATACACTCGACCAGAAGTTCTAAAATGAGTTCGACAAAGACCAATGACTTTTTGGACTTCTCAAAAACAAAATCCAAGTCAAACTCCTGTAAAATGACTATCCATCTGTTGGAGAAATTTATATTTTTCGACACACTAGTTCAGTGGGAATTAACTGACTAGTTCTATTTAGACTTTCTATTTTTACCATCACTATTATGCATGCATGCATTCCTAAGGAAAGCTAACTGCTTGATTGCTTTTCTTAATTATGGAATGCTTTGCCCTATATATGAGTGTATTCCAGTCATTCATTATATCATATTGATCATGATCTATGTATCAATCATCAGCTCATTAGAGTAGTGTGAATATATTTTCTCATTCTTCCATATTGAATCTCTCTTCCTTTCTTGATATGCTTTGTTTGTACTTGTTTTAGCTAGATCTCCTGTGCATTTTTCCATGAAACACTGACATGGTATCAAAGCTATGCTGCTTGGAGCAAACCAGACAAGCCAAAGAATAAGGAAAATCGAAGTTTCGGCGAGCTAAATATGTGGTTGTAAATTTCAGCAGTTATTCCTCCCAAACTATTACATTTTTGAGGAAACGGCTTGCATTAAGAGTAAATCGGCCCATTTTGGAAATGGGTTTTCAACCGTTTGGCGAGATTATTTATTGTTTTCTCAAAAATTGAGCCGTAATATAGCCTCCTGAAACTGATACGATTTCGTGTTCGTACCTTTCCACATTCATTGCTCCCAAAATATTACATTTTGCAGGAAACGGTCTGCTAGAAAAGTAAATCGACCCATTTTGGAAGTGGATTTTCAACCGTTTGGGGAGTATCCTCACCATTTGTTCAGAAAGTAAGTTGCAAAATCATCTACTGAAACTTATATGAATTCTTAATTTCTTAATTTTTCACTTGCCCATTGAGAGTAAATTTTTATGGGTTCTTGGAATCAGTGGGAGAGACGGATATGACAACTATTATACAGCCAAAATTGGTGGTAATACTCACACCATACAATTATTTTGATTGTAATCTCAAGGCAGAATTCCAACTTAGAAGGAAAGGATTGAATAATTTGACAATGGCGACAGAAACAGAACCTACATCAGTGATTGAGAAGATGAAATGGGCGAACCGTAAGGATGAGGCCACGGGACTACTTCTTGAGTTAATCTCCATTGATTTTTGGTTTCATGTTGCCGCATGCAAGAATCCAAACGAGATCTGGACCACCTTGGAAGGACTCTTTGGAAAGCAGGATGAGATGCGAGGTCATATGCTTGAGGTAGAGTTGAATACCTTAGACCCTAAAAGTTTTGATAATATATAAGATTTTTTTACTAAATTTAAATATTTTCTATTAAGCTTGGGTGAATGTGGTATTGATAAGTCTACACAAGATAAACAACTTATTCTAACAATCTTGGCCAAGCTAGTGTTGAAATTACTAAGACAACTTAGAGGGGGGGTGAATCAGTGGTTATTGTGCTTAAACAATTTTAAGTCTATTAAACCATTCTTAATCTTTCTTCAAGTGATCATCAATATTATACAACATATGAACAACATAAATAATGAGCATCAGTCATACATAAGATATACACAGAGACATATTTTCACGAGGAAACCCATAAAGGGAGAAAACCTCTTCTTCTTTGAAATGATAGGCAGTCTTTTAAGTTCTGTACATCATCTATGTTTGAGAACCAACTCAAAGTGAGGCTACTACCTTTGTTTTACAAGCTCCAACTTGTTGAGAGCACCAACTCTATGGTTTCTCTAACACTGACTAGAAGGAAGCACCAACTCCCTGAGTGTTCCAGCACCGACTGGATGAAAGCACCTACTTCCACTTATGCAAGCACCAACTTGTTTGAGAGCACCAACTCTCTAGTTTCTCTAGCACCCAATAGAAGGAAGCACCAACTCCCTGAGTGTTCTAGCACCGACTGGATGGAAGCACCTACTTCCACTTATACAAGCACCAACTTGCATATAGAAAACTCTATGTTTTCCCAAGCACCACCCTGCCACCCTATTTTCTAGCCACAACTAGATGGAAGCTACAACTCCCAATATTCAAGAACCAATTCAAATATCAGAGGACCACAGTCCTCCATAGCACCACCCTACCCCCCTGATTATACATAATTGATTGACAAACAAACAATACAGGTAATTCAATTCTTACCCCTTCTTCATTGTTCTGCAATTCTTCTCTGGTTCAAAAATTGTTCTGCAGTTCTGCTCTGCTACATGCTATTCTGCTATTCTTCTCTTGCTTCTGTCTTTTTCGGCGACTGTTACTCATATCTAAGTTTTATCTCATCCTATACATTATTTCATTTTTCCCTCCTTATAGTTCATCTCATTGTTTCGTTTAGAATAGCCAACCTTGCTCAGTCATCACGTTTCCATTTTATCATATACCCCTTATTCAGTTACACCTTGAATCTCCAAGAAAATGCATCAGCAATTGAATCGCCAACCATCCAAGAATCATGATTAAAATGCATCAGCAATTGAATTACCTATGAGGTGAAATAGTAACCCTTCGATCAAGTTTCCAATTAACCAGCACTATTGGATTAAATCTGCAGGATTTTGCGTTTATCTCATATGTCCACTAGCAGTGACCGAGCGCTAAAAAGAATTTGAATTTCGTGATTTCGCATCTCGACATTCCTGTGATGAAGGGTCTTGACACTCCAAATCGCGATCGTCAAGACTCCGAGATGGAGCTTAGCACCGCTAGTTTCTTCCCCTCACGTGACCACCGGCAATGACCACAGGCTATGCCAAAAGGCACTTTGTATTTCACGAACTTATGAACTTCATCGAGCCTGATCAACGGTCGAGATCTCCAATGATCCGACGGTCCAGATCTCATCGTGATATCGCATATCACGATTCCTGTGATGAAGGATCTCAATGCTTCAAGTTGCGATCGTCGAAACTCTGAGACGGAGCTTGGCATCTCTAGCTTTGCTCTCCAGCTCTCGGCAATGTGACCACGAGATATGACCACTCGCTAATCAAATGAGCACTTCACTCCTTTGACTTTCCAGTCAGGGAAACGATGATCTTTCGCCACATGTCCCTCTTGGATCAACGATCAAGATCTTATCGTGATTTCGCAACTTCACAGACCTTCGTCATGCCTGATCAACGGTCCATGATCTCAATGATTCGATGGTCCAGATCTTTTCGTGATCTCGCATATCGTGAGTTCCCACACCATGCTCCGTTGACTCCTCCAATGTGAAAGTCAGCGAAAATTCCAATCGCTTGCCACGTGTCCTATGACTCCAACGGTAAGGATTGTTATCGTGATTTCACATATCGTGAGTTCGAACCTCTTTCCTTTGGATTTCCCGATCTGTGAAACTCCGAAACGAAACCTTTGTCATGCTTTGACTGTTTTCCTTCTTCTGAGATTAAACTATTGATCTTTCCATTATCGCTACACTATTGATCATGTTGATGTTCACCATCAATGACAAACATGCATACTCTGCCTCTGTCTAAAAACATTCCAACAATCTCCTCCTTTGGCATTGATGGCAACCCCTTGAAAAACATGCAACTATACCACTGTAGCATCTATCATCCTTAAAATTACTACCACTATAGCATCCTTGAAATTACCACACTTTCTCGCCCTTTGACATCAATGTCAAAGAAGAAACACGCTCCCCCTGAGTTGTTGCAGTACATACTCCCCATGTCAACTATGAGTAACTTAGAAATACAACAGATATTCAATAAGTACTCCCCCTGATCAGGTGAACAGATTAGTCGAAAGAAGTTATAACCCCCAAATTTTGACGAAGATATTCAAAAGGGGTTGTTTCTAATGATTTAGTAAAGATATCAGCTATTTTTTCTGTGGAAGGAATATAATTCACTTGAACAATTCTGTTTGTAACTTGTTCTCTGAGAAAATGGTATTTTATTGGTATGTTCTTAGATTTTGAATGAAGTACAAGATTCTTAGAGAGACTGATGGTGCTGGTGTTATCACAGTGAAGTGGAATGGGATCAATGTAAGTTACCTTCAAATCTGCAAGAGTTTGTATCATCCATAAAATTTGTGTGCAGCAAGTAGCAGCAGCAATGCATTCTGCCTCTATAGTTGATAATGAAATGGATCCTTGCTTTTTACTAAGCCATGCTACTAATGAGTCACCCAGAAAGAATGCTCATCCACTGGTGTTTTTTCTCTCATCAACACAGTTTGCCCAATCGACATCTGAATAAGCAGTTAACTGAAAGTTCTGATTTCTGGGATACCACAAACCGTAATTCATTGTGCCTTTCAAGTACTTGAATATCCTTGTTACTGCTACTAGATGACTTTGTTTAGGAGTAGACTGATAGCGACCTACCATTCCAACAACTTGCATTATATCAGGACGGGAAGTTGTGATGTGCAAAAGACTACCTATCATTGATCGGTATGTCCTTTGATCAACATCTGGTGACATATCATATTTACTGAGCTTGCAACCAACCACCATAGGTGTACTAACAGCAGAGGAATCCTCCATCTAAAATTTCTTCAACATCTCTTTCAAATATTTTTCTTGAGAGATAAATATTCCTGCAGAACTCTGATTTACTTGTAAACCAAGAAAATATGACAATTCTTGTATCATGGACATCTCAAACTCTGTTTGCATAGAGTTAGCAAACCACTGGACAGATGATTCATTTGTACAACCAAAAATAATATCATCTACATAAATCAAAACAACTAGTAAATTACCACCTTCGGACTTAATGTAGAGATTGTTGTCAACAGTACCTTTCTCGAACCCTTTGTCTTGTAAAAATTTGTCCAGTCTATAATACCAAGCTCGTGGTGCTTGTTTCAGTCCATATAAATCCTTCTTCAGCTTGCAAGCATAATTAGCATTATATGTCAATGAGAATCCTTTAGGTTGATCCATATATACTTCTTCCTCTAGATCTCCATTAAGAAAAGTTGACTTAACATCCATCTGATAAACTTTAAATTTCTTATGACATGAATAAGCAAGAAACATTCTAATGGCTTCCAATCTTGCCACTAGTGCAAAGGTTTCATCAAAATCTTGACCTTCAACTTGTGCATACCCTTTACAGACCAATCTGGCTTTATTTCTAATAACTTGTCCTTTTTCATTCATTTTATTCTTGAACACCCATTTGGAACCTATTACATTCTTATCTTCGGGTCTAGGTACAAGCTCTCAAGTATTGTTCTTCTCAATCTGATCAAACTCTTCATTCATAGATCTAATCCAATCATCATGTTGGCTGGCTTCATCAAAAATTTTAGGTTCAGTCATAGATAAAAAGGCAACATGAGATTGTTCTGAGTCTTTAATCAATTTCCTTCTTGTCTGAACTCCTTTATTTATATCTCCAATTATTTGATTTTCAGGATGGTTCTTTTTAACAATTCTGAGAGGTGATTTTGCTTCTTTCTACTAATTTGTGTCAGTCAGATTATTCATATCTTCATCTAATTCAGATTCTTCTCTTCCTAATCCTTGGATATGTTCCTCTTCATTTTCAACTATATCTTTTGTGCTTGGTTCAGCACTGTTTACATTTCTGACCAGGACTTCTTCATCAACTTTTATGTCTATACAATCAACAAGTTTATGCAACCTCTTATTGTAACATCTGTACCCTTTACTGTTTGTAGCATAACCCAAGAAGATACCTTCATCAACCCTGTCATCATATTTGTCAATATTTTCATCATTATTCTTAATATAACATTTACTCCCAAAGAATTTAAAATGATTGATTGAAGCAGGTCTTCCAAACCATAATTCATAAGAAGTCTTGTCACTGTGTGGTCTGAGATGTGCTTTGTTATGAATATGAACAGTTGTATGAATTGCTTCCACCCAATATGTCTGAGGTATGTTCCTTTCATTCATCATTGATCTTGCCATTTGTTGTATTGATCTATTCTGCCTCTCAACAAGTCCATTTTGTTGTGGAGTCCTTGGAATTGTGTACTCTCTTTTGATTCCATGTTTATCACAAAACTCTTTGAAGTTCCATGAGCTAAACTCTCCTCCCCTATCAGACCTTACTGCCTTCAATCTTTTTCCTGTTTGATTCTCAGTTAGAGCCTTAAACACTTTGAATTTTTCAAATGCTTCAGATTTTTCTTTCAAAAGGGCAACCCATGTTAGTCTTGAATAATCATCAATAATCAACATAAAATAATTTTCGTTTCTTGTACCTTCTTTCCTTGATGGTCCACATAAATCCATATGTACTAACTAGAGAGGTTTTTTTGTTGAAGGAAAGTTTTTAGATTTGAACTAAGTGCGAGTAAGTTTTCCTATCTTGCAAGGTTTACAAACATAATCATATGGCTTTGATATCTTTGGAATATCCTTTACTGCCCCACTATTTTTGAGCTTGATTATATGATCAAAATTTAAGTGTCCAAGTCTCCTATGCCATAGCCAACTTTCATCATACTTGCTTAAGTAACATTCTTCTTTTTCTTCTTTTAACACATAGACATTGTTTTTTGTTCTTATCCCTTTTACAACTAGCTATCCTGAATTCACAGATTTTATTCTACAATCTTTAAAGGTAAAAACGACTTCACATCCTTGGTCACAGAATTGACTGACACTAAGCAGATTATGTTTCAGACCTTATACAAACAACACATCTTGAGCTTTCCCTTTGCCATTACTCAAACTTACCATTCCTTTACCTTTTATTTTTCCTGGTGCATCATTTCCAAAAGTTACATTCCCTTATTTGCTTTCACTTAGAGTTAGAAACTTACTTTTGTCTCTAGTCGTATGTTTGGAACATCCACTATCAATATACCAGGGATTGTTTTCTCTTTGGGATGATAACACTAGTATACACTTGTCATCTTCTTTCTTCTTCCAAATCTTGAAATTTTCAGCATTAGGATTTGAATCTGGCTTAAAATTCCTTAAGCGATAATCTGCAGCTTTATGTCCATAGTTATGACAGATGTAACATTTTGGTTCACTGAATAATAGATCATAACAATTGTTATGCTCATAACTATTTTTATGTTTCACCTGCATCCTTCCTCCATCCATCACATGATTTATAGTATGTGGTTGTTTGTTTCTTGGTTGTCTCAATCTTTGTTGTGGCAGATAATTATTCCTTGAGTATCTTGATTTCAAATATCTAGATCTTAAAGAACAGTTTACATCTTTGTGACAAAAGTTAGAACAAAAAAAACAATAACCATAGAAAAAAAATTTGTACCTGGAAAAAATTTGTAGTCGATTTCTTCCATGTTGATGATTTCTTTGATCAAAAAATGTGTTTGTGTTATTTCTTTGATCTACAGATTCAGTTCTGGTACTTTTTTTTTCATTCCTTCTTGGTGGCTGATTTTCTTTCTTTGTTTCTGCAGAGTGGTTGTTGTCAATGATTGTATTTTTGACAAACTTAATGGGTTCTGTATTATTTGAATGATCACTACTTGATCCTCCTTCATAGCCCAAGTCAACTTTCAACTTTGGATTCCTTTGTTGATTTAGAATGAAATTTGATTCTTCTGAAGCTTTAATACTTGGCAGATTTTGATGATACAATGCCTTAAACTTCTCCATTTCTTTTCTGGTTTTTACTATCTCTTCTTCTAAGGCTTCACACCTTGCTTTCTTCTCTAACAATTGTTGTTTGAGTATGTCTTCTATTTTCTTTGCCTCTTCTAACTCCACTTTTAGTAGAGAAAAGTTTTCATCAAGTTTTTCACCATTCATTTTAAGCTGCATCAACAACTGTTTTTGTGTTCTCTTCTTACATATGATTCTGTCAATTTCTTCCAAAGCACTGATTAACTCACCTTCCATATCCACCATAGCTTCTTCATCATCCATTTCACCTCTTGTGTGCTCATCATCAATATCTCCCATAGCCATAAGCATAAACTCATTCACTTTGTCTTCACATGATGAATCACTATCTATGTCTTCTAAGGAATTGTCATTATTTGCACAAAAACTTTTATTTTTACTATATTTCTTGAATTTGTACTTCTTTTCATCATTAGAGTTCTGGTCCTTTTTCTGATGGGGACACTTAGATGCAAAATGACCTATCTTACCATAGTTAAAACATTTGAAGGGAAGCTTGCCTTGATATTTTCCTGATCCTTTCTTTAACCTTCTCAAAAAAATTGCCTCAATATCATCTAAATCTAAATCAGTATTCTTGTCTTCTTTAAAAGATGCTTCTCTAGTAATGAATTTATTTTTGTTGATTCTCATTTCGTATGCAGTTAAAGTTCCTAGGAGTTGATCAATGGACAGAGTTTTAAGATCATTTAGTTCTTCTATTGCAGAGACTTTTGGATTAAATTTATCAAGCAAAGATCTTAAAATCTTCTGAACTAAAATTGATTCTTCAATCTTCTCACCAAGACCCTTCATGGCATTCACAAGTTCTTCAACTCTTAAAAAATACTTGCTAACTATTTCATCTTCATTCATCTTTAGTTGTTCAAACTTCAACCTAAATGTTTGAAGTTCGGCATCTTTTACTTTCTCATTTCCTTCATAGCTGCTAATAAGTTTATCCCACATTTCTTTGGTAGTTTGAAGATGCATCACCTTTACAAACTCGGCTTCTAGAATTCCATTCAAGATAGCATTCATTCCCTTAGCATTAAAGCTAAATTCTAACTTATCATCCTTGGAAGCCAGCACAACAGGCTTTGTATATCCAGTCTCTACTACATCCCAAACATCAACGCCTAAGGCCATTAGGTATGTTCTCATTCTAACCTTCCAAAAGGCAAAATTTGTTCCATCAAATAGAGGAGTCTTATTGGTTGAAGTCCCTTCATGACTTGTCATGTTTAAGCTTACAGATCTACCTTTAAATAAAAGGAACCAGCTCTAATACCAATTGTTGAAATTACTAAGACAACTGAGAGGGGGGGTGAATCAGTTGTTATTGTGCTTAAACAATTTTAAGTCTATTAAACCATTCTTAATATTTCTTCAAGTGATCATC
>ML790441.1:152536-166116 GCA_009831015.1 Picea engelmannii
ATTTTAAGTCTATTAAACCATTCTTAATATTTCTTCAAGTGATCATCAATATTATACAACATATGGACAACATAAATAATGAGCATCAGTCACACATAAGATATACACAGAGACAGATTTTCACAAGGAAACCCATAAAGGGAAAAAACCTCTTATTCTTCGAAATGATAGGCAGTCTTTTAAGTTCTATACATCATCTATGTTTGAGCACCAACTCAAAGTGAGGCTACTACCTCTGTTTTACAAGCTCCAACTTGTTGAGAGCACCAACTCTCTAGTTTCTCTAGCACCGACTAGAAGGAAGCACCAACTCCTTGAGTGTTCTAGCACCGACTGGATAAAAGCACCTACTTCCACTTATACAAGCACCAACTTGTTTGAGAGCACCAACTCTCTAGTTTCTCTAGCACCCACTATAAGGAAGCACCAACTCCCTGATTGTTCTAGCACCGACTGGATGGAAGCACCTACTTCCACTTATACAAGCACCAACTTGCATATAGAAAACTCTGTGTTTTCCCAAGCACCACCCTGCCACCCTGTTTTCTAGCCACAACTAGATGGAAGCTACAACTCCCAATATTCAAGCACCAACTCGAATATCAAAGGACCATAGTCCTCCCTAGCACCACCCTACCTCCCTGATTATACATAATTTATTGACAAACAAACAATACAGGTAATTCAATTCTTACCCCTTCTTCAGTTTTTTGCAATTCTTCTCTGGTTCAAAAATTGTTCTGCAGTTATGCTCTGCTACATGCTATTCTGCTATTCTGCTCTTGCTTCTGTCTTTTTCGGCGAATATTACTCATCTCTAAGTTTTATCTCATCCTGTGAATTCTTTCATTTTTCCCTCCTTACAGTTCATCTCATTGTTTCGGTTAGAACAGCCAACCTTCCTCAGTCATCACGTTTCCATTTTATCCTATACCCCTTATTCAGTTATACCTTGAATCTCCAAGAAAACGCATCAACAACTGAATCGCCAACCGTCCAAGAATAGTGATTCAGTTCTAGTAACTGAATCGTAACTGATCGATTACCTATGAGGTGAAACAGTAACCCTTCGATCAAGTTTCCAATTAACCAGCACCATTGGATTAAATCCGCAGGATTTCGCGTTTATCTCATATGTCCACTAGCTGTGATCGAGCGCTAAACAGAATTTGAATTTCGTGATTTCACATCTTGGCATTCCTGTGATGAAGGGTCTCGACACTCCAAGTCATGATCATCAAGACTCTGAGATGGAGCTTAGCACCGCTAGTTTCTTCCCCTCACGTGACCATCGGCGGTGACCACAGGCTGCGCCAAAAGGTGCTTCGTATATCGTGAACTTATGAACTTCATCGAGCTTGATCAATATTCGAGATCTCCAATGATCCAATGGTCCAGATCTCATCACGATCTCACATATTGCGATTCCTGTGATGAAGGATCCCTATGCTTCAAGTTGCGATCGCTGAAACTCCAAGATGGAGCTTGGCATCTCTAGCTCTGCTCTCCAGCTCTCAGCAATGTGACCACGAGATATGACCACTCGCCAATAAAATGAGCACTTCTCTCCTTTGACTTTCTAGTCAGTGAAACGATGATCTTTCACCACATGTCCCTCTTGGATCAATGGTCAATATCTTATCATGATTTCGCAACTTCATGGGCCTTCGTCATGTCTGATCAACGGTCCACGATCTCAATGATTTGACGGTCAATATCTCTTCGTGATCTCGCATATCGTGAGTTCCCACACCATGCTCCATTGACTCCTCCAATGTGCAAGTCAGTGAAAATTTCAATCACTTGCCACGTGTCCTATGACTCCAACAGTCAGGATTTTTATCACGATTTCGCATATCTCAAGTTTGAACCTCTTTCCTTTGGATTTCCCGATCTGCAAAACTCTGAAACGAAACCTTTTTCGTGCTTTGACTGTTTTCCTCCTTCTGATATTACACTATTGATATTTCCACTATCGCTAAGCTACTGATCGTGCTGATGTTCGCCATCAATGACAAACACGCATACTCTGCCTTTGTCTAAAAACATGCCAACAGCTAGGACCAGAATACATTGTATATGTCTCCAATTTCCATTATGGCAGATGTATTTTTGGAACAAATTGGAAAATGCCTACATTGGCTTAGTTCATTGAGTCTCTTACACAAGAGAAGACAAAACTCATACATGTGGGCCTCATGAAAGATCCCAAAGCACATGCACTCACCATGCAGGATGGACAAGGGTCATTCAAACAGAATAGGAAGGAGGGATATTCCAAATCCTTTAATGATTCTTCAGGTTCCAAAGACTCTTCAGATTCCAAGAAGAAGAAGAAGGGAAAGCAGTGCACTTACTGCAATAAACAGAATCATGAAGAATCCACATGCACGAAGAAACAGATCGATCTTATGGCACATGCACTTCAACAAATTAACCTTGGAAACTTCATTCCATAGGGAGTCAAGAAGCAGAAGGAATAAGATCCTGCTCCTAAGAAAGGTAATCATCATGCTCTTGTTGCAATTAATTCCTCATTTGATTCATGGATTATAGATTCTGGTGCAACCCATCATATGGCAGCGAGAGAGGATGTTTTCTCTTCCTTGAGTCCATGCTCAAGACCCCCTATTCTCATGGGGGATGATACTCTAGTAGCAGTAGTAGGAGAAGGGAGAGTGGAAATCCACAATGGCGGTTTTGAGAATGTTTTACATGTTCCAAAGCTTTCTATGAATCTGCTCTCAGTTTATCAGATCACTCAAAAAGTCAAAAAGGTTGAATTTACATCAGATTTAGTTTCAGTAATTGACATGCATGACAATTCCATTATTTCAACTGGTGAGGTGGATCACAAGTCAAGGTTGTATAAATTCACTAAGTTTTCTGACGATGACTCCTCTATTCTACTTACACATAAGGAGACTACTTTCAATGCACCTCTAGTGCAACATGCATATACTCTTGTTCTTCCATCAGTTTCAAACATCAGAGATGATTCCATACACTCAGATTTTATACATGGAAATAAGAAGGTAGTACATCTAGATAAGAAGCCAGCGTCGAAGCTTCAAAAGATGCCCAAGAAGGCACATACCACACTTCAGGCAGCAGGCAACCTTGCAGGGAATCCATTGGATTCGAGGAGGACTCGATCTCAGCATGAGGAGCCTTCTCATGTATTTTCAACTTCAAAACCTGCGATGCCCATGCATTTCTATATGGTTCAATCTACTAATCCACATAACTACAATAGGTTTGTGGGAAATCTATTATGGAAAGAAGCCATGCAGAAGGAGTATGACTCACTCCTACAGAACCAGACTTGGAATCTAGTTCCACGTCCACCAGAAAGGAATATTTTCAGGTGCAGATGGGTCCACAGGATCAAGAAGTACAAGACTCGACAGGTTGCCAAAGGACTTCATCAAATCCATAAATATTTCTACATCTTCACGAAGACTTTCAATGAGCATAAGTTTTAGACTTTGCAGGATCGTCTTGCAACGAAGAACACAGTTGTCTAGCAGCTGTTATTTTCTTCTTTTGATACATTATCTTTTGAGCGGGGGGTTTGTTCCCACGTGATTTTCCTTCTTTCATCACTTTTATTCAGTGTTCATTAGTTGCATTGTACATGAGTACCTAAAATGGCATAGTAGTCGGGACTCATTTTTTACTCCATAGTGATGTTCAGGGGGGTGTTGGAGAAATTTATATTTTTCGACACACTAGTTCAGTGGGAGTTAACTGACTAGTTCTATTTAGAATTTCTATTTTTACCATCACTATTATGCATGCATGCATTCCTAAGGAAAGCTAACTGCTTGATTTATTTTCTTAATTATGGAATGCTTTGCCCTATATATGAAGGTATTCCACTCATTCATTGTATCATATTGATCATGATCTATGTAACAATCATCATCTCATTGGAGTAGTGTGAATATATTTTCTCATTCTTCCATATTGAATCTCTCTTCCTTTCTTGATAAGATTTGTTTGCACTTGTTTTAGCTAGATCTCTTGTGCAGGTTTCCATGAAACACTGACACCATCTACTAATATTTATGCCAATGACCTGTCACGTTAACACATATTGGAAAGGGTTGACGATGGCAATGGCAGTGGTCTTGCTAAGAAAAATGTAGTGATGGAACCGTTGGACAGCATGGAAAACCGCCAAAGCAAGTTTCTCAACATGAGAGTAGTTGATTTATGGTCCAAACATGCCTCAGATAAGGTAATATATAACATGTTCTTCGAGCATATCATCTTCTTGAACCAAGACCATGCCGATGGTCGACTCCGCAGCAGCCAAATACAACAAGAAATCTCTATTATAATCAGGAGTCTGGAGCAGAGGGTCAGACGTCAAGGCACATTTCAACGCTTCAAAGGATCACTGGGAAGCTTCATCCCAACAAAATGGGACACCTTTTTTCAAAATATGCATAAACCCTTTAGTGATCTTGGCGTAATTCACGATAAAACGTCGAAGAAAATGTTCTTTCCCCAATAAGCTCTGAAGCTGGGGTATCGTGTACAGGCGAGGCAATTGAACTATCGCCTCAACTTTGAGAGGATTGACCATGATCCCCGTTGTCGATACAATAAAACCTAAAAGATGACCTGACATCATGTAAAAACTGCACTTGTTAGGATTCAAGTGAATCTAATAGTAGCGACATTGTTCAAAGATTAGTCGTAGATGGAAGGGATGATTAGATCTCTTGCGAGAACATGATGCTAGATCATCAAGGTATGCCTCGACTATGTGTTTGAGGTCATGAAAATTGAATGACATGGCCCACTGAAAGGTGTCTCCAACATTCTTTAGAACAAAAGGCATCTTATGATATGCCAAGGTACCCAAAGGACAAATAAAAAAAAATTTATGTTGGTCCTCGGGTTTTATTTGAATCTGATTGTATCTCGAAAAACCGTCCATGAACGAAAAGACTTCGCAGCCCTCACATTCATCAACAATCTGATTGATAAACGGGGTAGGGAATTTTTTTTTCAAGCAGGCCTTATTCAAATCATGGAAGTCCATACAAACATGAATCATTCCCTGTTTCTTATTAACTGGAATTGGGTTCAACACCCATTCTGTCAATTTTACAGGGTAGATAAAAATAACTTTGAGTAGTTTTTCTACTTTTTCCTTGATTTCTGCCACTTTTCGAGGATTGACCGGACGAAGCTTATTTCGGACCGGTTTGGCATCAGGATAAATCATGATTTCATGTTCGACAATTCATGGGTTGATGCTTGGCATTTCCTCGTAAGACCAGGAAAAAACGTCGCGAAACTCTTTGAATAACTCAGTGTAAGTTTGAATCTCTTCGGGGGAGAAATCCGCTCCGACGAAAACATTCTCCACGACGCTAGGGGTTTTGGAGATGTTGATTGGAATCATTGTATTAATTATTTTCATGTTACCCTCGGCACAAACTCTGTGCGTATCCATAGGATTGATAGGACAAGCATTATCTCCATTCACGGTCAAAACAAATTCTCTCGCCTCTATTATCCTAAGCTCTAGAAGGAAATAAGATCTATGATGTAGATCATCCCAAGGTCTGTCGAGACCATTCATTTCCTTTAGAATTGCCTCGTTAGAGGGTAAGACCAAGTCTAAATAATCTTGACTGGAAAGATAATCTTGAGCCCAAATAGGCTCAGGAACTGGATCTAAATCCTATGAGGGAGCCAGATTGGGGTTGGTCGAAGTTTGTTGGACAATGTTTTATGCAACCACAGTCGTGGATAAGGTCATGGCCATTCCCATATTCCCTATCCCTTACATCAATGCCAATGGGGAAGGTAAATTATAGCCCTTGGTTGGTCGGGAATAGTCGATATAAGCTTTACATCGTTAGAAGGCGGTGGGTAATCAAAGGTTCCCATCAACGATGGAAACAAACTGGCACCTAAGTTAACAATGTCAGGCTACGGATTGTCAATCATCAAGACCATGGAAGCCCCCGATGAAGGTTCGGAATGAGAGAAAGATAATTGGTTGATGGTCACAATCCGGACCTCATGTGTAAAATATAAGACCCAAAAAACCGTAGCAACCATGGCATGCATCGCATAAGTCCAACTTCTTTCTAACAATAGGTTGTAGTTGAGAGGCGCATCGACTACTTCAACTTTGACACACACAGTTTTACCCCCTAACTGCACGGGAAAGGAAGTAATTATTCTTTGTGGTCTAAACGACCGACCATCAAAATTTGTAAGCAACGTAGGAGACAGAGACAACTCAGGCCATCCAATGGCCTTCCAACATGCCATAGATATCATGCAAGTCGAGGCACCCTCATCAACCACTGTACGGAAAATGTTCCATGTAAAATATTTCGTGGTGTAATCCACTACTATCTGAAAGGCAACGTGGTGAGGAAGACAGGGTTTTAAGTCAGTTGGATCGAAAATGATCGCTCTTGGGTTACTAGTCTTTGTCGCTCCCAAGGTGAACAACAAATATTTTCTCTGCGAGGGGGAACTTTTGAGGACTTCCAGAGAAGACATCGCATAAGAGGTATGTGCGAGATCTTCTACAATGGAGTAGTTATGGGCATCCCTCACGTTTGTATTATGAGAAGCCTTCTTAAACACACATTTAGGAATGCAATTCATTGTTTTTCCCATTGCCTTCTCAATTTGGAGAGGAGTCGATGGGTTAGTGGCTTCCTTTTCCCTTCTTGGCAGATTTTGGCATTTTGTAGTCATGATTCGTGGTCGATAAATGAGCATCGACGTTCATCATGTAAATATTCATGGTCGGGTTGTTGTTCGTAGGTGCAGGGGGTCCCTGACTGCCCTCTGCCTCACTTGTGGATGCGGAATCTTGAGCCATATTTTTCCCTTGTGGAAAAGGGTTTGTTAACACAGTAGGTTGTTGTTGCACTAATAACTTTTGGGATTCTGCAAGCCGAGGGAATAGGTGAGTCGGGTGGTATTTCGTGTAGATATTACACAGATACTTTGACTTCTTCTTCTTCATTTTTCCCTCGCTAGCATTATTGGTATCCTTTTTATTCCCTTTACCCTTCTTATTTCATTGTTTCTTCTTTCCCTCGTCCTGTTGGTTGGCCTTGGAATTCGTCGATTTCACATTGTGTACATTCGACATCTGGGTAGGGGGAACAATTGAACTCAAAGTCTAGATGGACATGGTATTTTGTATCAATGATTGTTGCAACTGATTTGACAATAGATCTGTGGACTTGCTTTATGTTGAGCGCACAATGTCATCGGCATGGGGCCCAAAATTTTGTTTGGCCTTATCGAGAGTAGACCACGGCGCAACTGGAAATATCTCATAGATCATGCCAGACTAAGAGTAGATCAGTTCAAGTTGTTGGGCTCTCATAATTGCCTCCTCCTATGAAAACACTATGGAATTCACTACGTCCTTGGATACGCAAGGCACCAAAGACTTCAAGAACAACTCAAGAAAGAAAGCAGGAGGGACCTTGACTTTAATCAAGCTCTTTCTATGCCACCATTATCATATATGATCAGAGATATGGTCGGCCTTGTTTTGCTCAAATTTGGCCAGAAATTCGGTGTCGGCATCGTATCTCATAGGTAACTGGAAATGGTTCAAGAAGACCATTGCAAAGTCATTAAAGTAAGAGTACCTCGAGCCATCGAGCTCAATATACCACTTCGCAACACCCCCTATAAGAATGCGTTAGAAAAGGTGCAACTGGACAGAGTCATCCTTCAGTGAGTTTGATGAGCACCATAAGTGAAAGGTCGTCACATGATCACCTAGATCTTAGCCAGGATTTCCCTCAAATTTTGGAATATCTAAAGGCAAATTAGTCGGCATGGGGGGGCAATGTGGACCATGACAAATTGGGTCATTTAGTAATCTCGACAAGTCTGGCAGATGTAGAGTTTCCATAAATGGTATTTTTAGTTGTGAATTATTTAAAGGAAAAGAGGGCCCTAGATTTTGACTGGCACTGAGTTGCCAGGAAAATTTGGACTTCTACCCAGGTTTTTGGTAGAAACTGTGGCCTTGAATAGCAAAGGGAAACTGCTTCTGTTGGGGTGTCATCAACTAACTCCTAAAATTGGACAACATATCCTGTGTAGGGATTGCTCATTGCATTGTGTTCCAAGGACCTTGGAAGGGGATGCCCCTAGTTGATCCGACGAGCATGGGTATGGAGCCTTGCCCAGAGTTCCATTGAGTATGGAAGGGGTTTCCCCTGATCGACATCCCTTGCAAAGGAACTAATCCCTGCCAAGGATTCCAAAGACCCTATGTGGAGTAAACTCTAGTTGTCACTCCCTGTGAAGGAATAGTACCTTGCACCGGGTTCTGTTGACCAAAGTTGGGGTTGACCCCAGTTTAGAAAGCAGCCGAAGAAAAAGGATTATTCCCAAATGCATTGAACAAAGATAACGGCATAGATCCCATCGATGTTGTATAAAATGAAGGTCCTAAACTGCCTCCACCAAATAGGCTATAATTATCATTCGGCCCAATCAGCTGTTGAAAAACACTATCGAGTGAAGGGGGCGGAGGAGGTATATGACCCCCACCGTAAGGGATAGCATTAAAAGGGACAGTAGTTCCCACGGTTGACCCTTGCAAGGGATCGTTTGAGCTCCATGCCCCCAGGCCCATGGTCTGTAACGTAGAATAAGTAAGAACCGATTTTGTATCAAAGTTGGGCATCCCATATGAGAAGGGAGCCCCTGTTTCACTCTGAATAAATGGAACAGCAGTCGAAGTCATTAAAGGTATCGGATCACTACCTGAATTTGAGGGAGTCGAGACAACTATGGTCCTGACTGGAGAATGTGGGAGAGGAGGTAGGATTCCCCCTACAGTATTAGTCGTAATGGGATTACGGGGACTCATGGATGGAGTAGCAACATTTGCTTCCATTTTCACTCATAGAACTAGTTGGTGCTCAGAAGATGTCACCTCAGGAGGGACAATCTGAATCAAGATCAGCGTCGACAAGTCGGTAATCGGAGGATTGGCTTGCCTGAAACCTTCAATGTCAAGGTCAGAGACGGTCGATTCCTCCGGAGCCAGAAATTATCCCTGTGGAGCAAGATCGGGTATAGTTTCCTGCGGCCTGATCACTTCGAACGACCCTTCTTGATCAAGTCTTTGCCTTAACAGTGGCAAAGGCGACTCCAAAGTAACGAGCGACAGGCCCTAAAGCCTTCATGATTGACAAAGTTGTTGATATTCCACTTTTTGAAATGATCAAATGACACAGTAAGGATTGACTAGTGTAGAACAAAAAACACAAACTAAAAACTTTCCTAAAGATAAATCAAGCAGTCTACTAACTAGTGGGAAGGATGGTTACGCCAATCAACACTAGAGAAACTAACAGTTGCAAGTGAAACTCGAACACGAAAGTGCCCTTCGAGTATACTCTGCGAAGCATGATCCAACATCTACCCTAGGTACCATGGTATACCCCCGCGATCACCTGTGTAAGTTTGTAAAATATGGGCAAATAGGTTTCCAGCTCACAGTCAGTTACCAAGCAGGTACAATCGACAGTCAGGCAGATCATAATGAGCAGGATAACAAGTCTAAATCCCTTCAAGGGTATCGAAAGCAATTGGTTCGGAATACAACTGAGGATCTCAAACGCATCCGAGGTCCACAGATCTCTGTAGGAAAATGTGATCGGTATTGTTCCCGAGAAAGACAATCAATATACAATCCTCACTATGTTTAGTCCAGCTTCGGAGGGGTTATCTCCTATGCCTTTATTCACACGACCTCGTGTTTATCCCATGTATTAGAGGGGGGTCTCAGCTAACTCTTACAACACTAGACTTCAAACACTCCCTATCTCAGACTCCAATTTTTTTTTTAAAGTGGCCTTGAAGAATTTCCTCTTCACACTTAATTCAAGGCCCTAAAACCCTAAACTAGTCGGTGAACCCTACAAACAAAAAGTTTAATAATTTTTCGATTAAGCGTTAATTTTAAGGCTTGATTTACGCAAAGGGTGCAGTAGTGAAATTGATGTGTTATGAATTGACGAATAAGGAAGAGAACTTAAAATCATTTGAAACCAAAAGATACTTCAAAATTAAAGCAATGCTTGTAAACAACTCTTTGTAAATTCAACTTTTCTAATTGATATTTCAAGATCTCGTAAATGAAGAAATCTTAAAACTTGCTTTCATCTCACTACAAACTACTTATGTTTCAGGAAATCGAAAAGAACTTTGAAATGAAGACTCTTTTTCTTTTGCAAATAACAACCTTGACTACTTTACCAAACTAAATGCAAGAAAATAAATTCTCCTTTTTATTATTTTTTGAACCTCTTTAACAAGAAAAAACTAAACTAAAATATTTTTTTTCAAAGCAAGAAACAAGGAAAAAGAGAAAATTGAAAACAAGACTGATAAAGACCCTAAGCCCATTATAGATTGCATGGATTCAATCAAGAAATCAAAAGGTGGATCTAAAACTTGACAGCTCGCTCTAAACCTTTTAGGGAAAACACAAGAGGACTAAGGAACAAGTAAATTGAAACTTCAACCCAAGCTATGGCCACAGACAAAGACTTTGACTGATTCAAGAAAGTCCTGAGAAGTATGAAATTCTATCAGGAAAGAGACAAACTCTCTCTTTACTAAAAAATACTTTCATGAAACAGAGACTTGGGTTGTTGCAACAGCAACCTGCGTATGTACACGGGTTGTCTATTGTGCAGAGCGCGTATGTACGCGCGCTGACCCAAAACAGGGTGCGTACACCTCTGAGAATTTTTCTTAAATAAAAATACAAGGCAGACTTACAGGGAAGGGATGGCTGGTATGCACCTTGCAGGTGACCAGAAACCCTAAAAATACTCAGTAAACATGATTGAAACTCAAAAGGAAAACAAAAACCAATCAATCAACCCAAAAACTTCCCTAAAACACTAGAGAGACTCCCCAGTATGTGTAATGTCCCCCACCTCTTAGAGAGGTGATGAGGAGACTCAGTGGCCTGGGCACCCCCACTAGATCATAGTCTCACACTGAGGGGGAAAGTCAACTAGACTAAAGTTATATTTTTAAGTTGACTTGAGAAAGAAAAAGGATAAAGGGAGTAAAAGATAACTCAATAGAAGAATAGAAATTAACCATGGGAGTAACCTAACTCAATAGAGAATCAGAAGGAAAAAGTATAAGTAAGAGGTTGGGGCGCACCTATCATTCATCCTGATTTTTGGTATATTTTTTGATAGTGCTCTTGAGCATTCAGTTTGGGGGTTTGTTGTACAAACCCTTGTGAGCAACTTAGTGGTGAAATATCCACTCACCTTGTTCCACAGCTTGGTCTCGGGGATGAAATATTCCTCCACACCATTCTATTCTTAGCATATCTCGTTCTAGATCTCCAGCAGACAGCAAGACCATATTATTGGGGAATTTCCAGCAAGGGCACACCATACCATTGAGGAAGGTTCGATTTAGCTATTCAGGAGGGCGAACTCTCTTAGAAGATTTCGCACTTGGAGACGTTTTCTTTTACATTGGGCTTGAAACTTCAGGAGGAGGATCCCACTGCCCTGATCTATTACTTGACCGAGTTTGGGCTCGTTTGGAGCATTCTTCCATCAGGGCTGAATTATTGAGGGCTTTTGTCTCCACTTGGAGCATGGCACTCTCTGGTTGAAGGGTTCGACATTCAGATCTGCTTGATACTGGTATTCATTACTTATTCAGCCTTTAGAGGCTTCTTTGTATAGATGGGAGCATTTTGTAGCAGCTCATATCTATTGTTTGTACGACCGTCTGAGGTTTATGCTAGATCGGCCATCTATTGTATTGATCCTACATTGCTTATAATAAAAGGGGTCAGATCTTTGTTTGTTCTTCTATATCTTGAATGTCTGATGATCTTCATGTATTGAATGATTCTTGTATGCACTTAATATCTCAATAAACACTGGCACATTCACAAACCAGTGGTAGTTAGTGATTCCATGCCAGAATTTGGCTTGGGATCATTACAGTGGTATCAGAGCTTCGATCCTCCAAACCTGTGGAGGGATCGGCGCATGCAGAGGTACAATAGTATTTTTATGGATCGAAAGAAGAAATCGAGCAGTGAAACAGAGGCCGAAATGGAAGGGTCAGGGGATGACCATGATCCTTTAGGATTGGCTCTCATAGCAGTCGAGTTTGATAAGTTCCAGTAATATATCAACCGCACGGAAAGCACATTGGTCCAACACTTGGGCGAGTACCATGAAACCAGAAGAAGGGGACAGGCCGAACTCTCTGAAACCTTGAAGAGGGTTGACGAGAACCTGCAGATAATGAATAAGAATCAATCCAAGCTAAATGAACTTCTGATGCAAGTGAACCATCAAGGGAAGAACCCTGATATGTATGGGAATAAGGAGGTTGGTGGATCCGGGGAAATCCATGAGGAGACCAGATACAATCCGAAGAAAGTAGTTAGATCCGAAGGAAGTCTGGACGGAGACACGGGCCAGGGTCAGATGGGTAGCAGGGTCAATCAGAGACGATACATAACTACGTTCACAGATGATCATCTTGGTCGACATTCAGGTAGCAGAGCTAACCCTAGACCCTACATGCCCACATTCACAGATGAGCAAGGGCAACAAGAACAGGTAGAAGAATTTGTGGAGAAAATGGCAAGGAGTACCAAAGAATACTACAGTTTGGATATGAAGATCCAAAGACATATGTCCCTATATCAGTATTTCCAACTCAGGTTCAGAAATCAACCTAGAACAAACCACGGGGGTAGTTTTGAGTTTGAAAGTAGAGCAGGGAAGATAGAAATTCCATACTTTGACGGTACGGCCAAGATGACAGCACAGTCTTGGGTACAAAAGCTAGATACTTACTTACAGCTCAATCCCATGAGGGAGATGGAGGCCATAAACTTTGCCACTATGTACTTAGATGGCAAGGCTCATGACTGGTGGTATCACGGACTCACCACACTCGGCCACAATCAGATTGTGTCCTATACAGAATTCACTCATAGGCTCATTGATAGATTTGATCAAGGAGATCCTGAGTTACATTTTCGGGAGCTCACCCAACTCAAACAAACAGGTACGGATGAATCATACATTGATGAATTTCATAGGTTGGCAGTGATGATGCAAGATATGTCCCCGACCAGGCTCATGATGCTTTTCATAGAAGGGTTGATGGAACCTCTGAAGGGTTGGGTAAAGGCCTTCAAGCCTACCAGCCTACAAGAGGCCATTTGGAAGACGAGGGATTTGGGTCCAGCCGCTAAACCTAAATTCATACCCAGACCACCTCTCAACAATGGTGGAAGAGATCAAAGGTCTCCAATAAACCAGTGGAGACGTGACCGTAAGGGTTTTGACAAAGACCGTGGAAGAATAGATGACAACACTAGGAGAGAACTGAGGAGGAAGCAACTCTGCTTCACATGCAAGGAACCATGGAACCCATCACACAAGTGCATGGGACATGGTCAGGTGCACTACATTGAGGTCACTTCAGACAACGAAGAGGAAGATGAGATTGGCCAGATACAGAACATGGAGGCAGAAACCACT
>ML790441.1:181469-226222 GCA_009831015.1 Picea engelmannii
TATATATATATATATATATATATATATATATATATATATATATATATATAATTAATACAATTATTATATAACCTTAATATAATTAATATATTTAATATACTCAGAACTGGTATGGACAAGGGGAATCTTAATGTTTAATTAAAACAAAGCATTGTGATGGTCCCTGCGGATGCTGATGCAATGTGATTTCTGACCAGTGCTCTGAATTTCAAAGTGAATAAATTCAACCAACTGCAGGTAAATGGCAGGAGTAACTATGACTCTCTTAAGCTATCCAAATGCCTCATCATCTAATTAGTGATGCACGTGAATGGATTAATGATATTCCCAATATCCCTATCTACCATCTAGCGAAATCATAGCCAAGGGAACGAGCTTGGCAGAATCAGCGGGGAAAGAAGACCTTGTTGAGCTTGACTCTAGTTCAACTTTGTGAAATGACTTGAGAGGTGTAGAATAAGTTGGATCTGTTTTCGATACAAGTGAAATACCACTACTTTTAATGTTATTTTACATATTCAATGGGGTGGAGACGGGGCATTGCCCCTGGTTTTGGCCTGAAGACACGTTTCGGTGGGTCGATCCGGGCGGAAGACATTGTTAGGTGGGGAGTTTGGATGGGGTGGCACATCTGCTAAAATATAATGTAGGTGTTCTAAGATGAGATCAACAAGAACAAAAATATCATGTAGAACAAAAGGGTAAAATCTCATTTGATTTTGATTTTCAATATGAATACAAACCGTGAAAGTGTGGCCTATTATGAAAATGAAGTTGTTTTGGCCTTAGATGGTGGTGCGTGTTTTCTCAATGCATAGCTTCACTTTTAATGCTACTTAAATTAATGCATAGCTTCACTTGTAATGAATAGAAAGAAGCATAAGAACTCCCTGCTACATGCCTATAAGATTAGCTTCTCATGCGCCTTCCATCATTTTCCACAAACCTCTCGTTCCTTATAATTCATTGATAGATATGAACTAATACATCAATCAGATGTTTGCATGCATTAACATAGTTAATTTAAAATACTAATTGCTTGAGTAAGATTAAGTGGCCAATGCATTTGGAGTAATGGTTCATGCAACCCTGGGAGAGGATATATAGGCTAATAGGACTAGAGATGTTTGGAGGGGTGGTAGAAGGAAAATAATATGATTTTTAGTACATTTTAATCTATATTACGATGAGTTTTCATAATTGGTGTAGATATAACATTTGTATTTGGGAGATCCTAGCTGTGGACAACCACCCTTATTACCTTTCCCTCATATGATGATGATGATGATGGGAAAAAACATGTTTGTATATTCATGTGATTATATCTATAATAACTAACATTTATTTTTCATATATAGATTTAACCGAATTATTTCCCTTGAGTTGTTTAATTTCAAAATCCAATGGTCTTCCTTCCTACACCAAATATTTCCCCAATTCCTTTTCATGATGCATCACATTCTACTAATAACATTTTACTAAAAACACATGTTACTTTAATATTGAGAATTCTAGGGTAGCCTCTTCATTCCACACAAATGAATTATTCTTCAAGGGAGATGTGATCGGGGGTGCCTGCTTGCATAGTTCCCAATGAATTTTCTATATTGTCATCTAAGACTCAGGAATCCTTTAACAGCTTTGATGCTTTTAGGAATATGCCAATTTTTGGTAGATTGAACCTTTTGACGATCAACCTTTACTGATTCATTTTCCTTAGAACCTTAACCCATTCTTGTGAAACAATATGATTCAAATAATATACTTTTTTCTAAAATCACATTTGGAATTTTTGCACACAATTGATTGTACTCAAATATTGGAGCACTTTATCCACATGTTGAAGCCATTCTTCCCATGAATTCCTATAGATAAGTATATCATCAAATAAAACCAATACAAAATTTCTAAGATAAGGCTGAAAAATGTTGTTCATGAGGTTTTGGAAAAATGAATTATCAAGAACTCATAGTGTCCCTCAAAATCGTGAAGAATTTCAATTTTTCCATATGGATGGGATGTATACTCGTAGTTTTTTCATATTTTAATTTTCCCTTCAAATTTTTTTTGTATTATATCATATTCGTATTCTTATATGATAACTATGACCTAAAATGGATCTCCTACCCTATTGATTTCAAATTGACCCTTGAATGGTCTATTTCCCTATCAATTTATCGAATTGTCCCTGACGGTCGTCGGATATTTGGATATTTGAACCATAGTTGACATTATAATGTGATAGGACAATGTTGGTCTAGTTTTAACCATGTCCAAAGTCATTTCCATGTATCTAATGTGTGAAACACTATAATTCTTGGACGAGTTTAACTTCACACTTGGAAAAAGTGGTTGATAAAAGTGCCATATGTTTCCAACAATATAGGGAAAGTCATCTTAGTGTGATAATGAAGAATCATGTTTTGGTTGTCTGAGTTAGTAATGAAGTAGTTGTTAGGTATGATTAATTATAGTTAGGTGTAATTAGTCATAAGTGGTTCCACTGTATTCATCCTTTATATCAAGAGGGCAAGTTAAGAGGATTAAGATACAACTAAAAGAAAAAAGACTCAATTGAGAAATATTTCAATGGCATAAGGATGCCACCAAAGAAATAGATCTAGTATTTATGAAAACAAGTGTTAATGAAATTATTAAATTACTATATCACTAATATGTAGCTAAACAATGAGCATAACATAATTTCAAATAGTTATAAAACTAAAAAATAAATGCATGACATGGTTCTGCAATGATGATATAATCAATGTGAAAAATAACTTTATGATCACCCTATTTATGTAACATGTTGGACCTCATATTTATAAGTTGTTATGTGCGAGTTGAGTTAGTGTTGATCATAAACATGCTATTGATGCTTGACACCTTGAAATTTTATGTCATTTGCAAAAAATATGTATAATGTATGAAAATATTGAAATATACAAGAAACAATGTCATAAATAGTTTGATCATGTGCCAATAGGATTCCAATATCTAGGTAAGTTCTAAAAGAGAATATTAATCAATAGGCCTTCACTAAGGAATTGCATATTCCATCAAAATTTATTGAGGCTTGTTGTTTGATTGTCAAATTGTTTGTGTAAGTCAAGTTTGAGTCTGGAAACCCTCCCATACTGCCATTGCATGTGTCTAGTCTAACCATGTCAAAATTCAGTCCATACAAGCACAAATTGAAAAAATTTCAATGTTGGCCCCATTCACATGTCACTTATAAGCGAGGTCAATTACATGAGTAGGCTTGCCTTATTTTTTGGTTTTGATAGAATAACCAAAGAATATTTTATTGTCAAGTTATTTGTTTGAGTCATGTTTGAGTCTAGAAACCCTCCCATACCATCAATGCATGTGTGTTGTCCTAACATGTCAAATTTCATTCCATACAAGCACAAATCGAAAAACTTTCAACATTGGCCTCATCGTAGAACTAAATGCATCACCATCTAAATGTTATTTCATTCATAATGAAAAAATAAGTACCTACTAGTTATAAGTATCAAAGCTATGAATAACTAATTGGTAGAAATGGTGCATAATATGTAATTTGACATATAGCTAAGAATTTTGCAACTTCTTTTGGAAATTTTTGAACAAGAAACATAATAAATAATAAGAAAAGAATATGTACCTCCTTTACATGATTTTTATTGTCCTTGGTTGTAGTGTACTCCAATCAATAGAAAGTGTACTTCAATATACAATTCAACATTTCAATATATTCATTAATCTTCTAGTTGATCATCTTCATCGAACTGGGCATCCATATCATCTAGTTCATATAAGGTCTTGAAAGGATTGATTGTATCAACATCGTAATCAATGTCATTTTTGAGAAATATATCTTCATCATGGATATCATCATCAAGATATGCATTGTCTCCTACTAGTACATTTGGTTGAATTCCTTCAAGTTCTTCATATGACACATCTGCTACATCATCGACATGTTCCTCTACATCATCTTCTTCTTCAAGATCATTTTCTTCCTCTACAATATTATACTTTACTGGCCTTCCTCTTGGATCATATCTAACAAAAAATGACCAACCTACTCTACCTGGAACCTCTGAGTAAAAGACATGTTTGCATTGGATTGGAAGAACATAACGATTTGTTCATGGCTCAAATGACCTTGTATTAACCATGGTAAATCTGTTATCATGTAGAGTAACAATTCTTTCAATATCACGTTCATTCATTCGTATCTTGTACCATTTGACATCAAACAAAACTATTTTGAAGGATTTAAAGTCACACTCAAGTATGTCCTCCAAATACCCATAATATCAATTTTGAGATACTTTTGGACATCTGTCACTTCTAGAGGAAACATTAGTGACCTGGAAGACTGCAGTTATCCCACAATCATAATTTTACCTCTTTTCATCCAACTTTTGATGTGAAATTTACAACCATTGTACCACATAGCCTTGTGATGTTTCAAGTGCAATATGCCATACACATAAAAAATGAATTGTCAATTAATATTAAACATATTTATATAACTTGTAATGTATGGACTGGAAAAACAAATTGAAACCGACATTAATAATTTATGAAATAACATAATGAAATATTGAATGAATAACATGATTTCATGTTTATCTTTCAAACCATATGCTAAATCAATTTCCTACTGCGTAAGATCAATATCTCCATTACGATGAGATTCTATAACCAATGTAGACACCCCTTCCCATGATAACCTACATTCACATTGTATACATCTATCAATCCATATCTTCATCCAGTCAAGATTGTTTGCAATGTATATATGTAGTGCATCCCACTCTCGACCAACTATATCAGAAAATCATAATTCACCAATATATGTTAGTTAGCAAGGTATAAAATATTAATAATTGATGAAAGCATAAAAATTAATAAGCATGATACACATAAAAAGCAAAATTCAGATGTATTATAAATCTCCACGACCATCTAATTACCTTTCACTTCCCTCATTCTACCTTTCCCCAACAGGTGCTCCCCTTCAAAAATTTTGATGGATTTCACATCCCAAATGCGATCCACATGCATATTTGCTGCTAATTTAGGAAGATATTGAATAATATACACCATCGATTGATATACCATATATCCCTCCACCATAGAACCCTAAGGGGGTGATCTTTGTCTAAACAAAGCCTTTAATGATTTCAAGTGCCTCTCCACCATCCACATTGACCTTGTGTGTACTAGTCCACACAATTCAATCTCCTCAACGTGGTGTATGAGGTAGTGTTCTTGTTTATTGAAAAATGTTGTAGGTAAATACTTTTTCATTTCACACATTAGACGAGGAATTTCTCTCTTCCAATACTTTATATCTTCTTGAAGGATTTCTTCGAATGACCATCTATAGTCGATGAAGCAAGCAAGTAACATGTTTCAACAAAAAAATATAAATTAATATATTACATTATAAGTAAAACACATGTCATTAAGAACTTGAACAACAAATTAAAAAAACAAAATTGCATATAAATTACTACTTACCTCATGTATTTGCCAAGATCGTATATAAATTGTTTGACGTTGTTGTTGAAATTGTCTGGGAGAGATAGAGGTAGAACACACTGTAACAATCAAAATAGATCTTTATTTGACTCTAAAGTATACAAAAAAAAAAACTAAAAAATGTATACCAATTAGTGTAAAGAATGAAGGTTAATGTGTTAATGTGTTAATGTGTCAATGATTGAAACCGACATTAAAAATAACTGATTAGTGTAAAGAATGTTAATTGTAAATATTTAATTCTTATTTTAAACATTAATTAAAACTTCAAAAAAAAAAAAAAAAAAAATCAAACTTTATGTATACGTGATGATGAAACACATTACATACCTTAGGATCTGTGTCATACAAGTGTTTTAAAAACCATTCAAAACCTTTAAGTTCACCAACAATAATGTAGTGGAAAGAATATTTGCTCTTGAACCTTCATAAAGTGGTGTATTTTCCTTCTCTAGCAGAGGTACATCAAGATGATCAATGTCCTCATCATCCTGATTCAGTCGAGTGAACGAGTCTTGGATCAATTCATTTGTCCCATCGTATTGAACTTTATTGTTAGCATTGTCATCTTCTTCCATGGGATCATTAACTTGATCTTCAATATTTGGTGCTCCAGATTTCTCAGCACCTTGTAGTACAACATCATTTCTGCTAGTGCTTGGTGCATTCAGACGCTTAGGAGGGAAACTTGACTTTATAATTACAAACAGTCATGCAAAATTAGTGTACTGCATAAGAAATATTAAAAAAATATATTTTTTTACAAATACAATCAATATAAAGATATATAATGAATATGTAGTTTACCAAGGGACGATATTCGTTCGGTCCACCTTCAACGTGCCCTTGCGTTCTACAATGTCTTTTCTTTGTTTTTATTAAAATTCTTTTGAGACGTAATCTCCTGCATTGAGCGCAAGGGAAATAACATCTCTTGTCACCTTTTTTATTTGTCGACATTCTTCACCACAAATAAAGTATTGCGACGATTATGTTATAAAGTTCAGTGGTGTACTGGATCTATTTTATTCTTGAAATGAAATAGACCAAACCATACAATATATTTTACCACATAAGCTTCAAAGATTCACCATGAGAAAGTAACATAATCAAACGAAAAAATAGAACTAGGGAAAGAGATCCAGTTACATTATAGTACTAAAGTAAGTTAACAATTTAATTCACAATGCAAGCTACAGTAACATTTTTTTTCCCTGTTTTTCGTTGTTTATAGAAAGTTTAATGTGATCTCTTCCATCTTCTACAATACAATTTGGGGCAAGACTAGGAGAAATTGTAAGGTTGATGTGCATCAAATTAGGCATACAATTCGAACAAAACATATTTAGAAACATAATCAAATAACATGTATTTCTTCAAATCATCATAATAATAAAAAAAAATCAATGGTTTTCTCTTCTTCTCTATATCTTTTGGATTTTCATTTGGAATTGTGGCCCATGCTTGACTGCCAAATACTCTAAAAGAAGAAACAATGAGCTTAACATGGGTTGAAGTTTCCTTGATAGTCAGATTCAACATTTCCTATGAGGCATGTTATTTTGAATGTAATTTGAATAATTCACTACTTTAGCCCAAAAATAAGGTACCATGTGCCTAGAAAACATTACTTCCACCCCAACCAAAACACTAAAATGGGAAATGGTTTTATGGTGTCACTAGGAAATTGTCCCTAGCAATGATCTTCCTCTTCACCTCTACAAAGAGCCATACATCATGGAAAAATCATCATATTCAAATATAAGCATGGAAAAATTGGCATGTTCATAGACAACATAAAATCTATGTAAAAGTATAGGGTTATAAAATATTAAAGGAGACAAAAGAAAAAAATATAACTAACCTTCAAAGTCTAAAATCCTCCGGTACACCTTGAACAATGATCACAAAAATAAGCTATGTAGATCAAAGATCAGTTGGATGTCTTAGTTAAAAAGAAACCCTTGACATAAAAACGAAGATTATCAGAGGTAGAACACATAAATGTTGTCGCAACTACAAAACTTTAGTCGAAATTTGGTTTGAGCTAACTAATTCATACATTCGTCGGCGTTGTAATTCTCATAAAAATATGTGTAAATTAAGGTTGACCGAATTCAAAGTCAATGACCATTATGTTGACTCACAAACAACTATTTTTTCAAATTCTAACGTGTCATAATAGTCTCCGGAATACCAATGTCATCAAGAACACATCGAAAGGGAAAAGTTATCGGGGATTAATTTGAAAAAAAATAAAATAAAATAAAATCGTGAGTTTTAAATTTTTTTGACGGAAAATTTAATTTTATCACAATCTTCATAATAGTTCGTCAACATTTTAGCCCATATGTAGTAGTGTAATCCAGAAAGGGAGTCAGTGGCAGTCAGGAAGGTTTGGGCCATTTGATAGACCTTTCAATTATTTTCTAATTAACTTAGTAAGCAAATGAAGAGTTGTACATTTAATTATCAATGTGGAGCTCATATGGAACTTGCGAAATGTCATGCACAATCTATGCAAGAAGAGTGTTATTTTGACTATGGTGTTGTAGCACTTTAATGTCACAATTCAAAGACTCATAATACTTAATTAAGTTGCCAACCTATGCTAAGGCCTAAGTTGCTCTAGAGAAATTAAATCACACTTGCGAGAATTGAAATCACACCTGCGGGAAATTAAGATCACACTGACAAAAATTGAAATTACTCTTGCAGGAATTGAAATCACTCTTGAGGAAATTAGAATCACACTTGCAGGAATTAAAATCACTCTTGTGGAAATTGAAATCACTCTTGCAGAAATTGAAATCACTCTTGTGGAAATTGAGATCACACTTCGCAGAAATTAAAATCACACTTGTAGAAATGAAATTTATGCTTATGGTCTATTGGTGACTTGCTCAAGTATATTGAGTATAATGAAGGTCTTGTGTTGTCACAAAAATTAAGTGTTCGTTCATTTCATATTAATCCAATAACATCAATCCAAAATTGTAAAGACTAAACCTAAAGAGAATCAAACAAGAAACACGCTAAGTGCAACTGCAGGCGGAGTTGCAGCAACAGAGATGCATCACAAAAATAAATATGACTGAGTTACAGCAACACGAATTGCAGCAACTAAATTATGTTATAACAAAAACTTGAAGAGACATGAATTGTAGCAATGAAAAGCGCAAAACGATTGTTGCAAAATGTTGAATGGAGAAAACCAAACCACTCATAAATCATAACATTGTTTTGTATATTGGGAATGATAACAAACTGAAAGATCGTTTCGAAAACGAGAACTACACTATGATTCTAAAGAAACAACAAACCAGAAAGTAGACACAAAATGTGAAAAAAGACCTAGAATTACAACAATTGAAAGCAGTTGTTATCACATAGAGTTGTGGGGGGAATCAAAAAATTCATTTTAGTCTTTTTCTTTGAGTCATAGGTTCTTTGTAGTTCTATGTTTTCTTCCTGGAGTCATTTTTCAATATTCAGATCGTCTTTATAAACCCAAGTCAATTTAGCCTTAGTCTAGGATCTTGTGGTTGTGTCCTCGGTCGAGTTTTAGTCATCATGAAAAGGAGTGTTAGTTTTCATCAGTCACATCCTTCTAATCACCGTCATCACCTTGAGATTTCACTTCCATAAGTTCTATGAAGTATCTCTAGTTGTTACTTTACCCGTTCATGTTGTCAAATCGGTTTGTGGTTTGAATGCTGCCAACTCACTAGGAGAGTTCGCAGCGCACTCAAAGTACCCCCTTCATTCAAAATAATCATTTACTTATGACATGATAGGATTTTTTATTGTTTTCAAGGTTTATCTCTAACAACTTACAGGGATCATAAATTTGGATATCCTAACTGTTACCTTGAAGCACTCAAAATAAAATTTTGGAGCAGGCGCTACAAACTGTGACCGATGCTGCGAACTCCGTTGTGAATTGGTTGCAAAGGATAGTTGGCAGTGAGACCACTTGTAGGCATCCCTGTGCAAATATGAAGGTATCAGCATTCAACTCCAGGTTACCATGTACTCTATAAACTTTTCCACCTTGCTTTAAGGTCTAGAAAGGGTTGAGTGGTTGTTTCTCTTTGTGGCGTTGTGAACTGATGAGTGTTGTTGCAAACTGATGATTGGCGCTCTGAACTGTCTTGGATGAGGGTTGGAGGATAGGTAGCTTGCAGGCTTCTAGGTGCAAATATGAAATTACCAGCATCAACCTAATAGCCATCAGGTACTCCATGAGATTGTTTGTCTTGTTTGGAGGTCAGGAAAGGAGTGTGGCTGCCTATTTTCTCTTGGCATTGCGAACTCGTTGATAGAGGCGTTGCGAACTCATTTCTTGTAGAAGATGCATCTAAATATTTTATCATAACTCCAAAATGGTGATGTGGGTTTTTTGGAAACTTTTTGTGGACGATAATGATAATGTCATTGACTTGTTGTCCAAATTTCATCCTAACCTAGTTTATAATTCAAGTGATACAATTAAAACATCAGTGCATTGCAAATTGCCGCTACAAACTCTCGGTTTTGCATAGTTGTTGGATATCTGCCTTGTTTGGAGGTTTCCAGTTGTCAAGGAAGGTTCGCATGGTCTCCTAGGATTTTGTTGGAAATGAGGGACATGTGTTCCATCTCCAGATCATTGAAATGGCCTATTTCAAAAATCATTTATCATCATAGACAAAATCCCAAAAAAATAGGAATTTGTTGGGATTTTGTTGGAATCTTTTGTAACAAGACTCCTAAATGGAGGAGGATCCTATGTAACTCCTTGGTTTCGACCTCCTTAGGGTAGATAGATATTATTCATTATAAATGAAAGGGTTTTTTATGAGAAAAGGGTTGGATTCATGATCTAAGAGATGAGAGAGCTAGAGGAGCAGTTTATCTGCTCATTTGTAACCTGAGGGCATGTTGTAATTAGCATTTTTGCCATTAAAGATTCATGAGATTTGTTTATCAGCTTGTCATCTTTGTTTTCCATTTCTTTTGTTATCTTATTGATTGAATATATTGTAGGTTTTGAGGATCAAAGACTACCTTTGATTAATGGATCCCTGAGTAGCAAAGGATCTGTTGTAGATGGCCTATTAATCATTGTTTCTATTCAAGCTTATTTTCAATCTATTCTACATAGAGGATCTATGTTTAGTAGACATTCTTCTGATTGTTCACTTTCCTTTCTTCTAATCATCATCATATAAACTCTTAACTTGATATTTAGCTTGATTGCCTTAAATCTGTAGAGTGTTTGGATTCCATGCCCAATGGTAGATCATTGATCTACAGTCAGATTATTGTCCTCCTTGTTCTTTCTTGTTGATCCACCCAATTTTAAATTGATTTAATTTTTTAGTTTTTATGGTAGGGGAGAGACCTCCAATTTTGATATCGTCATATAATAGATATTTTGTTCCTGTTTTGTAAACTAGATTTAAGACACTTTGTTTCTAAATCATTACTTGTTGATCTATACTTTGGGATTTCCTTCTGTGATTGACACCTTTTCTGAGTTTTCCTCATCCATATGTCACCTTGATATAAACAATTATCTATAAATCTTGATGGTATTGGGCTTGTACTCATGGAAGTCTGAGTGTGACTCTCGGTTCTAAAATTTTTGGCGTCATTGTTGGGGAGCGAAGTGTGAAGAAAGCTTCCTTGGGAGAACGACATAGATCCAGCTCTTGATGGTAGACAAGAGAGGGACACGGAAATTGACTGTAATCATCTACCTGGCGACTCCACAATCAAAGAATCCACTGGAGGAAGGATCCTGCTGACAGAAAGATGAAAATACGGAAGGGACAATCCAAGTATCAGTTCATTAGTTTTCTCCATGAACTTTTGTTATTTTTCATTAGTTCATTATTGTCTTTCCCTTTACATATAAGAAGGATTATCCTTTGCTTTGTTTAGTCTAATGATCATCAACATTCATTTATATATCCTTCCTTGGAAGAAGAAGGTCCACATTCTGCATGTGTTGTAGATGTTGATCATCAATCCTCACCTCAGCCTATTGAGAAGAACTAGGTTTATATCTCAATCCTTCATGAACATGCTCAGCCTTGTAATCATGAGGATGATGAAATTGATTCATTATCTTCTCAAATATTATCACCTACTACTATCATTGTTGAGCCTTTCAATCAACTTGTTAAACCTCATTTTCAACCCACTGTTGTCCAAACTAGAATCAGAGAGAAAATGTTTAAACCTTTAAGACTACCATCTCATGTTCATCCTTACCTTCTTAATTTATTTGAGTATCTTCCTCATTTTTTCTGGAGAGGGCCATATTACTGCCAAGAGGAATTTGGGAGCCTTTAAGAACTTTGTTGATCAGTTTGAGATAGTACATGAAGATGTTACCATGAGGTTGTTTTCCAAATCCTTGTTTGGGGATGTTGCTTTGTGGTTTAAGGGTTTGGGAGTTGATTTTGTTGGTTCTTGAATTGAGTTATGTAATGCATTTTTTAAGTATTGGGGTGAGAATAAGTCCTTTAATCAATACTTGGATGATTTTAATGTTTTGAGGAGAGGGGAGGAAGAAGATCTGGATGGCTTCAAGATGAGATTTTACAATTTTTATCATAGCATGCCATTTGAAATCTGGCCTTCCGAGACTACTGCCATGGTGTACTATGTAGCATCTCAGCATTCAGATCTTGTCCTTCTCCTGAGAGAAAGTAAATCCTCATCATTAATACGGTTGTTTGAAGATGTAGAGGAAGTCGAGGAGAACATTCAAGATTGAAAAAGGATTCAAGATCAGGCTTACCTTGAACAACAAGAAGAATGTGAGTATAATTCATATTTGGGACAGCAAGAAGAATGTGAGTGTAATTCAGATTTGGTACATCATTTGACAGTTTTTTCAAGTTTTTCTATGGATCGGGATGTACATCATGCTTATGATCAGTTTCCAAATAATTTTGAGCATGCATTAAAGGATGATTGTATAGATAACTATATATTCTTAGTTGATCATAATCATGATGCTTTAAATCCTGCTATACAATTATTATATGACCTTTTTTATGAAGGGGAAACTATCATTCTTGATGATCAAGAGTTGCTCACGAAAGAATAGGAAGGTCATCTATTTTTAGGGAAAGGGGAATGTATGCATGGGAAGTTATCTTTTATGAATCAACATGTTTTTGATGTTGGTTTTGAGGATCAAATAGCAGTTTTATTGGAGTCATATCTTTCAGATTTTCTGAAGATTTTGGATTTCATTATTTCACTGGTCTTTGTTGGTGAGTATGATTTTTCTGAAGAAGTTTATATCGTTATTGTTATATTTATGTTATTATCTATTGATCAGTGGCAGAGATGGGATTCTTTCAATCCTAAAATTATTTGAATGGTTGATGTGGTAATTTGCATTTACTTGAGCAAGTTGCAGATCTGGTTAGAGGTAGGATAGAATAGGAAATAAGCTTTCTTCTCAAGCATTTGCTTTTCTTTAGTTTGCACAGAATGATCAGATTTGCAGTATGAGGTTTGTTTGCAGTAAGTTTATTAGTTTGCTTGAATAAGTGGTGGATTTTGGCAGTGTTGCAGAGGTTGGTTGCATAGATGACTCCATATCCCATGGATAAGGCCATTGGAACTGCATGTTATTGGCAGCTCACATGGAGCATGCCATCCCTTGTGGAGCCAGATGTTATCACATAGAGTTGTGGGGGGAATCAAAAAATTAATTTTAGTCTTTTTCTTTGAGTCATAGGTTCTTTGTAGTTCTATGTTTTCTTCCTGGAGTCATTTTTCAATATTTAGATTGTCTTTATAAATCCAAGTCAATTTAGCCTTAGTCTAGGATCTTGTGGTTGTGTCTTGGGTCGAGTTTTAGTCATCATTACAAGGAGTTTTAGTTTTCATCAATCACATCTGTTAGCACTCTGTAAATCTATTCAGTTGATAAACAGATGATGAAGGTAACTTTTTCAACCAACTTTGAGACCCGAAACTAGCCTTTCGGATCTAGAGAGGGCTCTCTCAGAAATGGCGCGGTATCCGCACAGAATATGGATTTGCAAACAATGATTAGATTTAACATCGATGTTAAAATGGTTTCTGGTTATATTGGTGTAGAAAAGTAAAACTTGGTCTATGGGGTCGATCTGAGGAAAAGACGGAACAAATGAATCAATGACTAGATTCGAGAGGAGAAGGCTAGGCGAGTAACAACCTTCAGTGTAAACCGTAAAGTGTGGCGGGAGAAAAACACAGGAAGTAACTCAAGAGCGTCGTTGTGGATGAATTCAGAGTTAGATTGAGAGGAAAATGTTTTGTCTAAGTGGCGCGAACAAGGGGCGCAGTACAGCGAATCCACAGGTTCGAAAATTCGTTCTAAAATAGACGATATGAGATATGAAATAAGAGATAATAGGAAACACATACACAGAGAAAGAAACACAATACATCCAACTATAACAACTAGAATCTTTTCATCAAATCACAGGACCTTTGCATTAAATTTCGGTCAAAAATTCAGATTTCATACAATAGCAGTCGTTTTCTCAAAATTGCCAACCAACCCTGTTTACATAAAAATGATCCCCTTATATAGAAATATAATGTCACCCTTGGATGTTAGGGTCGATCTACTCTCTCCTGGAATCATGGATCATTTTTCTTTGAAAGAGAACAATAACTTCAATGGATTCACTAAAAATAGAAAACCCGACTTTGCCAAATCATAATCGTAACCGAAATATTCTTTACAGTCATTGATCATGATCCAAATTAGACCATATGGTTGTGATGAGCCATAATTTTCACTGCTGGACACTCTGTCATCCTTGCACAGCAAGTCTGCTACGCAATTGTAACCTACAGCAAAAACGCAGCAGAATGCGCAGCAAACGGGTAAAATAGGCGTTAAATATGACATCGTATCTCACTGATAAAAAACTATTTTTAGAAACTAAGAGAGTTTTTGTAGTTAATATCGTTATAAAGAAAAACCTCTCTCATTTTCTTGAAATTAATCTCCAGTTGGCCGGAATACGTGTCGCAAAAACATGTCTCGGACAGGAAATCATGAAAATTGAAAAATAAGGCTCAAAGATTCCTTCGAATCTCCCAATACGTGACACATTTTTCAAATCTTAGAGAGATTTTTATTATTTGGTTTTTCCTTGACAAAAAACTCTCGGGGATTTTCAAAATTCCTCTCTAGTTGGTCAGAAATCGATATTGAAGTTGACCACTAAACCAGTAATTTGCGTAGTGCGATCTGTAGCCTGTGTGCTGGAAAATTCCACTACACGACAACATCCTATGCGCGACAGAATCCATTGTGCGACAACATCCTATGCGCGACGAAATCCACTACGCGACAACATCCTATGTGCAACAGAATCCACTATGCAACAACATCCTATACGCGACGAAATCCATTGCGCGACAACATCCTATGTGCGACAGAATCCACTACGCGACAACATCCTATGCGCGACATAATCCATTGCGCGACGAAATCCTATGCATGACAAAATCCATTGCGCAGCAACATCCTTTGTGCAACGACATCCTCTACGCGACAAAATCCACTGCGCAACAACATCCTATGCATGATAGCATTCTTTGCATGACAGCATTCTTTGCACGGTGCGCAGTGAATTTTGCAGCGCGCAGTGAATGTTGCAGTGCACAGTTGCAAATGGAAATGGAACAAATAAATGATAAGCTTCCTCTTGAAAATGACCCTTGGAGATGTTAGATCTTTCCAGTCATAAAAACAATATGGGTGCTAACATGCATGACTTTGAAAATTGTTGACAAACCTATAACCTTAGCTATGAAAATCATGTCCTAACAAACTCAAGATATGGATCACTTATTAAATAAACAAGTGTCCATTTACAATAAATGCTATCTTAACAATCTTAAAATAATACTCCTATTTTAGAGCCGAATATACGACACCTCTCTAGAGTCATATCTTTTACAACAATAATTTATTTCTAAAAGTCTATATTTATTAATCAACTATTCTAGATTATTAATTTAATATTCTAAATTAATAATCATTTTATTCTAACTTTATAAACTATGATAATTGTATTTTGGATTATCTAACAACAACTGGCTCCAACGAGTATGCTATCCTCCCTGTGAGGTAGCAAAGAACAGTAGACCAGGTGCCAATCCATTGGGCTTCTCCCAAACTCAACTTTCCAACTATAACTTGTAACCTACATCTGTTGAAATCCCAAAACTGTATATGCTCCAAACTGAAATCTGAAACTAAGCTGAAAATGAAAACTGCAGATTGCTAAAAGAAATGCTCGTAGTACTGAGCTTATTTGCACTCCTACCTACCCTAACTGCTGAAAAGGATGTCAATCAAGTGAAATCAAAATGCCAATGCAACCATGCAAGCACTTTATCCACTTTTTGCTTTCTTTGCACATGCTTCCTCCAAAGCCGGTTTACTGATAAGCCATTCAAAAGTTTATCTATAAATTCAAATCTCAAAAAATCAAAAACATTGGGACTATTTTCCACCTCCAACAAAACTGCAAATGGATCCTCTAGAACATACATAAAACAACAATCATGTTCCACCCCTTCCACTGTATCCTTGTTTTCAAGTAATTCAACTTGTTGATTACCACAAAAAGGCTGAAAAATATGTTGAGACTGCTGGAAATAACAATCTTCTGAATCAGAAGACAGTGCTGGCTGAAATGAAACCCCTAGTGGCAAGCAATCCATATCTAACACTGACGTTTATTGACCATCATATTTATTTCCAAGCTGATAATTTATCACAGGCTTCAAATCTGAACTGAAATACCCTTCCATGTATTCAGCAATAGGGTCATTAAAGGTATGAGACTGTTTTTGGTCCTCTTCACTAATAGCACTTTTCTCATGTAGAAAAATGTCACTGTGAATGCAATCATACTTCATTGCTTCCTATGTTATCTCATGATTTTATTTTAACAATTCAAAGGAAGAAAAGCATAATGGAAGATAACTTTCATTGGCAAGTCCATGAATTTCTTCACATTCAACATCATGCCTGGAGGATTTCTGATTTGAAACATTATAAATATTTTACTTCAGCAATTTGAAAGATGCAAAACATAATGGCAAAGTTCTTTCTTCTAATTCAAAACTTTCTTCATTTTCATCACTGTTGTCATATGCACATTTGCCAATTTCTTTGGGTTGTTGAAAACAATCATTTTCAGATTTGGAAAGTGCAACTGCTTGTTGTGAAGAGTCAAACTCATAAGAATCATTGTACCCATCATACCTGGTTTCACCAAAAACCTTTTTAATGTCATCAAACATGAAAATTGAGGAAGCGACTTGTTCTTCTGCAAGTTGGTCTACAAATTCACATTCATGGCCATCCACAAATGTATACATAAAATAGTCGGTTTCTAGCTCATGGTGGCATGGATCTAAATTTAAATCAATATCAAAGTAATTTGTGAGAGTAGATTGTTCTTCAAGCTGATCATCATTCTTTGCAAACACATCCTCATGACATCCTTTAGGAAAACTTATGATACAATTAGCCTCCTGCATACTATGCACAATCTTTGGTTCCTCAGCTTTCAATTTCTCATCGAAAATCTGATTTTGCATCTCCTTACATGCTTGAATGTTCTCTGCAACTTCCTGAGCATTGTTGAACATTTGTTGCAAAGACATAGACTTCCTCTCCATCAGAAGAAAAGATAAGTCTGATTGAAAGGTTGTTACATAATGGAGCATGGCAGCAGTTTCAGGAGGTTGAACTTCTTTAGGAAGTTTATAATAAAGACTAGCAAACCTCCTACTGAAATTTGAGATGGTTTCATCTTTCATTCTTCTCATGGCATAAAACTCTGACAGGAGTAGATTCCATGACTTTCTCTCACCACAAAATCTACAGAAAGCTTCCCTCAATTCATCCCACGAGCTAATCGACTGAGGATGCAAATGTATGAACCATGCTTTGGCATCTCCTTGTAAGGACTGAGAAAAGGCCCTCATAGACACATCATCATGTTCAATCTCAAAAAAATCTATAAAATTCTCAAAGATTTGAATATTTTTTTCAGCTGAATGTCCATTGAGCTCTCCATCGAACCTAGGAAGGTACTTATAATGTTTCAGAGGAAAGTAATGAAGGATGGAAGGCAATTTAAGAGGATTGTATCTTTCTTGAATCTTGGAGGATACAGGATTAAGAACAGAAGGTACAAGCTCAGCTTTGGTTTCATTAAGCTCACAAGAATGATCATGAACATCATATGGTTCAGAGGAAGGAGCTTGATGAATATCGGTTGTACAAGAAGGAGGTATACCTACAATTTGCAATGAAGGATATACAAGGGTAGATCTCTGGGATTCATTTGAACGCAGTAAGTGAAGAAATATTCTTTTGAAAAACTCAGGAAAGGACAAGAAGATATTGATATAACAGAAAAGTACTTCTTGAACTAAAATTAAACTCGAGTACCTTATTTTTCCATACTGCTCTTCCATATCTCTGTCAACAAGTCTCATTCTCCAGTGGAGTCTTTGAATTGGATTTGAAGCTTGATTGGAGTCGCCATGAAAACTTTAGCTCTAGATTCTTCTGCCATTGGAATCACCTTCAACTGATTTTTTGATGTGTGGAGTCGCCAGAGTAGAAATACAGCCAATATGTGCCTAAGTGTTTGCTTCTCTCAGACCTTAGAACTAAAACAATGTCATTCTTCCCACGGAAAATTTTCAAATTCGTCCCCGGCAACGGTGCCAGAATGTTAGCACTCCGTAAATCTGTTCGGTTGATAAACAGATGACGAATGTAACTTTTTCAACCAACTTTGAGACCCGAAACTAGCCTTTCAGATCTAGAGAGGGCTCTCTCAGAAATGGTGCGGTCTCCACGCAGAATATGGCTTTGCAAACAATGGCTAGATTTAACACCAATGGTAAAATGGTTTCTGGTTATATTGGTGTAGAAAAGTAAAACTTGGGCTATGGGGTCGATCTAAGGAAGAGACGAAACAAATGACTCAGTGACTGGATTCAAGAGGAGAAGGTTAGGCGAGAAACAACCTTCATTGTAAACCATAAAGTTTGGTGGGAGAAAAACATAGTAAGTAACTCAAGAGCGTCGTAGTGGACGAATTCGGAGTTAGCCTTAGAGGAAAACGTTTTGTCTAAGTGGCACAAACAAGGGGCGCAGTACAACGAATCCATAGGTTCAAAAATTCGTTCTAAAATAGACGATATGAGATATGAAATAATAGATAATAGGAAACATATACGCAAAGAAAGAAACACAATACATCCAACTATCACAACTAGAATCTTTTCATCAAATCACAGGACCTTTGCATTAAATTTTGGTCAAAAACTCAGATTCCATACAATACAGTCATTTTCTCAAAATTTCCAACCAACCCTGTTTACATTTTACATAAAAATGATCCCCTTATATAGAAATCTATTGTCACCCTTGGCTATTAGGGTCGAGCTACTCTCTCCTAGAATCATGGATCAATTTTCTTTGAAACAGAGCAATAACTTCAACAGATTCACTAAAAATAGAAAACTCGACTTTACCAAATCATAATCGTAACCAAAATATTCTTTACAGTCATTTATCATGATCCAAATTTGACAATATGGTTGTGATGAGCCATCATTTTCACTATTGGACACCCTGTCATCCCTGCACAGCAAGTCTTCTACGCAACAGTAACCTACAGCAAAAACGCAGCAGAATGCGCAGCAAACGGGTAAAATATGCATTAAATATGACATCGTATCTCACTGGTAAAAAACTATTTTTATAAACTAAGAGAGGTTTTTGTATTTAAGACTATTATAAATAAAAACCTATCTCGATTTCTTGAAATTCATCTCCAGCTGGCCGGAATACATGTCGCAAAAACATGTCTCGGACAGGAAATCACGAAAGCTGAAAAATAGGGCTCAAAGATTCCTTCGAATCTCCCAATACATTTTTCAAATCTAAGAAAGGTTTTTATTATTTGGTTTGTCCTTGACAAAAAACTCTCGGGGATTTTCAAAATTCCTCTCCAGTTGGTCAGAAATCGATCTTGAAGCTGACCACTAAACCAATAATTGCGTAGTGCGACCTGTAGCCTGTGTGTTGGAAAAATCCACTGCACGACAACATCCTATGCGTGACAAAATCCATTACGCGACAACATCCTATGCGCGACGAAATCCACTTCGCAACAACATCCTCTGCGCGACAGAATCCACTACGTGACAAGATTCTATGCACGACAGAGTCCACTACGCGGCAACATCCTTTGTGTGACGACATCCTCTGCATGACAGAATCCACTGCGCGACAACATCCTATGCACGATAGCATTCTTTGTGTGATAGCATTCTCTGCACAGTGTGCAGTGAATTTTGCAGCGCGCAGTGAATGTTGCAGCATGCAGTTGCAAATGGAAATGGAATAAATAAATGATAAGCTTCCTTTTGAAAATGACCCTTGGAGATGTTAGATGCTGCCAGTCATAAAAACAATATGGGTGCTAACATGCATGACTTTGCAAATTGTTGACAAACATATCACCTCAGCTATGAAAATCATGGTGCTAACAACATCATTTTTATCACCATCATCACCTTGACATTTCACTTCCATAAGTTGTGTGAAGTATCTCTAGTTGTCACGTTACCCATTCATATTGTCAAATCGGTTTGTGGTTTGAGTGCTACCAACTCACTAGGAGAATTCGCAGCGCACTCAAAGTACCCCCTTCATTCAAAATAATCATTTACTTATGACATGACAGAGGTTTTTATTGTTTTCAAGGTTTATCTCTAGCAACTTACAAGGATCATAAATTTGGATATCCTAATTGTTTCCTTGAAGCACTCAAAATCAAAATTTGGAGCAGGTGCTGCAAACTGTGACTAGCGCTGCGAACTCTGCTGCGATATGGTTCTAGAGGATAGTTGACGGTTAGACCACTTGTAGGCGTCCCTGTGAAATCTGAAGGTATCAACATTCAGCTCCAGGTTACCAGGTACTCTATGAACTTTTCCACCTTGCTTTAAGGTCTGGAAAGGGCTAAGTGGTTGTTTCTCTTTGTGGCATTGTGAACTGGTGAGTAGCGCTGCAAACTGATGATTGGCACTGCAAACTATCTTGGATGAGGGTTGGAGGTTAGGAAGCTTGCAGGCATCTGGGTGCAAATTTGAAATTACCATCATCAACCTCATAGCCACCAGGTACTCCATGAGATTTTTTGTCTTGTTTGGAGTTCAGGAAAGGAGTGTGGTTACTTGTTTTCTCTTGCCGTTGTGAAGTGTCACAGGTACTGCGAACTCGCTAAAGGAGGCGCTGCAAACTCATTTCCTGTAGCAGATGCGTCTAAAGATTTGATCATAACTCCAAAACAGTGATGTGGGTTTTTCTAAAAACAATTGTGGAGTATAATGATAATGTCATTGAATTTATGTCCAAATTTCAGCCTAACCCAGTTTGAAATTCGAGAGATATAATTAAAACACCAGCATACTGCAAATTGGCGTTGCAAACTCTCTATTTTGCATAGTTGTTGGATATTTGCCTTGTTTGGAGGTTGCCACCTGTCAAGAAAGGTTCGAATGGTATCCTAGAAGTTTGTTGGACATGAGGGACATGTTTTCCATCTCCATATCATTGGGATGACCTATTTCAAAAGGCATTTATCATCATAGACAAAATCCCAAAAAAATAGGAATTTGTTAAGGTTTTGTTGGAATCTTTTGTAAAAAGACTCCTAAATGGAGAAGGATCCTATGTAACTCCTTGGTTTCGACCTCCTTAGGGTAGATAGAGATTATTCACTTTAAATGAAATGGTTTTTTTATGGGAAAAATGTTAGATTCATGATCTAAGAGAGGAGAGAGTTGGAGGAGCAGTTTAGTTGCTCATTTGTAAGCATGGGGGCCTATTGTAATTAGCATTTATGCCATTAAAGATTCATGAGAGTTGTTTATCATCTTGTCATCTCTGTTTTCCATTTCTTTTGTTATCTTCTTGATTGAATATATTGCAGGTTTTGAGGATCAAAGACTACCTTTGATTAACGGATCCCTGAGCAGCAAAGGATCTGTTGTAGATGGCCTGTTAATCATTATTTCTATTCAAGCTTTTTTTCAATCTATTCTGCAGAGAGGATCTCTGTTTAGTAGACATTCTTCTCATTGTTCACTTTCATTTCTTCTAATCATCATCATATAAACTCTTAACCTGGTATTTGCCTTGATTTCCTTTAATCTGTAGAGTGTTTTGATTCCATGCCCAATAGTAGATCACTGATCTACAGTCAGATTATTGTCCTCCTTCTTGTTCTTTCTTGTTGATCCACCCAATTTTAAATTGATTTAATTTTTCAATTTTGATGGTAGGGGAGAGACCTTCGATTTGATATTGTCATATAATAGCCCGAATAATTTAATTGTCCGAAAGATACAATCGAAAAATTTAATTGCCCAAATAATTTCATCCCCTCGTCTCTTAGGGAGTTGAGACTTTTATACAATACGACTATTATTCTAAAATTATACAAACAATGGATGGACAACCATGAGAATCTCGTTGTTCATCCAGTTACAATGACTCTTTCAATTACATGTGTATGTTGACTCGATAGGTAACCAACTTCCATAGTCACCTATTTTTCTTATGTCTCTTTCTCTTGTGGAGATTGGTTCCCAACTTTCAGCTCCCAACTTCTAACTACACTGTTGACCATTGGGTTGGTGAGCTATTTCTGGAGTCAGAGCATGAAAATCGTGCTTGCGGTTACAACTTTTTTGTCCAAAATTACAACAATCATGGATGCAACTTGAGTTGCAACAGTTGGGCTTTGCACCCAGAATTGCAGCAAGTTGCTTTGTGCCTAAAACTGTATCATCTTGGAGTTGCAGTAGATAGGTGTTGCAACTACTAGATTCATGTGCAGCAATGTTAGTCACTGATAGTAACTAGTTCCTTCCTAATAATTATGTAAAAAGAGCATAATAATGGCATATGGGGAAGGATTCATACCTTTGGTGACAAATGAGGTGAATTGGATAATGGAAGTATCAAAAAGTAAAGTGATAGACATAATATGTTAAGAAAAAGGTATAGACGGGTGCTGAAACTATGCCATTTTAGGCACATGTCATCTCCCCCAACCCAAAATTGTTGCATGTCCTCATGCAACTACAATCACTCAGTATTAGAGAAGTCAGGGTGACCCTAGTGGTCACTAATACCACATATTGCCTCCTTTATGGTTTCCTTCTCTTCACTAATATTCTCTTCTGCTGGAGTTCCTCTACTTTGTTTTATCTCTACCTTAGTCTGAGTGTCTTTGTCAATCACCATAAAATATGTAGCCTGGAAAGCTACTTCTTTTCTCTCCCTAGGCTAACATGTTTCTCGTGAGTCGGTTAAGGGTTCCACTACAACAAGGGGACTTGCTGCAGGATAACCGTGCCTTATGTTCTTCAAGCTATTCTTTGAGCATCTTCAAATTAATATTAATCTTTAAATTTTTTACCCTTAACATTTTTTTCTCTCTTACGAAAGAGGCATAGATAGGGAGAGAATGGGGGATGCTTACCCAGCAGGGAGTGACTAAAGTAGAAGCATGTGGTTGTGAATGTTGCAAGCCTTGGTCTGGGGTAGCAAAAGGATCATCTTCATGGCAGTCACCCAGTGGAACTTTTTTTGTTCTCTATTCTTCTAGTGAATAGGTAGGCCATTCCCCAAGAGGTCCCTCTATTGGTTCTTGTGTGGTAGTAGGGGCCTTTGGTTCTATTTCATGTTTATCTTCCTCTGGAGTAGCAACATTTGATTCCTTAAGAGGCATCGTTTCTAGTTTGTTTCCCTCAATTATGTTGATTTTTGTGTCAATGAGAACGTCTAATTTCCCTTTGTCTCGTGTACTACCGGAGTGTTCTGGAATTTCCATTTGTGCCTTCAGCATCTTGGGAGATTGTACTAGAGGAGCGCTCACTATTGTTCTTGGTGAAAGAGCATAGGCATCTTCCTTCTCATCCTCGTTGGTGTGCGTTGGGGCTTGTTCTTGCATAGGAAGCTCCATTGGTTCTTGTGGTTCAGTGGAGGTTGTCAGGTCTTTGTTATATGTGTATGTCGCCAGGAGAGCGGTGAGGCCTTCGTCGAAAGTGTCTTGGTTCTATTCTTAGGTGTCCATGTGAGTATCCTCCATTGGTTCTTGTGAAGCAGGGGAGGATTTGACTTCCTTTGTTTCCTAGTTTTCCTCCTGGACTAACTCTTGGGGCTTGGTGGTTCTTCTCTTCTTACGTCGAGTTGCAGCTTCATGTTTTGTTCTTCGTTTCTTCAGCACAGGAGGCAGTCTTTTGGTAAATCCTCGGATTTGCTTTGTGCCCGGTATGTTGGTCGTTATCTCCACATCACTATCATGGTCTAGCTCTACCGGAGTTGCGGCATGGTAGGCTTTTTGTCTTGATTTTTCGCTTGGGTTTCTTTTGTGGAGTTGCAGCAGTCGCTCCTTTTGTCTTCGCAGCCTCATTGTCTGATTGAAGTGTTGCAGTCCTAATCTCTTGTGGGGTCAGCAGTGTAGGAATTTCCTGCTCGAGTGCCTAAAGGGAAGCAACTTCATTTTTGTTGAGGAGAATGGGTGGTTGCACTATATTGTTGATCCAGGAGGATCTCCACTTCCAATGAAGAAGTCTCAAATATCTTTCTGAAACATTATGGACAAGGTGTATTACACTTTTCACACCAAGGCTAAAGCTCATTAGAGTTTTGGTAAATGGTGAAAAGATTAATTATAAATGATTAATACTTTTTGGAGAATAATGTGCTCATGTATTTTTCATTTAATTTGTGAAAAGGAAATCAAATTAAGTGTGAGAATCCATCTCACGATTAGTTTCCTAGTTTCAAGGGGAAGTTGAGAATCTCATGAGTTATTTTGAGATTCTTCCTCATTATATCCCAAGTAGTTTCTTAGTCTCAAGGAGAGGTTAAGAGTCTCATAGGTTGGTTTGAGATTATTTCTCATTTTGTCCTTGAGTTGTTATCAGATCTTAAATTTGTTGATCTTGTCTCCTTGAATTATGGAGAGAAGGAAACTATATAAACTCCTTATGTAAGCTCCAGAGAGGAGGCCCTTTGAGGGAGCTTGGGAGAGTTCTAGGGAGCTTGGAGAGAGAGCTCAAGAGAGCTTGGAAGAAAGGAATTTAGTCCTTCTGGTGTCTGAAGAAATGACACTTAAGTGAGAGCCTTAAGTTCTCTTTGTATAAGAGAAGGTTGCTTTGGGTTTTCATCCCTTTATGGAGCATGTGCCACATTTTGTGAGAAGGTTTCATCCCTTGCTAAATGAAGGATAATAAAGCAATTTGTATTCCAAGCGGATCCAGATATGCAGCTAGAAAAGTCTGGTGAACTCAGTTAACACATGGGTGTCAAATTATATTTGTGAGTTTTGATTGCATTCTCGCTTGATTAAGTAGAGATTTAATTACACCTATGCACATAACTATGATAATTTTGATCATGTTCATATGCAATGTTTCGTCAGTAAAATATCCTCATCATAGAGTTTTTGTAGAGAAATATCTCATGGAAAATCTCGGATCAAGTGGTATCAGAGCAAGTCTGACCAGTTTTGCATATTGTGAATATAATCATGGGCAAAGCAAAGAAGCGAGCATGGCTTCGTGATCTTGAAGAAATCAACCAGACCATTCAAGCTGAGAACGTTGAATTGAGCAGGTTGCTTCAAGAATTTGAAGAAGAAAAGAAAAAACTACGATTGCAGCTACAAGCTATGGAGGAGCAAGTTGGGGAATGCTCCGCTACAGGAGAAATAGAAAGTCCCTCCAAGACCGGACCAACTTGTGGCCATGGCAGGTATACTAGTTATGGTTCTTGTCATGAATGTGTCGATGTATGCACATATTTTCAAATAAGAGGATGCTCTCCGAACACTAGATAATAGAGGTGGTTTCCTAGAAGCCTCATCTACAGCTTCATCCAACCAGGAGGAACAGTTGGCCAAACTTTAGGAAGATGACCAAGTGTCACAAACAAAAATGGAGGTAAAGAATTCTACATGTTCAATTCCTTCCCTTATTAATGATGATGCCTCTTTTGTAGTTTTTGAAAAGCACAACAAGGGCATTGGCTTGAAGTTGTTGAAGAATATGGGTTACAAAGGAGGAGGTCTTGGTATTAATGGCCAAGGCATCATTCAACCACTGGCGGTTGTAGGAAGGCCCCAGTTTGTAGGATTGGGGTATGGTGAAGGAGAATTCTCAAAAGCAGTAGAAGCAAAGGATAGTTCAAGCAAAGAGTTGAAATCATCACCAACATCATCTAAGAAAAATGATGGCATATCACTTTCTGAAAGTGATAGATCTAGCAAGAGATTCTGGAGGAAATCAAAGTCTCCTCGAAAAACTTGAAACAACAAGAGTGTTGCAAAGTGTTGGAAGAGAAAATCCCCTTATAGTGAAGGTGATACGGACATGAAGTTACACAACTATTACACTCACTACAAAATGAGTGGTCACTAGATCGGGAAATGTTGGAAACTTCACCCTGAGCTTCGTCACACACAAAGAAATAATCTCGTGCATGACCCTATGTAGAGGGAGGTTGAAAAAGTGATCGTGGAACATGATCAGTGTTCCAGCACTGGTCCCTAAAGAAACACAGCAGCAAAACGAAAGTCCTTTAAAATGGTTGGGTAAGAAATGGATAACGTTTTTACATAGCTGAGTTTTGTCATTATGCACATGTATTACCTCCAAAATCATTGTGTGTTGTTTCCATTAGTGAAAAGCATGAAGAACAGTTGAATTCATATGCATAAGGAATTAGAGACCTGAACAGGGTTTAAGGAATTGGAGATCTGAAAAGGCCGAGCAAAGAATGGAGCTATTTTATGATATCATTTTTTAGTATTGACGACCATCATAGCTCTTTTCTTTCTTCAGCGTTCAATTCGTGTAAGAACGATTATCTCATGGTTTACAGTCTCATGATAGCTGGAGATTTTTGCAAGGAGTCCTACAATGCTACGTTTTCTGTGCATCAGCTAGTGGGGAATTCTTGTGAGATTTGTGACCAAGTATTGCAGGAACCCTGCCAATATTTCTTTGTCAGGAACGAAAATTGTGGATTTTGGATCTGAATTTTGAATTGTGTGGGAAACGATAATAGTGAAAACCGGCCCGAGATCCAATGAAGTAGTTGTAGTCAACCAGGCCAAGGGCGTGGGGTTCTCCATGGATGGTTTTATCCGTCAAATGTGCATAGAATGCACCCCACGGGCTGTCGATCATCCATCTGTCTGGTCCTCAGCTAGTGCCACGATTTCACACCTGTATAGTGCCAAAATCTGAAGGGCAGCCATATGTCGTGCGATCGACATGAGTCTTGGGACTATGGCATATTGCAGAGAGCTGAGTTCCAATACATGGCGGATCTTCCTCCTGCGCAGGTTTTAATCCCAAGCTTTGATAGGTTACCATGCAGAATTTTTTTAAACCATAGGGCCATGTAAAGATATAGTGTGCATATTATTGTGCCAAAGTGGGTTTTTACCCTTGGTTTTTAGGCATCGTTGATTACACTGCTCTCATATAGTTCTTTTGAAACTATATTCTATGGTTTAATCTCTATTTTTTTCCACATATCTAGAGTGGCCATATGGGTCAATGGAAATAAAGGGGCATTTTGAAAATTTTGTCTATGCCTAAAGTTGGAGATGGAAAAAAAAGAGAAATGTAAAAATGTTATATGTTGCACATTTTTATAGTGGGGATTTTGAAACCATAGAGTTTTACCACTAGTGCACAATTGATGTATTTTCTTTAATGTTAATGTTGTCTTGAAATTGATGTAAAAGGTTGTGATTAGCCACTCTTAAGTGATGATGAGAGTGAAGGCCTTTGTCTTATGCCTAAGCTTTGTTGGAAACATTGAAATGGATCTTGTACCCATTATTGAGTAAGAGGCATTATTGTTTTGCCTAAGCCTATTTTGGAAAACATTGTAAACTTGACCATGAGTGTTTTATAAACTCTTGGCAAGTATGGTACTACTTTGAATTTTGCAAAATGTTGTGGTCCATGGATAATCAATTACAGATTTTCATTGATGCAAGTGTCGTCATTCACATCCTCATTATGAAGTACAAATGTAAAGGAGAAGAAGGGTGCAGCCTTTCAGAGACATTTGTTATGCATATCAAGGAATCACCTACAGATTTGCATTGATGCAAGTGTTGGCATCGACATCCTCATTCTGAAGTACAAAGGTCAAGGAGAAGAAGGGTGTGGCCTTTTCAGAGACATTTGTTATGCAGATCAAGAAGTGAGGAAGTGCATTGTGGAGTGTAAGACTCTTCCTAGAAGCTGGTAAATGTAGTTGTGGACATTCAAGTTACAGTTTCTCTCTATACTTTTGGAGGACCAAAAGTGTTTTTTGTGGGGAGGTATGATCCAGGAGAATCTCCACTTCCAATGAAGAAGTCTCAAACAGCTTTCTATGGCATTATGGACAAGGTGTATTACACTTTGCACACCAAGGCTAAAGCTCATTCGAGTTTTGGTAAAAGGTGAAGAAATTAATTATAAATGATTAATACCTTTTGGAGCATAATGTGCTCATGTATTTTTCATTTAACTGTAAAAATGAAATTAAATTAAGTGTGAGAATCCATCTCACAATTAGTTTCCTAGTTTTGAGGGGAAGTTGAGAACCTCATGAGTTGTTTTGAGATTCTTACTCATTATATCCCAAGTAGTTTCCTAGTCTCAAGGAGAGGTTAAGAGTCTCATTGGTTGGTTTGAGATTCTTTCTCATTTTGTCCTTGAGTTGTTATCAGATCCTAAATTTGTAGATCTTGTCTCCTTGAATTATGGAGAGAAGGAAACTATATAAACTCCTTATGTAAGCTCTGGAGAGGAAGCCCTTTGAGGGAGCTTGGGAGAGTTTCGGGGAGCTTGAAAAGAGAGCTCAAGAGAGCTTGGAAGAAAGGAATTTAGTCATTTTGGAGTCTGAAGAAATGCCACTTATGTGAGAGCCTTAAGTTCTCTTTGTATAAGAGAAGGTTTCTCTAGGTTTTCATCCCTTTATGGAGCATGTGCCACATTTTATGAGAAGGTCAATCCTTGCTAAAGGATAATAAAGTGATTTGTATTCCAAGTGGATCTGGAGATGTAGTCAGAAAAGTCTGATGAACTTCGTTAACACGTGGGTGTCAAATTATATGTGTGAGTTTTGATTGCATTCTCGCTTGATTAAGTAGATATTTAATTACAATTATGCACATAACTATGATAATTTTTCTCATGTTCATATGCAATGCTTCGTCAGTGAAAGATCCTCATCATAGAGTTTTTGTAGAGAAAGATCTCACAGAAAATCTCGGATCAACTCTTCCAAGTGCGACCCTCTTTCTGCAACACATGCTCGACCAGTAATTTGACGAGGTCGTGATGAGATACAACCTCCCTAGGGTTCTTAGCCATTTGAACCAACGTTGTCATAGTCTGTAATGTCCTGAATCGAAAATATGGCATATTGATTGGTCGATTATGACGGAGATGTCAATCAGGAGGATGTGTTGAATGTAAATGGTGCCACAACGTCCTTCACAAGTGAAGTAATGTTGAATGAAGATAGTTGTGTCTTCCCATGGATGAGGTAATGACCGGCGGTCGAAGCCTATTCCTTTTTTTACTAAAGCTTCCCCTGGTTCGAGGAACTGCCTTGGAATTTCAGGGTGCGAATTTTGCCGGCTATACCATCTCTCGCCTGAGCGAGGGAGCCCTATGACTTTAGCCACTGTCTCCTCCATGACCTCCACTTGTGTTCATGTAACTATGGAGCGTTTTTTATGTAGTTCATGGAAAATTCTAGTGTGATCTCATCATTGTAGCCTTGTAATCACAACACATACTCCATCCAGCCCACTCGCCACAGGATTTCTTTGATGTTGTCGTAAACCTCTAACATCATTCGTTCAGTCGGATATCTACGGATTAATGAACCACCCATGGCTCCTTTCCTCTGTTAACTCTGCGTGTTTGAATTTTGCAGAGGTATGTGATTTATGGGGTGGTGAGTTCGGAATTGTAGAAATTAAGGGTGGTGATTATGATAGTGGTGATTACAGTAATGATGTTCTGATGTGGTTGTTTATGAAGGAATGATTAGACACATGCCATTAGAACATATTTATTGCAAATTCAGATAGGAACCTGTACCTGGCATAACTTATCTTTAGTGGTGTGCGAGTACGGTGTGGATCAAGTCTTGATGGCAAAAAATGCAGTCCCATCAATGGTTCTCGCTGGAAGTGTGACATCGATATCATCGGTTTCATCGACCAGAATTGTAGGCACAACGGTGTTTGAAAATGCAAGCTGCAAGTGGAATCACAGCAACGGAAGTTGTGGCAACAAAACTACAGCATTGACAGTGTATCTTTATGGTGGGGATATGAATTGCAACATGTGTGATGGAGGGGGGGAGGTGAAAAGCGGGAAGATGTATTGAGGTTGCAACGAAGATGTAGCGATAAGAGTCACATCAATGGGGTTGTAGCAATGAAAACGGACTGAGAATTGGGTGAAAAGGAACTTATGAGTTGTGTGGAATGGAGGAAGGTTGTAGCAGAGTTGCATCCAAGAGAATGGAAGAAGGGAAATTAGTAAACTTGTGGGAGGATTGCAGGTGGAGTAATAGCCAAGGGATTGGAAGAAGAATTTTAGGAAATGTTGCAAATGAAGTAGCGACCCAAAAGGAACGAGACAAAAGGGTATGAATGCGGAGGGGTATTGGAGGAATGGGATTCATGGTACCAGGAATAGTTGTGGGAACATAAATAGGTTCAGCAATGGAAGTTGCAGTCGCACAAGTCGTAACATAGGGAATTGCAGCGACAACCAGAGTTGCAGTGACATGTGTTGTAGTGACAAAAGTTGATTCTACAAAGGTATTTGCAGCAAAGGGAATGGATGCAACATTATTCTCTCTTGGAGATCTTGCAAAAAATATATTAGAAATAAACAAGCTTTTATTAAGAAGGATCCTGACATAACCATCACGAAACTCTAAAGTGCCCTTCTATTTTTTTTTATTTTTTTTACACCATCTAACTCTTTTTTTTTTTAAGAATCAAGAACATAAATCATCCGGCAAGAACAAGTTCCAAGTCACTTTCGGGCCATCCATTTGTAATTTTATTCGAAAAGGATTCCTTTGATATGGGTCACTAGTACAAGCAAAATATATTTCCATTAGCCATCAGAGGAATCATATCTTCATCGATGGTGCAGATTTTGATGGCCCCACTATCATAAGCTGTGTCAATCTCATATGGACCAAGCCATCCGATGCAAAACTTTCCTCTGAAATATTTGAAAATGGAATCAAATAATTATTCCCAGTCTCCAGCCTTGAACTTCTTTTTCTTGATAAAATTATCGTGCCATTTATCCCTTTAATGATGTATTACTATGGCTTGATGTAGGGCATCATGTTGTAGTTCGTCCAACTCGTTGATTTGGAGAACTCTTTGTTTATGAGCTTATGATAGTTCCAACCCAAGTTGTATTGTTGTCCTTAGTGTCTGAATTTGTGTTTCAATGGGCAGTAGAACTCACTTCCCATAGACCAACTCATAAGGTGTGCATCTTGTAGTAGTCCACCAGGTGGTCATGTAAGCCCATAAGGCTTCAGGGAGTCTATCATCCCAATCCTTGAGGTGTAATATGACGGTTTTTGTAATGATGGCCTCAAGGATTTCGTTAATCCCCTCTACCTTTTTGTTTGTCTATAGATGATATGGTGTCGTTACTCTATGTTTTATTTTGTATTTGTCCATCAGATCTCTGACAAGTCATGATGTGAATTGCGTTCCTCCGTCGGTCACTATCTCCCATGGTATTCTGAACCTTACAAAAATTTCCTCATGGAGAAATTCTACTACCACTTGTTCAGTTGGCACTAGAAGTGCCTTGGCCTCCATCCATTTTGTAACATAGTCTGTACAGACGAGGATGTAGGAGTATCTACAAGATGGGGGTTTTATTGGTCCCATAAAAACAATGGTCCATTTATCAAAAGGTTATAACACCATATGTGGTTGTAATGGTATTTCATCTGTTTTTACAGGTGTACCTATGCATTGACATATGTCCCATCTCTTCACGTATTTTTTGGCATCTCTGAAGAGTGTGGGTGAGTAATACCCTTGGTGAAATATTTTGCACCTAGTTCTTTTATCTGCAAAGTGGCCCCCACATGGCCCATCATGACAGGATTTTAGTATCTCATGGCCTTCGTCCTCTCATACACACCTTCTGATAATCGAATCAGGTCCAATGTAGAAGAGGCAGCCATCAATCCATGAGAATATTTCACTTTTCCTGACTATACTTTGTCATTCTTTGGCGGTCAAGTGATGTGGAATTTTACTTGCAACCCAAAAGTTAGCAATATTTGCAAACCAAGTTGAGTTAGTATGTACTGCAAAAGGGTGTTCATCTGGAAAACGGTCTTCTACCGGAGGTTCATTATCGTTATATGTTATTCTAGAAAGAAATTCAACTACTACATTATCTTTTCCTGGTTTGTCTAAAATGGTAATGTCAAATTCTTGCAATAAAAGTAACCATCTAGTGACCCTGTCATTTGTGAATGGTTTGTTCATTAAATATTTAATAACAGCATGATTAGTATGCAAGATTACAGAATATCCAGTAATGTAGTGTCTAAACTTGTTTATTGCATGAATAATAGCAAGAAACTCTTTCTCAGTTACCGTGTAATTTAATTCAGTAAGCAATAGATACTTACTGACATAGTAGATTGCATATCGGTCTGTTCCTTCAAGTTGTCCAAGAACTGCTCCAATGGTTGTGTCAGATGCATCTATGGACATGTGGAATGGGAGGGTCCAAACAGGCCCTATTAGTATAGGAGATTCAGATAGTTTGACTTTTAATTCATCAATAGAATGTTGGTATGTCTTTGTCCATACAAACTCAATATCTTTGTTAAGTAAGGCAAATAATGGATGAGAAATACGTGAAAAAATTTCAATGAAACTACGGTAATAACCAAAATATCCTATAAATATTCGTACCTTCTTCTACGAAGTTGGAGTTGGAAAATTGTTTATTACCTTTATTTTCTTGGGATCGACTTGAATATATTTTTCTGAGATGAAATATCCTAGTACAATGTCATCGGTTGCCATCATGAAACACTTTTCATTACTAAGAGAAACATTTGACTCCTTGCAACTGATTAATGTCTTTTCCAGATTGGCTAATGCTTCATCAAATTCATCCACATATGTTGTAAAATCATCCATGTATATTTCCACGCAGTCATGAACGAGATCAGAGAATATACCTATAACGACTCGTTGAAAGGTAGTGGGGGCATTGCATAACCCAAATGGTGGAACATGGTAGGCGAATGTCCCCCAAGGATAGGTGAACATTATTTTCTCTTGGTCTTCTGGGGTGATTTGGATCTGGTTGTACCCACTAAAACCATCAAGGAAAGAGAAATACTTCTTTCCTACGAGCGCATCTAGGACCTGGTCAATAAATGGTAATGGAAAGTGATATTTATGTGTTGCTTTATTCAATCCTTGATAATCTACACAAATCCTCCATTTACCATTTTTATTTGGTACCATGACAAGAGAGGAAATCCAATGGCTATAAGAAATGGGATAGATGAAGTTAGTTGTAAGCAATTTATATAATTCTTCTTTGACTATGTCTTTCATAGTCGAGTTCATCTGGCGCTAAGGTTGACGAATGGGTATGAATCCTTCCTTGATATATATATGATGTGTACACAAATCATGGTGGATCCCCTTTATGTCATAGCAATCCCAGGCGAAGGCATCACTATTCTTTCACAGCACTTGAACCGATCGCTCTTTTTGTTGTTCGATTAGTCCTTGGTTGATTTTCAAGGTTTTCCCTGGGCTAATTTCTATGGTTTCTATAAGGGAACCTTGGTATTTTTCTTGTACTGGCTTGTGTTCAATGGCTGAGATGCTTTTGGAAGCTAAGGAAAGTTGAGTTTTTGGTTTCATAATATGCTCAAGAAGATGTGTGTTTTGTGAGGAATATGAGGAGGCTATAAAATCATTGATTTCACCGCCCTTTGTTTTATCTCTTATGGTCAGGTATTGATCTATGGATAGGACCTGATGGGCTTTCCCTTATTCATCACCTTATTCTCCATCAACCCAAAGTGGTGTTTCTAGGTCTATGTTGGGTTTGGCGGGAGGGTAGAGAGTTAATTGTTTGGTATAAGTGTCGTGGGAAATAGTCATGTTAAGCAATCGACAACCGAAATAAGCATCGGCAGTGGCCAACCATGGTCGTCCCAGGATTAGAGGATACCCACCCAACGAGGTTTTAGGTTGTAGGACCATGAAGTCAGTGGGATATTTCCATGAATCCACAGAGATCACTACATCCTCTAATATTCCTTTTGGTTTAATGGTGGATCTATTAGCGAGTTGAAGTATAGTGGGGGTTTCCCTAAGACCTTTAAGCCATAAGGATTGCATGGTCATGGGTTTCATAACGTTGATGGTGGCCCCTAAGTCAATTAACGTGTCATTAATAAGTGTATTATTGATTTGTACATTAACAACTGGAATGCCAGGGTTAGAATAAATAGGTACATCCTTAATGGATTGGATTAATGGTATTTTGACACACACATTCTTGAGTTCCCCTAAGAAATCAAACTCAATTTGTATAGAGGGTTTGTCTTGATTTATCCTTTCAGGATAGGGTGGGTCGCGAAGTACCGAGTGGGTATTTTTGGTTTTTGAAGGTTCCGGAGATTGTTTATGTTATTATTCTTCACCTAAGGCCTCCTCATTTAGATAATCAATGCTAATGCGAGGTTTTTCCTTGGTTTATATTATTCCCATATCTAAGGTGAATATCGTTACAGTCCAAGGAAGAGATGGAGTAATTTGGGTAGGTTACAAGTCCAGCAGCTTGCATTGGTTGGGTTGGCCTCCCATTATTTTGGTTAGGTGTGGGTTGTGCAAGTAGTTGCGGTCGAGGAGGGGTGGATGTAGATGCATGCATCTGAGGTGGGGGAAGAATTTGCATTGGTGGTTGTCTCATAACTTGTTGGGGTCCTCCCATGATGGGGTTTCTCCAACCTTGTTTCCGTGACTGATTGGGAGGGAGAGCTACCCATTATTGAGTAGGCACTCCCCATGGTTGAGAAGCATATTGCATTGAAGGGTTATTCCAATATGAATTGAAATATTGCAATTGGTATTGGATCATACCTTGAGTTTTAGGTTGCCAAGGTCGCTCCTAAGAGATGTAGCATAACTATTCTAGCTCCTCAACTTTTTGATAGATGGCCTTTAATCCAGGAAAGGATGGAAAATTATGCATAGCATGGTCCTCATTGCATATCATGCATACCTCAATCTAATCCAACGGACATTCTCTCTTTGGGTGCTTTGTTCTACACTTCAGGAAAAAGATAGCCAGTGCTCATTCTATTTCCTCTTGTTTCTTATTTATCTACAGTGTATCCAGTTGGGAGATCAGGGAAATAAGTATATCTATTTTAAGATCTTCTAACATGTTCACAATTTATACCCTTGTTACTCCACTTCTAGCAGTCTTTCCTATTCTTTCCAATATATCTCTTCGCCCTTTACTTGTTTTAGATATGCCCCTAGAATACTTATGGAAAATTTCCAAGATAATATCATACTCTAGCTGAGAGACATCTCCTCCACCCATAAGGTTGATGAGTTTTATACAATCATCTCAGATTCCTCTTAGAAATAGTACATGTCGCATTTCAAGATCCAAGTCTCCTTGTTTTTCCCTTTGTAGGTTGTAACTGAATCGCTCGACGTAGTCTTCCAAGCTCTCATCTTCAAGCTACATCATTTTGAAAACTTCCTCTCTTATTTCCTTATCTTTGTAGTAGTCTTGGTATTTGTCCAGAAATTTCTTTGGCATTTGGTCCCATGAATGAAAGTTGTCCTTTCCAAGGTCCATGAACCATCGTAACGCAGTGCTCTTAAGTGTGGTAGGAAAGAGCTTCAATTTCTAGGCATTTGTCCCATAGTTGTAGCTTCTCCAAATCACATCAAACTCGAAGAGGAAGGTATCAGGATCTTCTTTAGATAGCCCATGAAAATTTGGCAAGGCGGATGAGGGACATTTTTCATCTTGGTTTTCTCATGGGTTTCTTTGATTGGGAATCTAAAAGTCGTGGGTTCCTCTTTAACAATTTTGTGTGCCATTTCTTTCTATGGGTTTTCCTCTTCTTCTAAAGGTACCTCGGTAAAAAGGAAATCTTTGGAACGATATTGTGTGTTGATATTATCCTCTGACAATGGGATCTCGGTGTACAGAGATCCTTGCACAGTCTTTGATGTTGGAAGAGATGCTTCAAGATGCTTTTTGGCAAGAGAACTTGTTGTGGGTGATAAGTAATTTGTTTGATGTTGCTCCTTCCCCTTTTGTGATTGACCCGCACTGACAACTTTTGGGGGGGGTTTGGAAGAGACAATAAATCTACCCTGATCATCTTGAGATTTGGGCATAGAAAAGACTTAGGAAATCATCCTACAAATCACTGAAATGAAATCATAAAATATATTCTATTGAAATGAAGAAAAATACACACAAATTAAACAACACTACTTTCTTTTGACAGTTCCCTGGCAACAACACTGTTAGATTTTGGGGGTGTTTGGAAGAGATAATAAATCTACCCTACTAATCTTGAGATTTTGGCATAGAAAAGACTTAGAAAATCATCCTACAAATCACTGAAATGAAATCATGACATCTATTCTAGTGAAAGGAAGAAAAATCCACACAAATTAAATAACACTACTTTCTTTTGATAGTTCCTCGGCAACGGTGCCAAAATTGACAGATCTTTCAATTACTTTCTAATTAACTTAGTAATAAAATGAAGAATTGTACAATTAATTATCAATCTAAGGCTCGTATGGAACTTGTGAATTGTCGTGCACAATCTATGTAATAAGAGTGTTGTTTTGACTATGGCATTGTAGCACTTTAATGTCACAATTCAAAGACTCGTAATACTTAATTAAGTCACCAACCTATGCTAAGGCCTAAATTGCTCTAGAGAAATTAAATCACACTTGCAAGAATTGAAATCACACTTGCGAGAATTGAAATCACACTTGCCGGAAATTAATATCACACTTGCGGGAAATTAAGATCACACTTATAGAAAGTGAAATCACTCTTGCAGGAATTGAAATCTCTCTTGTGGAAATTAAAATCACACTTGAAAGAATTAAAATCACTCTTGCATAAATTGAAATCACTCTTGCAGAAATTGAGATCACACTTGCAGGAATTAAAATCACACTTGTGGAAATGAAACTTATGCTTATGGTCTATTGGTAACTTGCTCGAGTATAATGAAGGTCTTGTGTTGTCGCAACAATTAAGTGTTTGTTCATTTAATATTAATCCAATAACATCAACCCAAAATTGTAAAGACTAAACCTAAAGAGAATCAAACAAGAAACATTCCAAGTGCAGTTGCAGGCGGAGTTGCAGCAATGGAGCTGCAACACAAAAAGAAATATGACTGGGTTACAACAACGTGAATCGCAACAACTAAATTATGTTATAACCAAAACTTGAAGAGACATGAATTGTAGCAATGAAAAGTGCAGAATGATTGTTGCAAAATGTTGAATTTAGAAAACCAAACCACTCATAAATCGTAACATTGTTCTGTATATTGGGAATGACAATAGACTGAAAGATAATTCAGAAATACCAGAACTACACTATGATTCTAGAGCAACAACAAACTAGAAAACATACACAACATGTGAATAAATACATGGAATTACAACAATTTAAAGAAGTTATGCAATAGAATAACTGAACAGAAATAAAATGTTAATTCTAACATTATCGTTACAGGAAGTACCTGACTGAGGAGGGGGGCCTACTCCCTTAGGAAAGGTACTGAAGTAAAGGACCAAAATCACACAACCAATCAATACATCAACACGCAAGTAGAAATATGGAACCGAATTTAAATTGTCGTAAGTTGAAAGATACAATAGCAAAATGTAATTTCCCAAATAATCTCTTCCCCTCAACTCTTAGGGAGTCGAGGCTTTTATACAATACGACTATTGTTCTAAAATTACAAAAACAACGGATGGACATCAGTGAGAATCTGGTTGTTCATCTGGTTACAACTACTCTTTAAATTACATGCATATGCTAACTCGGTAGGTAACCAACTTTCGTAGTCGCTTATTTGTCTTCTTTCACTTTCTCTCGTGGAGACTGGTTCCCAACTGTTGGCTCCCAACTTCCATCTACAACGTTGATCGTTGGGTTGGTGAGATATTTCTTGAGTTGCAGCCTAAAAATCGTACTTGCGATTGTAACTATTTTGTCTGGAATTGCAGCAATCGCAGATGCACCTTGAGTTGCAACAGTTGGGTTTTGCGCCCATAATTGCAGCAACTTTCTTTGCACCTGAAACTATATCAGCTTGGAGTTGTAGCAGACAAGTGTTGCAGCTACTATATTCCTATGCAGCAATGTTAGTGATTGATAGTAACGAGTTCCTTCCTAATAATTATGCAAAAATAACGTAATAATGGCATATGGGGTAGGATTCATACCTTTGGTGACAAATGAGATAAATTGGATAATGGAAGTATCAAAAAGGAAAGTGATAGATTGAATATGTTAAGAAAATATATATATATATATGGGTGTTGAAAGTATGCCATTTTAGGCACCTGTCACCATCCTTCCAAGCCTTCTTCTTGCTTTCTGATCAAAGGAGGTACTAAAGGCGATAGGAAATGTTGGTGCAATTATATGCATAATATATTACCAAACATAAATTATCAACCAGGATTCGTAATCAATAGAGTTGATGCACTATATGTGCTGATAACAGATAGGTTCCTATGTTTGTTTAGTATAGATTAGATAAGAAAACAACTTAGAAACCAACACACTCTTGAAAATGACAATATTCACACAATTCAAAAGCTGGAAAGCAAAACTCATAAACAAGCAAAAGCTCTTGCTCAGGTGATGGACATGTTCATTGATGGCTCATGAAAAGAAAAGATGAACTTTGATTCTATCTCCTGGAGCAACTAAACTAACAAGTAGGATGTTCCATTAAAGCTCATGTATGGTGAAATATGGAGATCCAACTGTTCATACATTACCACACTTTGCAACACATTCGAAGAGTGAAATCAAACAAAATAACATGAAATCAAAGTAACAGGTACATGAAATGAAAATCTACACTAACAATTTACAATAAGCTTATCAAGCTGGATTGGTGGCCCTTGCCGATGCCAACATGGAAGCTTCAGATCACCAGATGCTAACTTCTATGAGACATAAAATCACTGAACTCAAGCTTGCATTAATCTTCAACAGGTAGGTTTACAAAAAGAGTCTTTTCATGAATCCATTCTACATCATAACAATTCTCCTTTAAGAACCATTCTTACATCATGATAATTCCTCTCTACTCAGACCTATGAGGTCTTATTTATACATAAAATCCATGGAGGAATGGATGAAACCGAATCCCCAAACTAAGAAAACAATTTTTACAATTTTAGGAGAAATCCCAAAAATCTGTGTTTTTTAACAATTTGGGCAGATTCGAGTTATTCCCCCACCCATATCTCCCAAACCAATTCTAATTTTGAAAAACGGCTTGCATATTACTCAATTTATCATATTCAGGACAAAACCCGTGTTTTATAATTTATAGATATGATACCATATGCAAGGAAATCGAGGCGCAAGTTGGCAGTTTGAGTTTTTTTATAATTTTGGCATAATCATTCCCCTTGAGCTGGAGGTCCACACGTGCGAGCTGGGTGAATTCTGACTCACGTGTCCTCATGAAAACATCATTCTGGACAAATCCCATGTGCCTGATTTTCCTCTAGAAGCTTTCCAAAATTTTGAATTATTTCTAGTACCGGATTAGCACAAGCTAGTACCGGAATAGGTGGAGCCTTGGTACCGGAATAGACTGGGTACCAGATCATGCTGCTTAAGAGTCAAAGGGATTAGGATCATACATAATCAATCATTTAATTGAATTAACTCAATAAAACTAAACAAACCATGCTTTAATCATAAGTTACCTCTTATGCACGTGAACAAAGTCATCGAGTGTATTTATGGAGGAAACAGTCAATTAGATACACATGGCATAGGTAAAATAGGCTTAGATAGGGGGTAATATAGGGAATTAGAAGTGTCAAAATGGAGACTCAACATTCCCCCATGCTTAATTCATTGCATGTCCTCATGCAACAATGATCTTCAAAATTTCACAATTGATGATACTCCTCACTCGATCAAGCATTCCCTGAAGTTAAGTCTTATCCAATCTGTTTTCAATCAAAGTTAGGAGAACCTAATTTGTAGGGTTAGAACCTAATTGGGATTCCAAGGGTGATAGTAGGTGAAAATAGATCCATATTGAAGTGGATGGGTGTGAAGGTTTGATAGGAACCCTAAATTTGGTATATGGAGATCGAATTTGGCAGCAAAAGATAGATCACTGGAAAATTCCATTCTGGTGCTACGACTGTCATGAGATAGGCCATACTGATCCAAGTAGTTCTGGAAAGTATACCAGTGTACTGGTCTTCGATTGGTGCAATCCCAAAAGGGATCCTAACCCAAATTTGAAAAACTATCTTCCAGTATTTGTGGGCCATGCAATGCAGCTCAGGATGCATCCATCTTGCTAAATGGTTGGCTATTGTATCCCTTAAGGATATAGGGGGTTTGGGGGTTAATAATATTCACTCATTCGCTCAAGATATCGCAGGTCACAGCTTATGGAGAATAACGCAAGGTAACTCTCTGTGTAGAATAATTTTTCAATATAAATATTTCCCTGACATGTCAATTGAAGAGTGGTTTAGAAAGCCAAGAAAATCATCCAATGGGTCAATAGTCTGGAAGGATTTGGTTTCAGTTTTCCCTTTGGTGGGAGAATGGTCTGTTTAGAAAATAGGTAATGGGAGGTCGGTTTGCCTAAGAGAGGATACATGTCTAGGGTCGATCAATGCCTTTCAATGCTCTCATTCCTTGATTCAATATTTGAGGGCCTAAAACATCTTTAAGCTAAGTGATACAAGGATTATTTTGCCCCAACCTAGAGGAAGGTCAAGTTGCAAATTAGTTGAAGCATTAGGTCTATCAAGGAAAGAATCCATTGAATGAAACAACTATATCGGGTTTCTAATCACCAATTTCATCACCCTTGAGGACAAATTCCCTAACACCCTATGTTGGTCGAAGAATCCAAAAATGGGGGAGTTTACAACCAAACTGGGATATAGATTATACTGTGATTCCTTGTTTGTCAGTCAAAAAAATGGTGGTAGAGCCTAATCTGGAAGATTAGCACTCTGTTGAAATGAAAAAACACTCTCTAGCTTTCTCTAAACAATACCTAGGATAATGGTGTTAAACGGGGTTGGTGTGGACCCAGTCATTGCTCTCTGTGTAATTCTCATGAGGAAAATATTGCTCGCTTATTCATTGTTTGTCCATATGCAGCCCAAGTTTGGAATATGGTCCAAGAAAATATGAAGCCAAGGGCGGTATGGAATAAAGCCAAGATTGCTTCAAATATTAGGTGGCCAATAAAGCGATTCATCAACTTGTTGGATTTTCGTATTTAATGGTAAATAATATATGGTGGGTGTGCAATAATTGTATTTTTAAGAACAAGTACATCCCTCTAGAAGTAACAGTCAATATCACTCTTGGTATGGCAGAGGAATTCAAAGTTGAGTTAAAGATAAAGAATTCCATAAATCTGGCTATGCCTTCAATTGATTATGAATTCTCGTGGGGGTTTTATGATGGGACCTGTTAGGGGCACCCACCTGTCTGTGGAATTAAATTCATCCTCTATCTGAAGCATGATCATTATAGTCATATCCGGTATGTGTCAGGAGGAGGCACTAATAATAGAGATCATTTTATTACATTATGGACTCTGTTGGAAGCGGTGATTAAAAAATACATCAAAAAGCTACAAGTAATGGGTGACTCCAAGATGGTTATAGATTGGGCACATCAAAAATCATCTGCACATGATATCAGATTGGCTCCATTGTTGAGAGATATAAAACTAGCCTTCCAATCCTTTGAATGGTTTTCTTTCAGCCACATCCTTCGAGAACTAAATGAAAAAGTTGATGAGCTCTCAAAAGAAGCATTATCCCTTCCAATTGGAGCATTTGGCTACTATGAATTTAATGAACGGGAGGAAGTGCAAGCCATGGAATTTAGATTGTAAGTAATAATTAAAGTGTAAAGACTGTAAGTCGGACAATTACGGATCGGATGTAGAACCATTTTTTTTTTTTTTTTGTATAGGAGTAGAAGGTTGTACACAGATCTTAGAATAGACAGCAGTAGTTTCTAGAAAGGGTTGATATGGACTAGTACATGTATATTCATCTCTTATGAATATAAAAGTTTTTTTTTTCTATGGGAAAATATGTGTGTGTGTGTGTGTGTGTGTTTAATAAACAATATTTACAAAACATTGTAAAAATTGTTTGAACATTATAAAAACGAAAGAGTAAAATCTTAATAAGTCAAAAAGGAGTTTGCCTAAGATCCACTTTATTTACTTTCCAAGGTAGTTTTTATGAGCAAACAAAAGGTGTGGAAATGGGGTCTCCGTTGTCGCTCATGGTCGTGAACCTATATATGGAACACTTTGAAAGGAAAGCACTTGAATATTTCCCATTGAAACCTAAACGTTGGAGAAGATACGTCGACGACACAAATTTCCTTTGGCCTCATGGCAGGAATAACTTGGGTGAGTTCTTCGATCATTTAAACAATCGGCATGTGAACATTAAGTTCACAATGGAAATTGAAAACGATAAGAGAATTTTGTTTTTAGATGTTCGCATCACCAAGAAAGGAAATGGTTCCTTTGTGCATGAGGTCTATAGGAAACCTATGCACATTGGCAGATATTTGCATGCATATTCACACTATTTTCTTTCCCAAAAGCTTGGAGTACTTAACACCTTAGTGACTCAAGCCTTATGTATTTTCGACGAAGATCATGTTGAGATGGAACTAAATCATTTAGCATTTGTGTTTAAAAGGAATGGGTACACAGAAAACCAAATTGACGAAGCTATGATAAAGGCAAGAGGACCCTATGTGAGACAATGAAGTGCAAGTCAAGAGAGGAAGAGGTTTTCCCTCCCTTACATCAAAGGTATATTTGAGAAGCTAGCTAGGATCCTAAGGAAAGGTGACATTTACGTGGCTTTCTACCCCGTCAACACCATAAGGAATATGTTAGACTCACAAAGGATCAAATCGACCCTAGTCTAAATAAAGGAGTTTATGTTATTCCTTGCTCCTACGGAAAAGTCTACATTGGAGAGACATGCAAATCAATGAAAATCATATTTAAAGAGCATGGTGTCAACCTAAAGCTGAATAGAGTCCAAAATTCAACCCTCGTTGAACATTCTTGGACAACTAGCCACCATGTGTGTTTAGTGACTGCTAGAGTTGTGGCGAAATTGGATAACTATGGGTAGTGTAAGGTAATGGAGGCTCTAGAAATTGAGTTGAATCCAAATAATATGAACATGGGTGATGGTTGGAAGTTGAGTGAAAGTTGGAAACTGGTGTTTGTTGACTTGAGACATCAATAACGGTTGCTTGGACTTGGGATATCATTATTTAATTAAAAAGAATACCCAACCGACCTCTCACCAAGCCGGTTTCGAGGTCTTGACATCTATTTATATTATTTATATTTGTTATTATTCGATGAGCCTCTCTTCATTATCGATTTCTCCTAACGATGATCCTCGGGGGGATCGAAATGCTTCAGGTTTTCTTTTCTTCTAACGCAGAGTTCCTTTTTTACTTATTGTAAAAACTTTTAAAACAAAGCTAAATATTGAAAAATATATACAAAACATTTTTAAAAGATGAAACGATAATAGATAATACTAAATTAAGTTAAATTGGGGGAAGAGGTCATTTCGGGAATCGTCCTTCCCCCATTTCATTTGAAAATAAGTTGTAAAAACATTTTAAAAAATCTAAATATTTACAAATATTTACAAAACATTAAAAAAAAAAATGAAAAGTTAATAAGCAATAATAAATTAAGGTAAATTGGGGGAGGAGGAGGGTCCCAATGGCCCTCACCCCATTTCATTTGAAAATTCAAATGAAAAGGGGAGGGCAATTATGCCCTCCTCCCCAATTTACTTTAACTCATTATTTTTTATTTTTTTAAAACAAAATATTTAAAAATAATATATATTCAAATATATATAAATATAAATATGTTAACACATTAAAATAATAATAAAATATTAAAATAATTAAAAAATAATAAAAATTTAAGTGAGTTCCATATAAACTCATTAAAATAAAAATAAAACATTAAAATAATAAAAAAAATTAATAAAATAATAAAAATTGATGTCTACTCCATTATTTAAATCTCTTCGGGTGCAAACATTTTTTTAGAGTGCAAAACTTGAGGAAAGATGACTTTTGATAGATCCATAGTTAAATGGATCTAGGTGGTTAATAAACAATATTTACAAAACATTGTAAAAACATTTAAAAAATCTAAATATTTACAAAACATTATTTTTTATGTAAAGATAATAGATAATAGCAAATTAAGGTAAATTGAGGGAGGAGGGAATCGTGCTTCCTCCATTTCATTTGAAAATACATCATAATAACATTTTTTTTTAAATCTAAATATTTAGAAATATTTAGAAAACATTCAAATGAAATGGAGGGTGATTCTCCTCCTCCAATTTACCTTAATTTATTATTGTTTATTAACTTTTCATTTTTTTAATGTTTTATTAATATTTAAATGTGTTACCTTATATGAACATCTCTTCTATACTTGACTACAACAAAATATTAAAAAAATAATAATATTCAAATATATATACATATGTAAATTTGGCTTGGAAAAATCTAAATATTTACAAAAACATATTTAAAAATACATGTTTAATAAACAATATTAAAGTAAATTGTGAAAGGAGGGTTCTTCCTCATTTCATTTGAAAATACATGATCCGGAT